>OY757942.1:26761601-26799101 GCA_963585895.1 Sepioteuthis lessoniana
AGGTACATATCGAGGGTAAAGTGAAGCAATCCAGGGAAAGGAGTAGCGCCCTCCCCTTTACCTCAGTATAGAAGCTATTGAAAAGGGAGCCTTCTGGTCGCCCTCGACTAAAGGGAGACAACTTTACTTACTTAAATGTATAAAAATAGATTTGGCACTAAATAACCTACAATGGTTTATATGCCATAAAACCAATCTCTTGCATGCATGTATGAACCCAATTATCCCACCACTACTGTTCTACTCAGATTCTGTTGGCATTAGTTAACCCACAATGGATGATATGTCATTAAACAACAAAAACAAACCAAACCTAAGATTCACACTGTAAAAGTGATCAACATACACTTCACACATCTTTTATATATATATATATATATATATATATATATATATATATATATATATATATAAACAAAAGTGATAAGACAAACATGAATATTGCTTTGTAGTTATTTATTTTTTGAATGTTCTCGATTATTTTCAACCTGAGAAAAGTTCTGGTGAAGATTTTTTAAGTTTATTTTTTGATCTTTAAAGTTTTTAAAAACTTTTAAAGGAGTTGATGAAAAATGAACTAGTAATATGGGATATCCATTCATTGAATAAAAATTATTTTCTGTTTTACAAGTGTCCTCACTTGACTACTATATAATCTCTGCTGTTGTAAAGACTTAGTTGTGAACTTTACAATTCAAAAATATTTGTTAAACATAGATGTTATGTGTTGCAAACTGTTTCAACTGGGGCATTTGTTTATTTAGGTGTTTATATGTCAACCTATATGTGTCCATCCTATTTCAAAGGAGTGTTTTGAGGATGGTTTAGTTTGATGTTAAAGCCAACTGGGGTCAGTGTTTGGAGAAAGGAAAACATGTATACAGGCAAGCATAAATATATCTTGTTATATCTCTAAATGAAGATGCTTGTTTATATTTGCATATATAGATAAATATAAATAAATAAATATATATATATATATATATATATATATGCAGTTTTAAAATATGTATGTATATATGAATGTATAGTTGCATATTCATGTGCATATTTATACTTATATATCAGAAGGAAATGGAATAGATGACCCAAATTCAAGCAAAGGCTGTTTACATTTTGCTTAACACTAATGCCTTTAGGAAAGGCATGAACCTATTTGTTCTTTGTTCTTTAGCTTTGGTTAGCAAACAATTTAAAAGAAGGAAAACTCTGAATTCAAACTAGCTTTACTCCACTTAAAAATTGACCTTGTGCCATATCTTGCTCATGGCAGAGGAACTGAGTTAATAGATATTTATACATACATACACCCACACACACACACACACACACACATATGTATATATATATATATATATATATGTATATATATATATATATAGGATTGTGCATGTATTCATTTATACACATACAAGTCTTTATATTATAGCAGTAATTTTCTAATATGACCATTAGTAAGCTTAGTGTGGTGTATGCTATAGCCATTAAAACATAGTGAAATCATCAACCATATCATTTACATATAATTTCTGTGTTGGTTATTGCTATGCATGGAAAGAGTCATTGGTAATTACAAGAAGTGATGTGAGTGGTAGAAGCCAAACTGAAAGTTTTATGGCAAAGTACCGAGATGATAAATGATTCTCAGAGTGTGGAGTCATGTTTATGGTATCTTCTTTTGGTAAAGAAGAATTCTGGGAGGAATGGCCAAGGGGGAAAAGAAGAAACTGATAGGTAATTTAGAAAATGAGAAAATGGGAAAAGAAAGAAAGAAAGAAAGAAAGAAAAGGAGAAGAAATGAAAGAAAGAAGTGAAAGAAAAGAAAAGAAAAGAAAAGAAAAAATTAGAAAAAGATAAAAGAAAGACAGGAAAAGGAAGTAAAGAAAGAAAGAAAGAAGGAAAGAAAGAATTAGAAAAAGAAAGAAAGAAAGAAAAGAAAAAAATAGAAAAAGATAAAAGAAAGAGAGGAAAAGGAAAGAAAGAAAATCATCCACAAGATAATTCTCTGAATAACAACGGTCAGCACGCTGATGTTACAACCCTTGCATTGTTGTGTCAAACTCAGTTAAAATTTGCATTTAAGTAAGTAAGTAAAGTTGGTGACCATAGTCAAGGGTGAACCGAAGGCTCCCTTTCCAATAGCTACTACACAGAGGTGTAGGAGAGGGCACTACTCCTTTCCCTGAATTGTGCCACTTTACCCTTCATCCTTACCTTATAATGCTGAGTGTAAAGCAAGCATTTTTTGAGTCTTTGGTATGACTCGACCAAGGATTGAACCCTGGTCTCCAGGGCCATTGGCGAAAAAAAATCACCCATAAATAAATAAACACCCAGCAATCTTTAAAATAAAATTGATAATTTTCTTCTCAACCAGAAATACCAGGATTTTTTGCTTTTTTGCTTTTCTTTTTCTTTCTTCCTTTTTTTCTCTCTTTCTTTTTTTTAAAATTCTTTCTGCTAAGTTTAACTTAGTTTGATTCAAGGAGATTAGTGTGGAGGGTGTCATAACCTCAGCATACTATCCAGTGTTTATGTTTTCCTTGTTTTATATATACATATATATGAGGATCATTAAATAGGTTTCCAGACTTTTTTCCTATGGGCACTTTTATTGATTGTATACACATGAAACTCTAGTCCCCTTCAAAATAATCTCCTCCGGCTGCAATGCACTTGTTGTACCATTCCAACAACTTCTGGAAGGCCCCATGGAAGTCCTCTTGTGTGAGCATGTCAATAACCTTCGTCACAGCCTCTTTCATCTCCACAATTGTCTCATAACAACAGCCTCCGAGCTTAGGGAATAACCAAAAGTTACAGGGAACAAGGTCTGGACTATAGGGAGACTGAGAAGCTGTCTTGATGCCCATCTTGATCAAATAGTCTGTGACAAGGATGGAGTTGTGGACTGATGCATTGTCCTGCTGGAAATGCCACTGACCCGATTTGAAGAGTGCTGGCCTCTTCCCTAGGAATCTCTTCTTGAACTTCCTTAAAACCTCAACATAGTAACCGTAACCGTAACCCTAACCCTTTGGCCAATCAACTCTAGTGTATTGACTTCCTTACTCCTACCACACCACTTATCATTCTTCATAGACTCCGTGCCTTCTTTGAGTCTCTTATGCCACTCAAAAACTGATGCTCGATTCATGCAAGATGCTCCAAAAGCAGTGTGAAGCATTCCATATGTTTCTGTGGCCTTTTTTCCGAGTTTAAAACACAATTTTATTGCATATCTTTCTTTGAAAGTGTCCTCACATCCAGATTGCATTTTTGAAATTCACCAGCTGTGACAATCAGGCTTTAGTAGGGTGTATTCCAATTTCTGCTGTAGCTGTTCATTTGAACGTGAAATCATAAAAATTGGTCAGTCATCTCATAAGATGTATAGCAATAACATACTGACAATTTTAACTGCTTGTACAAACACTGGAAACTTATTGAATGCACCACGTATATATATATATATGTGTGTGCCTGTAAGTGTGTGTGAGTGCGTGTGTTTGATGATTGCTATTTCATATCAGAAGATGACCATCTATCCATAGACATATGCATAAAAGATGATGTAGATGTGTGAGAAGAAATGGAGATGTGATCAAGTGTTGCACTACCCTACTCAAGGGAAATAGAGTCCGACAGGGTGCAAATGAAGAATATGAAGAATGCAAAATAATAAAGATAATGTGAAAGAAGGAATCAATACCAGAGAGAAATTGAAAGCATTTCAACAGAAAGAAAGAAAGAAAGAAAGAAAGAAAGAAAGAAAGAAAGAAAGAAAGGCAAAGAAAAAAAGGGAAGAACAATGAAGGCAAGCAGAATGAAAGAAAGAAAAAAAGAAAGAATTTTTTAGATGAAATAATGAGAAAGAAAAGATAAAAAACAAAAAGATTACAAATCTTACTGAAAGAAAAAGAGAAAGGAAAACAGGAAGGAAGTATTGAAAGAACAAATGAAAAATGAATGAATGAATGAGTAAAAAAGATTGAATGAAAATGAGCCACACAAATTCAGTTAAAAAGAAAAAAAAAGAGGGAAAAACATGGAGGTATATCAAAAAATTGGCAGCTTGAAGAAAAAGATTGTTTCAATTTAATCTCCCATTGTGTCAATGTACTTAATTCAGCGACAAATAATGATCATCCAGTATTCCTCTAGAAAGGCAAAATGGAAAATGCAGTGTAATCAAAACACAATGCTCAATGAATGAAATAATCTCCTTCTGTGTTAATGCACTTAATCCAGTACTCAATATTAATCAAATTCATCAATCATTATACAATGAAAATTTCAGGTAAAAATTCATCTCATAACAGTGTGTTATGCTATGGATATTCATTTCCTCATACATACTCACAACACTCTCACACACACACACACTTATATATATATATATATATATATATATATATATATATATATATATATATCATCATATTATTAAATTATATCAATTGATTCTATAAACATAAGTTAGTAAAGCTGGTGACTTTAGTCGAGGGTGACCTGAAGGCTCCCTTTTCAATAGCTACAACTCTGAGGTGTAGGGAAGGGCCCTACTCCTTTCCCTAGATTGCTTCACTTTACCCTTGACCCTTACCTTATAATGCTGAGTGTTAAGCAAGGGGGCATCAAGTACCATTTTTTGAGTCTTTGGTATGACTCCACCTGGGATTGAACTCTGGACTCCCGGGCCATTGGTGAACACTCTACTCATTAGGCCAATGGCCCAGTCTATAGATATACTTAAACGGAATTATCCAAATTGTGTGTTCAATGTAAAGTTTATAATATATATTATTAAAGTTAGCAACCATAATCAAGGGCCACCTGAAAGCTCACTTTTCAATAGCTACTACATCAAGGTGTAGGGGAGGGTGCTACTCCTTTCCCTAGATTGCTCCACTTTACCCTTGAAATGTACCTTATAATGATGAGTGTTAAGCAAGGAGGTATCAAGTACCATTTTTTGAGTCTTTGGTATGACTCGATCTGGGATTGAACCCCAGTCTCCTGGCCCATTGGCAAACACTCTACCACTTGGCCAATGGGCTGGTAAGTATATATAAATAAGCTTACGTATGGCAAAATATTGAGAAACAAGAAAATTGAATATACTAATTGATTTTCTATTTTATCAATTATATATATATATATATATATATATATATATAAGTACCACCCATAAATAAGAGCTCTCTTCATAATTTTTATCATTTTTGGAAGTGGAATATTATTCAATCAAAAATGGATAGGTATTATTCATCAGCAAACTCTATAGCATAAAAATCCATTAGAAATAATTTTACAATGAAAATACATTGGAAACCATTTTACCATAAAAATGCATTGAAATAAATCTACTATAAAATGCATTGAAAGTAATTTTATGGTAAAAATGCATTAGAAATGCTTTTTAATAAAAAGATATATCATGAATTATTTTACTATAAAACTGATTTGAAATTATTTTACAATGAAAATACATGGAAATTATTTTACCATTAGAATGTTTGGAAGTAATTTTACATTAGGGAATAATATTGTAGACTTGTATATTTTCAACTGTCATGAGAATTTAATGTATAACCTTTCCCATAAGTTATATTAAACTGCTACTTAAAGCTGTTTGTCTACAGTAAAAGAGTTTTTAATTATTTTCAGCTACAAGAATGAGTATCATAATGAATCTGAGGGTAACTTAGCTGACAAATTTTCAATAAAACCTGCTCTGACTGACAGCAATGAAGATTTGAACAAAAAACCCAAAAAGACATGGGTAATATTTTGTAAAGGAAATGCCAGGGTTGGGGCTCCAGACTTTGGGGTGAGGCACACCTGGATGATAATATACTGGCACAGGAAGTAGCAGGTCAGAGATCAAAATACATACTTATATGTCTCCTAAATGCTTGTGTGAACAAATATTGAGTGGAATTTAATTGTGTGCATATGATAAATTCATAAATGTATGTATATATGTATGTACATTTGTACTTATATGTGTATCTATGTGAGTCTATGTACTGTATGAATAAGGGCACCTTGGGTGGTGTAATGGTTAGCAAACTAGACTGGCAAACCTACACAAGTGAGTTTGAGTCTCATTAGGTGCCCCATTCATATGGCCTTGTGCCACATTTAAGCAAAAAGTTTAGTAAATTACTACTGTATGAATATAATAATTTATGTGTATTCAATCCAGTCAGCAGGGAATAGAAGATTGCCATCTGCAACCCTTGGAGAAGAGTAAGATCCCTCTAAAAAAGATTGTAATGAACAAGACATTAAATTGAATTTAATGCTGAGGCTCTAGTTCTGAAGCTATGAAAAACATAGAACCATTATTTTATAACTTTTACTCCTTGGTCCATTCTGATCCAGAGGGATAGTAACAGTGTCTATGGCTCAATTAGATCTGTTTGAAAATCATTAGTATTAGATAGTAATACGTGCTTTGGTTTGGTTTTATGGCATATCAACCATTGTAGGTTATTTAATGCTAAATCCATTTTAAAACAAATAAACAGTTCTATTTCAAACAATTCAGTTTAGAATAAGTACATAGTTTAAATCTCAAAAGCATTTCTATTTCAATCTATTTAGTTTAGTCCACAAAGTTAAATGGTTCCAAGTATTGCTATGTATCATTAACAATTCAATTAAACATCAGTCATTTATTTACACAAAATTAAATGTAAAAACAGTTCTATTTCAAACAATTCGGTTAAGCATAAGTACACAGTTTAAAAGTCTAAACAGTCTCATCTCAACTGATTCAGTTTATCATAAGTACACTGTTTAGTTCTATTTGACCTATAGATAGGACCCTATCAGGTGCTACCACTCTGGGCCAGAGGGAACCTGGGAGCGATGGCAATGAAGGGGTACTCCACATTCTTCTAAGCTCCATTATTACTGGAGCCTCACCATCACATTGTTTAGTGTTATATCCAGAATACTTGGAGGTATCTTATCTCTCTGCAGAGATGCAGTCAGTGTATTCTGCAGTCCCAGCCGACTGGGCCAAGGAATACTCGGAGCTACATAACTGTACACAAAGTTGATATGCCATTAAATAAAGAAATCAAATATATAACAGCATATAAGTTATTTTATTAAGAATAATAATTGTGGCAAGTAATTATTCTTATTAAATAGGAATAGTAACTTGAAAACATTGTGTATAGATTATTAGCACTCAGAATAGGTACTTTAATCAATAATTGTTTATTATCATTAAATATCTGAAATTTTCCAATAAAATTAAACAAAAAACTGTAGAATAGTCGTTATAATCTTAGGAAATGGGCATGGCAACCCAGGTTCAAATTCTGGATGAAGCTGTAAAACTAACCAACTAGCCAACAAATTTTAAGTAGAGTTCAGCTGTTCTGGATTCTGCCCTGCTATTTACCCTTGACTGGGGAGAGAAGAACAAGTGCCATATAAAAAAATGAAGTTGGTAACCATAGTTGAGGGCAACCAGTAGGCTCCCTTTTGAATAGCTACTTCACCGAAGTGCCGGGCGGGGGGCTCTACTCATTTCCCTGGATTGCTCCACATTACCCTCAATGCGTACCTTATATTGCTGAGTGTTAAGCAAGGAGGTATCAAGTACCATTTTTAATGTCTTTGGTATGATGCAACCGGGGATTGAACCCACATCTTCCTGATCATTGGTGAACACTCTACCCACTAGACCAATGAGCCAAGAGGTTAAAACATTGTATGCATTTAGAACAGCTGGTTTGAATTCAAAGTTTTTCTTCTCCGAGACTGGACACCTTATCAATTTAATCTCCATCAGTGTTAATGCACTTAATCCTGAGACAAATAATGATCATCCAGTAATCCTCAAGAAAGGCAAAATGGAAGATGCAGTGGAATCAAGACAAAATATTCAATGTATTAAATAATCTCCTTCTGTGACAATGCACTTAATCCAGTAGTAAATATTAATCAGATTTATCAACCATTATACAATGAAAATTTCAGATTAAAATTCATCTAGTAACTGTATGTTATGCTATAGACTTATGATTCCTCATGTATACCCCTCTTGAGGGGAGGTATATATGAGGGCAGATTGGATAAAATAGCCCAGTCTACTTAAGAGCATAGTCTGCCCTGTTATTTACCCATATCTGGGGGAGGGACAATAACTATGTAGAGAGGTTAAAGTATTATATGCATTTAGTTGGCATCTGTAAAAACAGAACATTGAACATTCAGCCTCAATGGCAGTTCCCAGCAATCAGCTTTTCCCTAAGAGGCGATGACAGTACCAAAATCAGATTGAAGTAGTGACAAGGTGATGGCTAGATTGGTTTGGTGGTGGAATCTATTCAGTTTTGTTTATATTCGTTTGCATTTGTCTGTTTTGGTAGTTTCTTTGTTTCGTATTCATTTATTCATTGCATTTCCAAGATTGTGTGCCCTTGTGTGCTCTCCTATGCCAATGTATCCATTTACATACTTCTCTCCTAGCTCTCCCATCTTACTCTCCGGTCTCTTCTCATTTTTTTTCTTTTTTTTTTTTTTTTGCTTTACTTTATCATTTTTTTTTAGTTACCTTTCTTTCTACCGCATTTGTTCTCTAAGATCTTTTTTACCTTTTCAAACTATTTTTTTTTGCTTATGTTTTTTTTTCTAAGAAATTTTTAATTTTTTTTCTTTAGTATTTTTCCTTTTTTCTGGTCTTTCAATTCTATGCTTATTTCTGGGTTACTTTTTTTATGTTCTTTCCTTTAATTTCTCTCTCTTTTCTGATATCTCTGATCCTCCAGCATCTATAAATTGTATCCCATGGTACTAACTAGAAGAGAGATAGTACCTTATCTGAACAAGGTTTTTTTTGGCTAAGTGTAACATCCCTACTGATAGATTTAGTTGTCCTATGGGTCAGTATATTATAGCACCAAGTGTACCCAACAGATTTTAGTAGATAATTACTCTGGGCAAATACGCACATGTTGCATAGCCCAAACTTTTTAGTCAAAGTCAAGAAGAAAGTAAATTTAACCTCAAATCCACTCTCAGTCTTATAAGTTGATTCCTTCATTCGCTCATTTTGATTAAATGTCATCCTGTTTGGGGTTATTTTATGTCTAGAGGTTAGGTTGGTTGATTAGCTGGTTGGTTGGTTTTATGGCATATCAACCTTTATATGTTATTTAACACCAAATCCAATTTTATGAAAATAGTTCTATTTCAAACAATTCAGATTAGCATGAGTACACAGTTTAATTGACAAAAAACATTTCTATTTCAAACTATTCACTTCATTCAAACAGTTCTAATTCAGCTAATTTAGTTTTGTATAAGTACAGATTTTATTTACGCAAAGTTAAATGTTACAACAGTTTTATATTAAACAATTCAGTTTAGTGTAAGTACAGTTTCAATGTCAAAAACAGTTCCATTTCAAACAATTCAGTTTAGCATAAGCACACAGTTTCAATGTAAGTACACAGTTTAATTGTTAAAGACATTTCTATTTCAAGCTATTCAGTTTAGTCAAACAGTTCTAATTCAAGCAATTCAGATTAGCATAAGTATGCAGTTAGTTCTATTTAATCCATAGATAACACCCTATCAGGTGCTACCATTCTGGGCCAGAGTGGACCAGGGAGCAATGGCAATGAAGGGGTTATCTGCATTCACCAAAGCTCCAGCATCACTGGAACCTCATCATCAGATTGTTTACTGTCATATCAGGACACTCATTGGGGGTCTTTCCCCTCTGCAGAGGTACAATCCGTGTATTCTACAGCCCCAGCCAACGGAACAAGTCTAGAGGTTGCATTTATTGCATGTTTGTATTTAAATTTTTTGTGTAGTTGTTTCTTTAGCATCTCTTAAACACAGTTTTAATATATCAAGTATTCCTATCTAATACAAAGAATTTGCAAACAGTTGTATGATTTCAAGTATTTCTATCTAATACTAATAATTTGTTCACAATTAAGAAACAATTTCTATTTACTCATTTTCATTTGTTTGTGCACTGTTATATGGTCACAAATAACTAATAATAATCCTTAGTAAACAATCATAGCTTCAAGTAATAATTCTTTGTACAAATAATTTGCACACAGTTATATGGTATCAAGTGTTCCTACCTAATTCAAATAATTTTCAAATAGATCTATTTGACCCATAGATGTGATCCTAACACTCTGGGTCAGAGAGGACATCATTTTGGGGTAGGTGAGGGTTCTTCCCCTTCTACAGAGAATACAGTCAGTACAGGGTTTCCTATCAAATACAAATAATTTATACACAGTCATATAGTTTAAAGTAGCTTATTTAATAATAATCATTATCAATAATCATAATCAATTATCATGCACACAGCTATTGGGTTTCAAGTATTCTTATCTAACTGGGAGTAATGGAAATGAAGGAGGAAGGCTAAGAGAAGAGTAATTGGTTTCAAATTCACCAGCTCATTTGTTAGAGTCTGCCTCTTTAGGCAAAGGCAAGAAGAATGTATCTATAACTTTGTCACATCTGTTCCATCAACCTGACAGCATTTCTGGCAAATATGCAACAAGATTTTTCAGCAGCTTACATCTTGTTAAGGAAAACTACCACAGTGCCATATAGTGTTGTTAACAATGTTGCAACCTTATATTTAGATATGAAAACAGTGAATAATAAAGATGAAATTTTTAGAAAACTTGATTGCATGCTATCTTGATGAGAATTTGTGTTACACTACTATCGGTTCAAAGTTGGCATATATTTTCTCACTTACTTGAGCCAAATTTGATCATGCCATTGATTGTTTATATGAGGGCAAAATAAACTATATTTGAATCGGGGAGAGAAAAATAGAGAAAGAAAGAGCATAAGTTATTATAAAGCTTCAAAAGAAGTGGCTTCGTGTTGTTCAGACAATTTATTGGAACATGGTCTAAAGTTTAAGTTGTTAACATAGGAAAGTGAAGTGAGTCAATGGTTGGAGGAGAAAAAAGGTTGCTGTCTGGGTCACACCACTGGACAATTTGATAAGCCAAACTCAATCATGAGGGGTCAGAGACAAAGAAAGAAAGGGTGGCATACTGGACAAAGCAAACTTGCATAAACAATTTGAAGAATCTATGTGCAAGATTCATATATTGGCCTTAAAAACCTAAATCATAATATATATATATATATATATATGTATGTATGTATGTATGTACATATAAAATCCACATATATACATAAACTAATATATATATATATATATATATATATATATATATATATAAACTAAGAGACTTACCTGCCTATTCTTTACAGTTCTATAATAGGAAATCATAATCATATCAGTATATTTTTTAAACTCCTTTGCTTACCAGAATTTGTGCACTTTTTTATTTTGTTTATTTATTAATCCAGAGTATAACAAATATTTATTTAGGTGGTAAAATCCTGTTATCAACTTTGTATTCATGTTGTCTTTTTTGTTGAGAAGACTTACCTGATTATTTAACTCCAATATCACCAAATTTTTTACCACTCGTAGCCAGGAGTGTATCCTGTCTTCCCTTATAATTCTCTTCTTAACAAATCATTACATTCCACTCAATTTCTGGTTCTTGTTCACTTTCTACTTTGCTTTTCTATACAAGTTCAAACAACATTCTTTTTGTGTCTGGAATTGAAGTTTACTTTATAGTTGTTCTAGCATCCTTTCCAAGATGGTTTTTAGGTTGCTCTAATGGATGTTGTAACATCCTGGTCTTTAAGGTTTATTGTAGTTTTATTTACAATATTTTCCTCAAGTTGTGTCTGCTGTAATAGAAGCACTCCTCCCACTTCCTGCAATTACTCAGCCTTTGTTCCTTTCTTTCATCTGGTTTTCCAATCAGCCTAGCATCATATCTACTAATAAGCTCCTGCAAGTTCTTATTACAAAAATGACTTATTTTCAAATTGATTTTATTAAAAAGTTTATTTGATAAATCTGTTCCATTAAAATGTTGATTTTTTATCAATTTGAATAAAAAAATGTAATTCTTATACTAGTCATGGCAAAAATGATAGAATTAGTATAATTAGATGGTTTGGTTTGGTTTCTTTGTTTAATGGCTATCAACCTTTGAAAGTTATATAATGCCAAAGCCATTCTTCTTGAAGAACAGTAGTGGTACTATTTAACCCATAGCTGGGAGGATAAGGGGGTTCATACCTTTCCCAAGGGTATTTGCCCGAAAGTCAACGTAATAGTGCGACTGGAGTACAAACTCGCTTACTACGATTCCATAGTCAGTCACTTTAACCATTACACCATGAGGACACTCCCTTAGTATAATTAGAGGATATTCACTTGGGTTTTTATTTAGTAGTAAATAAACTAATAACAGATAAGATGAAAAACATTTGTTATTTAAAAGCTGAACATTCTGGCTTCCTAAAATATACCCAAAATAAACTAAATCAATTTATTTAAATTAATAGTGTAAATTTTTTCCCAGCCATGTATAGGAAAATGTGGGATTTATGATATTGCTTTTGAGAAGTGGGATGGGGAAACCAAGTAATTTTTTACTTTCTACTTTTATATTTTTTGGACAGACAAAAGAAAGGTTCAAAACATGGCTCACCTGTTAGTCAAGTTTCATGTTTGGAGTGAGATAAAGTTTATAGAGCATTTAAAAGTACAGGAAATGCCATAGATCTTTGGAAGAGTTCAGTTCATGAAAATTTCTTTGGAACATACAATGCAGGAAATCCAGCAGATGTAGTTGAAGGGTGTGTGGAAATGGTGAGGTTGATGAAACTGTCAAATATATTGAATTAAAATGAGATAGAAGAGTCAAGTTGAAGTTAAGTTGTGAAGAAAAAAGTTATTTTTGTTGATCACAGAACTGAATATTTTAGAAGAAATTAAAGTTTTTTTTAAATTACTTGCATGTAAGTTGGATTTTAGAGAAAATTCAATTTCTCTTTCAAACCACATAAAAATGGATTTGGTTCTTTGAGAGAATTTTTCTTTTTCTGTATCATCTTCTCTTCTGTTCGGTTGGTTCTGACTGAAGCTTTTTTAAAAAGATTTTTAACTCTTTTAAGTCTAACAGGATGAAGAGGACATCTAAATTTTCCCAGCAAAACTTGTTCAAGAATACTGCACTCTGATTGGTTAGAAAATCCTTTTTGCAGATAAAAATGAGAGGAGTCTGTATTTACTTTATATAATTTTCTTTATCTTTTAACGTTCTAATTTTGCGAGTCACATTCTGATTCATTAAAAGGTATTTTGAAAGCAGAGAAAAAATAGGATTTTTCTTTCTTTTTATATTTATTTTTGAGCAAATTTTGCTAACTTTGAACCTTTTTAATTTTTTAACTTAATCTTCATAGCTGAATATGTAAAATTAGATGTTGATGTCTTTAGGGGCATTGGATCATAGCCACATCAGCACTCTAAGAGTGCTGCAATTTTGTAAGAAGTGGGTTTTTAGGAGATGGAGTTGCTAGTCCCACTCCACTGATTTTGAATTCAATTTTTTCCTACTCCTGGATTGATTGTCTTACCAAGGTGAAAGAGCCCAGTCTGCTCTACAATTTAACCATTCCTGAGGATGACAGAAAAGGTCTTAATCAAAAGCATTAACACAAAAGTGAAAAGCAATCAACCTCATCTAGGACTTGAACTTGGCTTGTCAACTTCATTTCTAAAGAAAATAACAATTATGCGACTCACTTCCTCATTTTTGTGTGTGTATATATATATATTGCAGAAGTTACCCCCCACCGATATAGTAAAAACAATAAGGTACTCACAGTGACTGTGAGATTCCAGTAATTGTCCTGTTAGCAGACAAGGGAACAAGCTATAACTCTGTTAAGTTGCTGATATTTATTGGCCACCCCACATACGTGTGAGTATGGCACATGACATTTTTTATTGCGGGAACCAAGCACAGGACCATAACCCACACACGCCTGGTGATTCAAAAAATACATTGAGCCCCATTTACATTTGCCTAAAAAAGAGTGCCTCAAGCAAAAGGTGATCAACTTAGCCAATCTGGAGAAGATTAGAGCCTTGGAGGAAGTGCCCCTGAGATTCAAGGATGTTGATCTCAGCAGCAAGACGTGCATGCTGGGCCTCCCTGACATCTGTCAGGCTACCTCGATCAACTGCCAGCGAGCCAAAACACACCTGATCAAATCTGTGTATCAGTGAATAAAGCCGGCCCAAGTGTGTCCAAGCCCAGTAGACCAGTAGACTCTGTGCAGTCACTGGGAGCATAATGCAGAATGATGGATATTCATCTGGCAGCATATCCACACTGAAACCATCAGCCAATCATGGCTCTAGGAATGAGATCTCCTATGTGGAAGAATTGAATATTCCTGAGTGCCATAAATATAAATTGCTTTTTGCACATTATTGTCATAATGGGTTAGTCAGTTATTGTTGCAGCTCAACACAACAGTATACTAAATAGCTCAATTTAACACATATTGTGATAAATTTATTTTTTCTATAAAGTGGTAACCTCTTTTTTTACATTGTTTTTCCTGGTGTCATATGGCTCAGTAGACTGGACCTGAAGAATACACCAACTGTTTCATTGGGAAGGTGTAAGAATCCCCCACCAATGAGTGTCCTGAATATGACATTAAACAATTTAATAATAAGGCTCCAGTAATGCTGAAGCTTTGGGGAATGCCAAGTATCTCTTCATTGCCATTGCTCCCAGGTCCACTCTGGCCTGGAATGGTAGCACCTTATCTCATTTAAACTCATTGCAAACAAATGACTTATACTAAATTGAATTGTTTGAGATAGAATTGCTTGATTATTTAACTGTGTGTAAACAAATGGCTAATGTCTAATTGAATTGTTAGTGATACATAGCAATACTTGGAACCATTTACTGTGTGCAAAAGAATGAGATTAGGCTCATTTAAAAATGTAATCAAGAAAATGTTTACAAATCATATATATTTAATATATGTATAGATATGACATTAAATAATCTACAATAGTTGATATGGCATAGAACTCAACTAAACCAAATTATATATATCTAATATATATGTATAAAGAAGATTTGGCATTAAATAACCTACAATGGTTGATATGACTAAAAGCCACACCAGACCAAACCAAACCTGATGTCAGATTAAATTCACATTAACCAAAATGTCTAACAACATCTCGCAATTTAAAGATCTCCCACTCAACATCAAAACTTTCCATGGAAATCGCAACAGTGATATCCAAGGAAAATAGCCGGCACTATTTATATTCATATATAGTTGTTGTAACTTGCACAAATCTAGTTTTGTGTATTGCTATTTAACATTGTTAAATTTTTTTAAAAATTAGCTGATATTTTATTTTGTTGTTGATATTCAAAATTGAGTAGATGCAGACATCATCTCCTGATGATGGCCCAAAGTTGGGCAGAAAGTACTTGAGAATTAACTAATTATGGAAGGTTTATCAACCAACTCCTGTTGAATATCATAAGATCAATACAGCAATTTGAAAGGATTAACAAAAGAATATGTAGACAAAAAATGTCTGTTATGTTCAATCAAATATGTATCATGAAGAAATGCTGCCAAAATATACATATTTTGAACTCCATGATCCTAGGGACTCAAAGAAAATATTAAAAAAAACCTGATGAGAGCAGCCAATAGCAGCAATATCAAGAGAGTTAACTTAAGAATAAACAGGAAAAAACAAACAAAAAATCTAAAAGAAAAGAATTTGTCATTTTGAGGATTTTGATATTTTAGCAGACGATTGAGTGAAAATTAAAGAAATAGAAAACAAAGTCAAATACTTGGATCTTGCTCAAGAGCAGAAAAACTGTGAAACGTGGAGGTGACAGTGATAGCAATTTTGGGCTATCATTAAAACCTCCAACTTAGTCATTAAAAATAATTCCTCTCCCTCAATTAGAGTTTTGCAAAAAAATGTTAAATATCAATTTAAATGTCTTTTAGGAGATTGTATCTCTGAAAATAACAATATATATGTCAGTTTAATCTCAACTACCCTATTGAGAAGACTTACAATGCACCTTTCTGATACAAGTTCCATAGCACAGCATTAAAAAAAATATTCATGCCCAACAACAGAATTATGGAAAATTCTTACTGAAAACACAACAATATTAGAACATCAAAATAGCAAACAAAAACTACAGATTCTCGGGGCACTACATATTAGGAACATACAAGCCAAACTTAGAAGAATTAATTTTGAAACCAGTGCTAATGTACTTAAATGTCTTTAGCTACTGACGCTATTTATAGAAACAAATTCGAAAAGTAAATGCTACACAATACACCAGTATAAATGCTCATTCTTACAAAGAAGTAATGAATATACAAAAGTTACATCACTTTCGAAGTACATCCCCCCCCTGATGATGGTCCAATGTTGGGCAGAAAGTACTTTGGAAATAACCAGTTATGGAAGGTTTATCAACCAATTCCCACCAAATATCATAAAATCAATATGGCAATTCGAAAGGATTAACAAAGAATAGACAAAAATGTCTATTATTAAGAGTTACACACACACACACACACACACACACACATATATATATATATATATATATATAAATATGTATATATTTGATTGAACATAATGAAGAAATGCTGCCAAAATTCTTAGCTTATTCCTCTCTTCCCCTATTTTACTCACTTGTATTCCTAAAATCTTATCAGTTTTGTCATGGACCAGGTACTTCAGTTAGTAGATAGATAGATATCTAATATAATGGCCGAGGGATTTTGTTTTATATATCTTGCCTTTAAGTTTAATTAGGCTGAGAACCTTTTGGCTCAGCACATGGGTTAGTTAGGTGCAAACTTGAGCACAGGTGATGACATGCATGCGGGGAGGATGTGTCATTCACAGATGTCAAAATAAAAATCCCAGAAAGAGGTTGACCAGTGGATGTGAATGACATCATGCACCGGAAGCGCACGCAGAGGATTTTGGGGATTTTGAAAAAGTCAGTTTGTTTAGTTGAGAACTAGACACCGAACAAGAAGGGTCGACTTTCGGGGCACTCTTCCTTATGTCAAAACCTTTAACTCAAAGGTAATAAAAGGTTTCGTACCGGAACTATGAAGTCATTACGTGTTTTTCATGTTTCAAGATTCCTATGTTCTATGTATATATGTTATGAACATTCTATGTACATTTCCCATATCTATATCTGGCTATGGTACAGATAGATAGATAGATAGATAGATAGATAGATAGATAGAAACAAATGCCTAAGTTAAATATCTGACTAAAAGTTAAATATCTGACTAAAAGAGTTAATTTGAAATATTAAAGCTAAATAAATACCTTCTCAATGTCAAATGTTTACAATAGGAAAGGTAATAAAAATGTCAGTTCAAGATACTTAGATACCCAAAAATAATTTTCTTTCTGCAAATGGATACACTACATAACCAGTTAATTTTTCATTGCTTCTTTTGTGGCAGATCTAGTCTTTTAAAACGTTTTTTAAAAATTTTAAAAAATTTTCTTTACAAATATCTTTTATGATGAAGACCTAAGGTTGAAACTAGTTGAGAACAATTAAAGATGAATAACTACAAAGAAACATTTTTATTTGTCTTATCACTTTTGTCCATCTCTTTATATATATATATATATATATATATATATATATATATATATATATATAAGCATGTTTGATTAAATAATATAGACACATTTTGTCTATATAATTTTATTAAGATCCTTTCAAGTTTCCTTACATATATATATATATATATTTATATATCAAGCTCAAAACTTAAAAGCTAGTGTTGCAGCACCTGTTTTAGTCACATGTTTTAAGTTTGATTTTTCAAACTCACTTAAGTCTTTAAAAGTATTATTTACCGTGGAAAAAGTAAGATATTTAGTTGAATCACTTCTTCTTAAAATTAAATTTATTTTGGAATACTCACTGAAATACATGAAATGATAAGTGTTCATATTTTGAGATATTGAAGATATCAGAGAATTTAGCTCAACTTGTATTTTAATGGAATGCCTCTGACAAGTGTTGCACTTAAAAATATAAATAGTCTGTGACATTTCGATAATTGTCATCTTCCTATATACCAAAATTTAAAGCCCTTCAACCGGCAAACAATCTTTCAACTTTACCATCATCTTAATTTTTCTGCAAACATTTATAAATTTATGACTAATCAAGTCTACCGGCTGTTTCCTTTTTTGATTTTAGGCAGCCTAAGTTCAGTAATATCTTGATATTTTGGCAATTTTTCTGATTTTTCTGATTTTTTTGGTAATTTTGTGGTCTTCAGTATGCAACATTTTGAGATTTGACTTTTAACCAAACCTATAACACAATTCCATCCTTTAACTGAAATAATTGAGCTCAACAAGCATAGGGATGGCCCACAGGCTTCAAGCTAAGCTTCTCTATTTTCATCATTTTCGATTTTCGTTCTTGAAAAATAACAAAATTTAACTCCAATTTTCTCAGAAAAAAATTTAAAAACAAGCTCCTGGGGATTTTTAGAAAGCTCAAATGATGCTCTTTCTTTACTACCAAAAGCTTTTCTGCAGAAATGCCCACTTTAGGTGTGTGTGAAACTAATTTTGAAATGTGTTGCTTTTGAAAAAATTGCATAAAATTGAATTAATGAGTCTTTTTAAAGAATTACGGACTGTGTGCATCAACATAAACTGGAAAAGTATGAAGACCTACCTGGGCAATGGATACAAAATGGCTGAACAACCAATATATATCCTGTTGAAGTCAAATGTCAATATTTTACCGTGAATTCAACCTCAAATTCTGCTTGTCACAAAAAGATAACAGAAATCTGTCAAAAAGTTTCAAGATTAGGCAGAAGCTGCATAAACATGGCTATCCTACATGGTGACATAAAGCCAAAAAAACCTGGTGGTACCATGAGATACTGCAGGGGTGCCCTGAGCTGATGGTAATAATGCTTCAGTCGTGAAACTACACCTGACCTCAGGGTCATCATCGAATGAAGAATGTGTTGCTGCTGTTGTCTTTGCAGGAACAGTTGTATGAATTTTTGTATATTGCTCAACTCATAAAGAATTGAGGACTTTTTTAGTTTTTGTTTGTCATTCTATAATCGTTATTATTTGAACATGTCTACACATACACATGGAGACACACAAACACACACACACACACACAGATAGATAGATAGATAGATAATGAACAGTGTAAACGTTTTGGATGATTTTGTTGTATCATTGTCCATCTCTATATTTTCAGATATGAATGTAGTATCTGTGCATTCAGGCAAAGTGTCACTTTCAGGCACTTCTTTCTCATGCCAGGTTGCAATATTTTGGCCTGAGGAACACTTATTAAATATATTAGAAAAACAAGTAAAAACTTCATTTAAGAATTTAAAAATTAAAATTATCTTCTATATATTTTTGTGTTTGTTTTTTAAAATTAGTTTGGGGAACTTTTAAACCTTTTACTCTTCAAAATAAGAACAACTTATTTTATGTTTTATCATTTGAAAAATAATTGTAGAATTTCCACAGGAAACACTGATTCTTGTCAGAAGTAATAGGGAAAGAACTGTTTGGTTAGGTTTGGTTGAAATTTATGGCATATCAACTATTATTGGTTATTTAATGCCAAATCATGTTTTTACATATATATTAAATATATGATTTGTTAACACATTTTGTAGATACATATAGTTAAATGATCAAACTGTTCTATTTTAAACAATTCAATTTAGCATAAGTCATTTGTTTTCAGTTTAAATGTTAAACAGTTCAATTTGACCCATCGATAGGACCCTATTGAGTGCTACCAATCTGGGCTAGAGTGGACCCAGAAGTAATGATAACGAAAGGGTACTCTGCATTCCCTAAAGCTCCAGCATTACAGGAGCCTCACCATCAGATTCTTTAATGTCATATCCAGGACACTCATTGATGGTGGGGATCTTACCTATCTGCAGAGATGCACTTGGTGTATTCTACAGCCTCAGCTGACAGGGCTTAGAGAACTGTTGATACTAAACAGGGTGGATAGATACTGTACTTTGAGCATATTTAAAAGTGCTAATGGATGCTATAAATAATCCTATCACTTTTAAATGGAAACTCTCTATATCTCTTTCTCTCTCTTATTACATGCATATACATATGTTTATGTATGGTTTTCTTTTGGATCTAAGAGAGAAATTCTTATTGTAAAAGGTTACCTTGAATGAAATATACATGCATATATATATATATATATATATAGAGAGAGAGAGAGAGAGAGAGAAAGAGAGAGGACAAACTAAGAGAGAAGTATGCAAACATTTTTATTTATTCTATCCAACAAGCGTCACATTGTACCTGTACAAACATTTTAGATATAAACCGTAAACATAGCATACATATTCATATTCATAAATAAACATCATACACTACATAGGCATACATAAATACACACATACATATAAATATACATTAATGTGTTTGGCATACACACTCTATTGAATTCCACTCAATATGTTTTCACACAAGCATTGAGGAGACTCACAAACATGTATTTTGATCTCTAACCTGCTATTTCCTGTGCTAGTATATCATTAACCAGATGAATAACATCCCAAAGTCTGGTGCCCCTACCCTTGCTTTTCGTTTACAAATTATTACCCAAATTACCTGTCTTTTCCGTTTTTGTCAAATCTTCTTTCGTCATTGCAAAACTGGCATAGCTGTCAATCTTAGAATGAGTTCACACCACAGTCATCACTGTGTCAGCCATTTTGATCTTCTATCTATTTTCTTTCTTCTTTTCTTGAGGTTTTTTTTTTTTTCATCCTTTTTCTTTCTTATTACATTTGTATCGTTTCAAGGTCTTTTTTTTTTTTTTTATTTCTTTCTTTATCCATTTTGGTCTATTTTTATTGTTTTTATTCATTTGTTTTTTGCTTTTTCTTGATCTTTATTTTGTTTCATTTTTTCCTTAAAATCATTCAATATTACTCTGTGTTGCTCTTTCTTTTTGGTTTTCTTTGTTCTCTTTTTTCTTGCACTTCTCCCTCATTTTATCAGTTTCCCTTTCTTTTTTATATTCTTTATTTATTTTTTGATGAGGGTTTTTATTTCTATTCTATCATTCTTTTTATTCATTTTCTTTTTTCCTTTTTTTTTTCATTTTGTCTGCTTTTTCTTCATCTTTTCTTTTTTTTTCTTTTTGATATTCTTTTTTATTTTGCTTTATTTTTGTTTTCCTTATTTTCATTCATTAGCCTTTTTTATTTTCTTATAATCAACATATTTTTATTTTATTTCCTTCTGCTTTTATCCCTCTTTTTACCACATTTTCTCTCATTCTGCCTCTTTTCTTTCTATATTATTTTACCCTTTTTCATTCATTATTCTTTCATTTTCATTCTTTATTGATTTTTTATTTCTTCTAACTTATTGCTTGATTTTTATATCTTTTTATGCTGTTTTTATTGCATTCATCTTCCTCCTTTTCTTTCATTTTTTCATTCATTATTCCTTGAATTTCATTTCTTTTCAATTATTTTATCTGCTATTTCTTCTGTCTTAACAATTTTTTATATTTTTGAAGCTCTTTTCAATTTAATTTTTTCTCCCATTCTTCTTCTTTTTTTATATAAATTATTCATTCCATTTCATTTATTTTTTTACTAATTAATCTTTTTATCTCTGTTTCCTTCTATATTGGTATCTTTTTAAAAAATATATACTTTTTCTTTTCTTCCTTCTTATTTATCATTTCTTACTTTTCATTTTCTTTCTTCTTTTCTGTTTTTCTTCCTTTTTTTATATCTTCTTATTTTTTTCTTTTTTCTCTTTATTCATTTTTATTTTCTTTCATTTTTTTGAATTTCCTTTTTCTAATCAATTTTTCTTTCCTTTATCAAATCTATTTTTTCTTATAACAGCTGTCTTATTTTTTATTTCCTTCTTTCTCTCTATTCATTTTTTCCTTCATATTTCCTTCCCTTTAACACTTCACTTTTATTCTTATCTTATTTGTACTCAATCTCTCTCCTTCATTGCTCTTTCTTTTGTTTATATCATTCTTTACCACTTTTCTGTTTTTCTTTGTTTCTTCTTTTCTCTTATTTCATATTTTATTTTCCTTCCTTCCTTTCTTCCTTTCTTTTTTCCTTCCTTCCTTCCTTCCTTTTCCTCAGAAAATGCTCACACAGTAACTGCCAATGGCTTTTGTGGGGAGCAAAGGAGATGAAAGAATTTGCCATGTCAGCAAAAAACCCCTCCTTTTTTAAGAGCTCTCACAATTCTGACTTATCCTTGGTATTTCTTGAGTTGAAGGGTAGATATATATAATTTTTTGCCTTTTTATAAAATCTTGTTCTTTAGAATACTGTAAGGGTCACACCAGTTTCCTAGAAGAAAGATTTGTTGGCAAATGTGGAAAAATTCTTTATGAAAGATTTCAGTTAATTTAGAAAGATAAGAATGTTTCCAGGGTTAATATTCTTTCCAAAAATATATTTACTGAAAATAAAACAACATAATGCTGATATGGACCTGGGTACAGTTCATGCGTACTTAGAAGTAGATTATACTCTGATAAAAATTTTAAAGTTTTTAGCCATCTTCTGATGGAGTAACACTCATACCAGAGCTTCCTATGCATTGATTGCTGCTGGCTCCAATGATTATTCTAATCTGGTTGGTTGGTTAGTTTTACTGTATGTCAACTCATTTTGGATAATTTATTCAGAAGTCAGTTTAAAAATTACGGTCTGAAAATGAATATTCACAGTCCTTTTTAACAAGTAAATAATTTATGTTAAACAGATCTATTTGACCCATAAAGAGGACCATAAAAGGTACTATAATTCCAGGTCATAATGAATCTGGGAATAATACTCAACATTGCCCAGATCTCCAGAACTGTTGCTTAATAATTTTGGTCACCAATCATATATAGTAAAAAATGTATCTTCACAGTCATTTTAAACAGGCAAATACTTTATTATCTCAAACAGATCTATTTAACCTTTAGATAGAACCCTAACAAGTACAACACAGTTGGCTGGGGAGCACTGTAGAATACACTTACTGCATCTCTGCAGAGAGGTAAGACATCCCCAATGAGTGTCCTGTGGAGTACTACTTCATTGCCATCTCTCCCAGGTCCACTCTGGCTCGGAGTGGTAGCACCTGATAGGGTCCTATCAATGGGTCAAGTAAGAAATGTTTGACATTTAAACCTTTTGCAAACAAATGACTTATGATAAATTGAATTGCTAGAAATAGAACTGTTTAATCATTTAACTGTGTGAAAACAAATGACTGATGTTTAATTGAATTCTTAGTGACAAATCATATATATCTAATATATATGTATAAACCAGATTTAGCATTGAATAACCCATAATGATTGATACACCATAAAAATGAACCAAACCAAATCTTACAAGTACACTTATTTCAGGTAAGAATGGACCCAGAATGTAATGGTAATATAAGAGTACTTAACACTCTCCAGAGTTCCAATTCTGGAGCCTTACCACCAGATACAGTTTAATGTCATACCATGATACCTATTGGGTGGGGGATTACTCAACTGTAAAGAATGCAGCTGGTGTATTCTATGCCCCAACCATGAGATACCTACCATAGGTTTAACACCGATAAAAAATATATATAAGATTACCATAGAAAATCATGAATTTATCACTAAAGGCTGAGATGTGGGCATCTTTGAAGTGTGCAAGACAATAAATGATGAGACATGATTATGATTTCATCAAAAAAATTAAAAGTATAAATATAGGATTTATTGAAAAATATCAAATATCAGAATTATTGATATTCGCTTTTTACTTGTAATAATAAAAAAACTTTTTAAAATGCACAGGAAATGATTTTACTATAAAAATGCAAGGAGATTGATTTTGCTATAAAAATCAATTTAAAAAGATATCATGATGGAAAATGGTATAGAAATCATTTTATTATAAAAATGAATTGCAAATTTGGTTACTTTATATCAAACGGCTTCTTACTCTATAAATGGCAAACAGAAATTTCTCCATTTGTATAATTCTGTCAAATAACAAAATATTTTTCTATTTTTCATGCTTATAAAATCTGCAATATTTTTAATAATGGCTGAAATATCTATTATAATCAGAGGCATGAAATACAGTGACAAGTTTGGCTATTTCCTCATCTGATGATAATTTTTTCTGCAAAATTTCAATTTAGTATTTGCTGTTCAAACTATTTAATATGCATGACAAAATGTGCACCAAGTGATCATTGCATCTACTTTCTGCATTCACTAAGTTAATTTTTTTTAGTATTTATGTTTGTCAAACTTGTCTGCAAATTTGTTGTTTTTTCCTTTTCCTCCAGATTTTCATCGTAATTGTCAAGTTTTCCTTCCCTCGGGATTTGACATTTCACTTAAATATGTAACAAGCAACAATGCTGAAGACTAAAATTGAAAAAAATAAAAGACAAAAAAAAAACCACTCCAAAAGCAATAAAAATTTATAAATCTCTTGAGTATTTTTTTATTTAAAAAAATTTTTTTCTCACATCCAAAAATCAAAATCGTTATTCAAAACACAAGGCAATGAATCTGTCTCATTAATGAAACAGGCATGACCTGTTTGCAAAATCCACCACCTCCACTCCTTTATTGCAAGTCAGAAAAATCTTTTCCAGGAACAACCACTTTAAGTGTAACAGAGAGAATGTTTACAGAGTCACCAACAATTCACAAACATTTCGACATTACAGAAGCTACAAACTAAAACTATCTGAGCATATACAATTCCAAATGTTTGTCGGCAGAGCTTAGACAAAAAGGTGTTCTAAGCATAACATGAAACAGCATAGGGTGGTGAGGTTCCAGTTCTGATGATCTGAGAAGTGCTAGGTATCTCTTCATTGCCATTACTCCCAGGTCCACTGACTTGTTGTACCTATTAGGCTTCCATCTATAGATCAAATTAGTCTGTTTAAAAATTATTTATATTTGATATGACCAAGTGCCAAAAAAACCCTCTGAAGAAACAACTATAAAATAAATGTAGATATGAATGTGATTCCATAACCTCTTGGAATAAAATAATCCTAAATGGGTCAAGATGTCATTAAAATCAATCACTCAATCAATCTATCAATCAATTTTAAATGTCTACAGATGGTTGTTTTATGTGAAGGAATTCTCACTAGCACATAGGGCACTCAGTGAGAATTTGACTCACAAACAATAGCTGCCTAGTTTCCAACTTAAGAACTGTCTTTTAACTATTGTCTAATTTGAATATCTTGGCTTTTGCTCGTATTTATTTTAAGAATCAATTTACAAGATCATTACAACATTTTTCCTCAATATTGGGTTATTACATAATATTTTCCTCTGCATGGCTTTAATAAAATCATATGAATTAGTATTATTTAATGTTGTTTGTTTAAGTAATATTTTATAAAGCCAGAATTGTTGGCAATTATAATCCGTGCTAGCGGCACGACATGATGATGGTGATATCAAATATGTATTCCATCAAATTTGTCATTTGTTTATTTACCGCTAAATAAAAAAAACAAACTATGAGTGGACTTCATCTAAGAGTGTTAACTCCATAATTTTTGTTATAGATAGTAATTCCAGTGCCTCTGCAACCAAGAACAAAATGCCGCAGAGTTTGGTTATATTAAATATATGATAATCTGTCTTGATTGTATAATGTTCCACCAGAGATACGTCTTTGGTTTAAAAGAAAATTAACTTTTATTTCAAAACCTGACAAGGGTGTACTTATTTAAGTGTGATGCTTGATAAATATATATATATATAGTACAATTTAATGGAGACTCAAACTCGGTTAAGTCGTCATAATAAATTTATATCGGTGGAGAATATTACTCTACTCTCCATCTCATCAGATGACTATTTTCATGCTTCTCTCTGCTACTAATTATGGAATTAACACTCTTAGATGAAGTCCACACATTGTTTTTTTTATTTAGCAGTAAATAAACTAATAACAAATTCGATGGAATACATATTAGATATAATTGCCAACAATTCTGGCTTTATAAAATATTTCTTAAACAAACAACATTAAATGATACTAATTCATATGATTTTTTTGAGGCCATGCAGAGGAAAATGACTATTTACATGCTTCTCTCTAGTCGCAGAGAGAAGCATCTAAATAGTCATCTGACGAGATGGAGAGTATAGTAATATTCTCCGCCAAAATAAATTTATTATGACGACTTAACCGAGTTTGAGTCTCCGTCAAATTGTTCTATATACGTTATATTTATGGTTACATTATGGTTATATTTTGAGTTATTTTGTTGGGAAAATAAATTAACTGTATAATTAAATAATTAAATATATAAGCTGCACACAGACTACTTTTCATTGTGTCAAAGTGTCATTTTGTCAGTGTTGTCCCATGAAGAGATATACTTAAATATCTGCAGAAATGTGAGGGGTGTACTCACTTTTGTTATACACAGTATATATCCATGCTATTAAATATATATGCTATTAAATATACATAAAAACTAATATCTATCTATCTATTATTATCATTTTATATATATATATATACATATATATATTGGCCTTATGAGAAAAGTGTTTGCCAATGGTCGGAGAGATTGGAGTTCAACCCCAGGTCAAGTCATACCAAAGATTCAAAAATGGTACTTGATGCCACCTTTCTTTGCACTCAACACTATAAGGTAAGGATCAAGGGTAAAGTGGAGCATTCCAGGGAATGGAATAGCACCTTCCCCAACACCTCAGTGTTGTAACTACTGAAAAGGGAGCCTTCAGGTCACTCTCAACTAAGGTCATTAAAAATCATAATAGTACTATTGAAAAGTGAACCATCATGTTGCCCTAGACTATGGTTGCCAACATTTTACTTTATATATATATATATGTATGTATGTAAGTACATAAATATATATGTATATATATATATATATATATATGTTTGTGTGTTTGTGTGTGCATATAAATATGTGGATATATATACACAAAGAGACAGACAGACAGACAATGAAAGAGAGAGAGAGAGAGAGAGAGAGAGAGAGAGAGAAAGATGAACAAAAGTAAGAAGACAAAAAGAAATATAGTTATAAATTTTTATGTTCTTAACTAGTTTCAAAAGTTGGTCATCATCATAAGAAAAAAAATTAATGGTTGATTGGTTGGTTGGGTGGTTGGATTTTATGGCATATCAACCTTTGTAGATTATTTAATGCCAAATCCATTTTAATACCAATACTCAGTTATATTTCAAACAATTCAGTTTAGCATGAGTACACAGTTTAATTGTCAAAAACACTTCTATTTCAAGCTATTCAGTTTAGTCAAACAGTTCTAATTCAGCCAATTAAATTTTGTATAATTACAGATTTTGTTTGTACACAGTTAAATATCAAAACAGTTCTATATCAAACAATTCAGTTTAGTGTAAGTATGGTTTCAATGTCAATGACAGTTCCATTTCAAACAATTCAGTTTAGCATAGGCACACTGTTTAAATGTAAGCACAGTTTAATTATCAAAAACATTTCTTTTCAAGTTATTCAGTTTAGTCAAACAGTTCTTATTCAAAGAATTCAGTTTAGCATAAGTACGCAGATAACCCATAGATAGGGCCCTGATCAGGTGCTACCATTCTGGGCCAGAGTGGACCTGGGAGTGATGGCAATGAAGGGGTACTCCACATTCCCCAAAGCTCCTACATTACTGGAACCTCACCATCAGATTGTTTAGTGTCATATCCAGGACACTCATTGGGGGAGTCATACCCTTTGCAGAGAAGCAGTCAGTGTATTCTACAGCCACAGCTGACTTGAAAAATATAATAGGTTTTAATTTTTTAAATGAGTAGATAATTAATGAAAGAAATGAGGCAAACAGAACTGATGATGTTGCATATACATTCATTAAATGAAAATTATTTTTGGTAAGTGTTCAGAACTGATCATTTTATCGCTTCTGCTATCATGAACACCTAACACTGTGCTTAAAATCTTACAGTTTGTCCGTTATCTGCAGCCTACCTTTAAAGACTTGATCCTTCAAATATCCCCAGAGGAAGCAATCCTAAGTGAGCTGGCCATCTGAGACGAGGAACCCAAGAAAAATTTCTCTCTACAAAGTGATGCTCTTGCAAATAATAGTGTGGCTGTTGCTGCTGCTCAAAGACATGTCTCCCACTCACTTACCAATATTATCACTTCCATGGCAGCAATTTAAAAACCAGGATATCATTCTGCCAGATCCAATGCCCTGACCAAGTCTGGTAGAATGATCCCCTGGATTTAAAATTTCATTGGCTATCTGCAAATCTCTCAGTCCAATATTGAGAAAGTTGTAAATCTAAACATGCTTCTGATGATAAGACAGAGTACTGGAGGCGATTATATATATATATGTATATGAAGAAATACTGTCAGACTTTCCTTCCACTATTTATTATGGCACATCAGAAGAAGCAAGAATTCCTTCGTTGAGAATTCTGATAATATCTTATGGTTATTCTGCTATGTATTCAATATGAAATCAACAACTGTTTAAGGTTTTTAGGTCCCCCACTTGAAAAACATCACTCCCTACCATAAGACATATTTCTGTTAGAGAAGAAAGCACTGACAAACTTTATGCACACCTGATATATTCATCTATAGGGAAAGCATTCTTACAGGGTTACATTCAATAAATGAAAAAATCAATATATCAATCAAAAATATACTGTTTTAACTGGTTTATTTTAAGTTGTTTCAGTCAATATTTGTGAATTGAACGTTACAAATTTTGAATATTTAACTGAAGCTCTTAAGGAATATAGGTTGTTTCTTGATTTATCTAGAAACAATTTTGGAATAATTTATAAAGGAAAAATAAAACTATGATGGGTTTAACTAAAGATGTATATGTGTATATATATATATATATAGAGAGAGAGAGAGAGAGAGAAACAGACAGACAGACAGACAGCTATTGAGACTTTGTTCTTTAATCTTCTCCTCTTTCTTGAGTTTCAAGGTCAACCATATTTGACTTGGAGTTGTCAGATATTTTCAGTGGGAGTATGACAGAGAAGAGACAGTCTCTTGAGATATAGGCTACCCAATGTTTATCAATCTACATTTCTACCAGATTGCAGTTAATTTCAAAGGGTTAAAGTGACATGCAAAATTCCAGAGGTTACTTTTAAAAGAATTTCTTCCTTTACACACCAACATATTTGGTCAAGTACCTTCATCTTAGCTGTTATAGTCACAAAATTTGGGCTGTTGTACTTTCTGACCTTCTTCAGCTGTCTATTTTCATTGATAACCATCATCAGGAAATTTCAATCCAAAGCTCTTATTCAATTTATTAAAGTAAAAATCTTTGAATTCCAATCTTGGAAGCATAGTGCTAGCAACTCCACACATAAAATTCTACTTAGTAAAGAAACCATTGCATCATTATTAGTGTGGTGTGGTTGTTGCCTTATGCTACACAAAGCAGTTGACAGAACTAGTAAAAACTGAACTTCTACTTTATAGAAAATGTAACACAGGGTCTGATAGAATGATCTCTTGGGTTTGAAATATAACAAAAAAGGCTATATACATCCCATTCAAAATTTTATTTTTGTTGTATTGTGGTAAGGAAGAGATATGTAGTGAAATAATGAGTTAATTATTTAATAACTGAAGTGGTACTGTCCAACCAATATAATAAGTCTCGTGCTGTGGGTGTTACATCCGTTGTTGGTCTTACTACTGACTGAGATCTTGTAGAACTTTCATGCTTATGAAACACGGCGTCTTTTATACCTCGGAAATACCAGAACTCATGCAGCACGAGCTACTTTATGATAATTTGATAAGATTGCTCTTGTACAATTGTCCCCACTTGGACAATATCTTGAATTAGAAATTTTTTTGTGTTGGGGTAATGGTTGGTGAACTAGTACAGCAGAACATTTAAAGTGAGCTAGATACTTACTGAGAGTCCTGTACTTCTGATCCTTTGATTGGCTGTCATTTCCTCAGAAACATTTTGCATGATCCAATCCAGGTATTGAACTCATGACTGTCACATGGCTAGATACACTTTTGAATTTTGATAATAGAATTCACACCAACAGGAACCAAAACTCACATTAGAAATATATATCAATATAAATACAATGCTTCTTTTCTGATATCCATGTGTCTTACGAGATTATGAATCTGCCCCTGGGTCACAGGCCTGGGCAAGATTGTATGGAAGTCCATGCTGTAGGTCACTCTACTCCAAGATGCTGATGTTGTCCAAGAAAAATACTAGGTGTTATACATACATGTCTGGGTGTCATGACAAGATTTGCCAGAATGACATTGAACACAATATTCCACTGCTTTACAGACTCTGACTCCCAACTGTGAGGTCTTGTCTCTCCACAGAAGAAAGTTTCCTTACCACTCTGGTATATAGTTTGAATTCAGAGTTTTTCTTTTCATGGACCAGTTTTCCTTACCAAAACTAGAAAGCCTAGTCTATCCAACTGGGAGAGAAAAGATTGATTCCAACTTCTCCCAAAACTCATTGCCTCCAGTGAAACACAAACAGCTTTGATCAGAATTTGAACTTGACTCACTTGGTCTATTTCTATTATGATAACCATTTCCTTACCAAAACCTTCATATATATATATATATATATATCCAGTCAGCCTCTGAAGACCCCCATTGACTCTGATATGAGAATTTAGAATTTATATAGGTTTTTCTTTCTTCCTTTTTTTTCATACACATATACACTTTAATCCATATTTGTTGTTTTTCAACCTCAAGTTAAACGTGTACAGTCATCTGATGAGATGAAGAGTATCACAATATTCTCCGATGACAATATTTAAGATGACAGTTTAACCAGGTTTGAGTTTCCTTCTATATATATATATATAGAGAGAGAGAGAGACATTTATAAACATTGTATCAAATAATAGTATATATGATATCTCCACAATTAAAAATTTTCTTGATTAAAAAATATTAAAAAAAACATATATAAAAAATTATTTTAAGTAAAAATTAATTTAATTAAAAAATAAAAAAATTTGTTCAAATTCTATTCTTGTCAGAAGCAAGATAAAAACATCCAAGTAATTTTTTTTTCATTTAACATCCAATGAGGGTCATGAAAGACCTGAAATACATTTGTAATGAAACTAAAGAAGTGAATTTTTTATCTTTATTTTCATATAAAAAATTACATATATATAAGTAAAGTTGGTGATCTTAGTTGAGAGTGACTCAAAGGCTCCCTTTGCAATAGCTACTACACCAAAGTGTTGGGGAGGACGCTACTCCATTTACTGGATTGCTCCAATTTACCCTTGATCCTTACCTTATAAATCTGAGTGTTAAGCAAGACGGCATCAAGTACCAATTTTTGAGTCTTTGGTATGACTCAACCTGGAATTGAAACCTGGTCTCCTGGACCACGGACAAACACTCAACTCATTAGGCCAATGGCCTGGTCATATGCATATATATATATATAGTAATACAACACACTCCTCCAACTAATGCAATTGTAGAGTCAAAAGCACATGCCTCCTACCAGGAAAATGCCTGTCATATACGTCATATACAAAGCTGCGGTAAAAACAAACAACTCCTTCAAACATTACATCGGTGCAGCGGAGGGCACCATAAAACAGAGAATTTACAACCATAAACTTTCTTTCACAAGCAGAAACTACTCATCCAATACCTCCTTATCCTCGTACATATGGCACCAGAAAAACACAAACATCTCTCCTACAATCACCTGGGAGCGACTAAAACAAGCACCTGCCTACAACAAAACATTTAAAAAATGCCTTCTTTGCCTCCATGAAAAATTAGCTATCATAACCTACCCATCACAGAACACCTTACTAAATAAAAAATCTGAAATCCTTTTAAAATGTAGGCACAAGAACAAACACCTTTTCTCACACTTCAATCCATACACATAAGCCATCTAGCACCTCAAATATATATAAAAAAAACACTTGAAGCACCGTAAGTACCATTTTCCTCTACCAACCATCACACCTGCCACAATCTATGTACCATCTTTTTCCATTAACCCCCATACTCTTCTCGACACGCCTTTACTATCTGTTAATTTTACATTTTTATGAGCATTAAGAAAAGGCCCCGACACTCTACATTCATCTTATCTACTCTCCATATTATATTGCACTTGGTTCGACATAAACCCACAAAGTGATTTAGTGACAACCAACACAGTTATAATATAATGTATATATATATATATATGTATGTATATATGTATATATATATATATATAGGGATATAAGTATATATTAGTATGCATATGTATATTGCAAGGTGGTGTCTATGACTCTGAGTTTCTTGCTTTATGCATTCATCAGACAGACTCTGCATGAAACATAATATCACAGACACTACCATGATATATATATATATATATATATATATATCTTTTTATATATATTTGTGTGTGTGTGTGTGTGTGTGTCTATAACAGCTCTATCCTTGATAGTGAGTATTATTTAATAATACTGCAAAATTTGGTTCACCATAGACTCACCAAGTGAGGTAGTGATAACCATAAACCATTACAATACTATATATATATATATATATATATATATATAATTACCTGAAGCAAAAAAAAGAGAAAAAATGTTTTTGATTTTTATTCTTATAAACCAACACCCCTATGAAAAAATGGGATATTGCTTTGATCAATTAGCTTGGAAAGGCAGTTTTTTTTTTTTTTTTGATACAATGAGTTTAAAATTGTTTTTTGATATCCTAAGACATATTTCTGCATGTAACTTGCAAATCTCTTTCCTTTTAGGAATATTTGATTTTACGTTAAATAATTTTGAATTGATGTGACCCTTAAAATGAGTGTAGATCATACCCACTTAAGACACTGTATGCTTTATTGGTTCAAAAAGAAGTGTCTGAAGAGATAAATTGATATATTTCTTTAATAAAGTTGCATTCAAGTCTTATGGGTGACTTCCAAGATTTTTTCAAAAATAAAATTAGTTTACTTTACATATAAAGGTATCCAAATGAGGAACAATTTAGGAACTGGTTGTAGTTTCTAATCATCTGTCTTTCTGATTGTGTTGTCATCAATTTATGTATGTGAACCAATACTGTAACTCTTCACTCTTATAACGTCATTTAACTCATATTATATCTTAGTATAAAACTTATTTTGATTTAAGGTCAACTTTTTTAATTTGAACTTCATTTTATCTACTTTGAAGTTCACTTTTTTTTTAAATTAAAGTTCAACTTATTCAATTTGAAGTTCAACATTTTTTAATATGAAGATCAACTTTTCTCATTTCAAATTCCAATTTTTCAAATTTGAAGTTCATTATTTTTGAATGCTTTGAAATTTGGAGTTTAACTTTGAAGCCAAAAAATGTCGTTCACAACATCTTTCACATCTTTCATCTCTACATATCTCAGTCCCCCTTCTTCACTTTTCTTCCTGGATATAAATCTATATCCTCTCTACTCTCAACTCATTTTATCTACCCAACTTTCCATTTTGAATAATCACATCCAACTTCCTATTTGTAAATTCATTTAACGAGAGAATTTACCTATACCCTGAATTTTGCCCAGTTTCTCTTAAGAAACAACCAATTTGAATCCAAGGACAAAATTATGATATTCTCCCTGGTCTTAGACAAACCAAGAAATAGTCATCAGAACAGTTAGAAAGTGAGAGGCAGTGGGAGGTAGTGAGGAAACAGCAATATTAAGGGAGTCAAGAGACAGAAATGGGATTTTGCGGGATTTCAGACTAATCTAACAAATGGTACACTTCTAAGTTTAAACCCAATTTTCCTATAAAGAAAATCCTCATTGGCCAGACAGGCTCCAGGGGATGAATTCTTGAATTAATTTTTGTGTATGGTGATTTTACCAAAATCCTATTTTAAGCCTCCATCAATTCCTTTAAATGCTGGTATGAGATATATTGGTTTAATTCATTTCGAGAACAATTCCTCTTGGCTGCTTCTCTCTTCTGCCCTGCACTCACATATTTACCAACTCCAAATTCAATATGAGTTTGTTTGCTTTTGAGTTGGGTTTATTTGTTTAATGGCATATCAACCTCTGTGGGTTATTTAATGCTAAAGCCATTCTTGTAGAAGGACAGTAATTGTACTATTTCAACCATTGCTAGAAGGGATTAGAGAGTTCATGTCTTTCCCAAGGGTATTAGTCTGAAAGTGAATGCAATAGCACAACTGGATTTTGAACTTGTTTACTACTATATTGTGAACTAGCACATTAACTACAATGTCAAAGGATCTCCCTCAGAGAAGTTTCAAAAGTAGGAAATAAAAAATGCAATTTATAAAAGGTTGAAATAAGATATTTAAATTCTTTTAATAAAAACAATTTTTTTTTTTTGTTTTTTGTTTTAATTGTTGTTTTGTATAAATTATTTGAAAATTGTTTTTAGATAAATCGAGTAAGAATCTATATTTCTTAACAGCTACTGTTAAATATTTAAAATACATGATAGTCAATTCACAAACATTGAAATAAAACAATTAAAACAGTATATTTTAGATTGATATATTGATTTTTTCATTTATTGAATGTAAACACAAAAATTCTTGGGGTGTCCTCATGGTGTAATGGTTAAAGCAATGGATTACGGAATCGTAGTACGCGAGTTCATACTCCAGTCGCGCTATTACGTTTACTTTCGGGCAAATACCCTTGGGAAAGGTATGAACCTCCTTATCCTCCCAGCTATGGGTTAAATAGTACCACTACTGTTCTTCTAGGAGAATGGCTTTGGCATTAAATAACTTAAAAAGAGTTGATATGCCATTAAAACAAAGAAACCAAACCAAACAAAAATTCTTGCTTTATATATGAATATATCAAGTATGTGCAAAATTTTAGGGAGATGATGTTTTTGAGTAAGAGGACCCAAAACATATGTTGACTTAAAATGTAATTCTTGGGAAAATAACTTTAAGACATTCTATGAAGTTATTCCTAATCTCAGGGAAGGGATGCTAGCTTCTTCTGGTGTGACATGACTGATTGTGATAGGAAAGTCAGACTGTATCTCTTCAATATATATATATATATATATATATATATATATATATATATATATATGATGACCTCCCCAACCTTGAATCATTATCAGAGGAATGTTAACATTTGCAACTTTCTTACTATTGTACTGAACAAATTTGTTGGTTGCCAATGCAATGATGAAACCAATGTCCTTACTGGTTCTATCAGAATGATCTCCTGTATTTAGAATTGGCACTGCACAAGGGATAATACAGGTAAGTGGGTGGGAGGTATATATTTGAGCAACAGTATCAGCTGTGCTATTTTACTTGCAAGGACCTGGTCAGCTGGGGCTGTAGAATACACCAACTGCATCTCTGCAGAGGGGTATGACTCCCCAAATAAGTGTCCTGGATATTGACACAAAATAATCTGGTGGTGAGGTTCCAGTAATGCTGGAGCTTTGGAGAATGCAGAGTACTCTTTCACTACCATCACTCCCAAGTCCAGTCTCTCGTGGAGTGGTAGCACCTGATAGGGTTCTATTAATATGTCAAATAGAACTAAACTGTATACTTATGCTAAACTGAATTGTTTGAAATAGAACTATTTTTGACATTGAAACTGTACTTATGCTAACCTGAACTGATTAAAATAGATCTGCCTGAATTTATGCTAAAATAAAATGCTTGAAATAGGTCTTTTTTTGAAATTTAAATTGTGTACTTATGCTGAACTGAATTGTTTGAAATAGAACTGTTTTGACATTTAACTGAACTGTTTTGACATTTAGCCGTTTGTAAACAAAAACTATATTTATACTAAACTGAATTGTTTAAAACTTGACTTGGTGTTAAATGACCTGAAAAGGGTTGATATGCCATAAAACAAAACAATCAACCAACTACTTGCAAGGACATCAGTAGAAGTTCAAATAAAAGTTTTTCAAGCATCTCATCTCACTGGATGGTGACATCCAATGGTAAGCTTGTTCTCAAGATCTATTCCTATATGATTTTTTAAATGCCTTATTATTTGTTCAATGAATATAGATATATAAGAATTCTTTCTCTATATATGAATGTATTAAATGTGTGCAAAAATTCTTTTCTAACAGAAAAAGGTGCACAGGATGATGTTTTTGGGGAGAGTGACAGAATATAGATATATCAACATTTTAAATGGTACTCTCCTCAAAAATAATAATAATATAGATAGATAGATAGATAGATAGATAGATAGATGTGATCTGTATCTTATCATCAGAAACAAGTTTAGATTTTCAACATGGTCAATCTTGCACCAAGCAACTTTATGGATAGAAAATCTAATGATGAAGCCAATGACCTTTTCTGAAAAGTAAGAATTCAGTTTTTGCTGATTCTGTAGACTCCTTGTGGAAAATAGAGCAGCAGCCACACCTCATTAGTCATGGTACATTGGTTTCTATTGTAAGAATGGTTTGCCCCTAAGTTTTTAATTTAAAGTTTTTTTCTCCTAAGCTTTGTTAATGTACAAAGCCAGTCTGCTCTTTTATTTAACCATATCTCTGAGGATGGGTTGAAGATTGGTTCATGCCTTTCCAAATGCAATGCAAAGAGTCCAGGATTTGAATTTAGCTCATTGAGTCCATTTCTCAAAACCTTGTGATGCATAGGGTGGCACCAACACCACATCTTGTATCTGATGTCGAAATAATATCTTATAATTCTTTCAGTTAAACCCATAATTGCTTTATTTCATTTTATTTTTTGCCGATCATTCAAAAATTGTTTTTAGATAAATCAAGTAACATGTAATCTATATCTCAGAACCGCTACAATTAGATGGATTCATAATTTGTGACAGTCAATTCACAAATATTGACTGAAACAACTCAAAATAAACCAGTTAAAACAGTATATTATTGATTGATATATTGATTCTTTTCTTTATCAGATGTTATCATAAAAGAATTCTTTCCCTATATATGAATATATCAGGTGAGTGTAAATTTTCTCAGTGCTTTCTTTTCATTCAAGAAAAAAGAGCAGTGGATGATGTTTTTTTTTTCTGGAGGAGGACTCAAACAGTTGTTGACTTTGACTAGAACTCTTATAATTTCAAAGAAAGGTTTGGTTTGGTTTGTTGGGTTTTATGACATATCAACCTTTGTAGGCTATTTAACGCCAAATCCATTCTTATGTAAAAAATCAGTTCCATTTAAAACAATTCAGTTTAGCATAAGTACACAGTTTAATTGTCGAAAACATTTCTATTTCAAACTATTCAAGCAGTTATATGTAACAATTCAGTTAAGTGTAAATACAGTTTCAATGTCGAAAAACAGTTCTATTTTAAATAATTCAGATAAGCATAAGCACACAGTTTAAATGTAAGAACGGTTTAATTTC
>OY757942.1:26804101-26896601 GCA_963585895.1 Sepioteuthis lessoniana
GTGGATATGTTATGCTTATGTTCATTGCTAATGAAAATGTACAACCAGTGATGAGAACTGTGTAATAAAATATTGTTTTCTAGCAGAAAATTTGTGATATCCAATAGTATTATTGTACACCCTATATCTGTTGTAGTTGCTATGAGAATAAAAAGGGAGCTTTGTATTTTGGCTAGGTTTGGTTTGTTGAGGTTTTATGGCATATCAACCTTTGTAGGTAATTTAATGCCAAATCTATTTTTATACAAATAAACAGTTCTATTTCAAACAATTCAGTTTAGCATAAGTATACAGTTTAATTGTCAAAATCATTTCTATTTCAAGCTATTTAGTTTAGGTAAACAGTTCTAATTCTAACAATTCAGTTTAGTGAAAGTACACAGTTTAATTGTCAAAAACATTTCTATTTTGAGCTAATCAGTTTAGTATAAGTATAGTTTTTGTCAAAAACAGTTCTATTTCAAACAATTCAGTTTAGCATAAGTACATAGTTTAAATATCAAAACAGTTCTATTTCAAGCAATACAGTTTAGCATAAGTACCCAGTTTAGTTCTATTTGACCCACAGATAGGATCCTACCAGGTGCTATCACTCTGGGCCAGAGTGGACATGGAAGTGATGACAACGAAAGGGTACTCCACATTCCCTAAAGCTCCAGCATTACTGGAGCCTGAACATCAGATTGTTTAGTGTCATATCCAGGACACTTGTTAGGGTGGGGATCTTACCCCTCTGCAAAGAAGCAGTCAGTGTATTCTACAGCGGGGCAATTTACATTTTGAATACAGTCTTTCTCTTTCTCTTTATTTCCTTCTTGATTTTTTTTCTTTTTATTTGATGTTCTCTTTCTTTTTTCTAATTCTTTCTTTGATTTTCTTACCAGTTTATTTCACAAAATTTTTTCTCTACTATTTCTTTTAATTCATGATCAAACCTCACTTTCCAGGTATTTTATGTTTCTGACCTTGTGCCAAACTAACCTAAGTAAATAACTGCCTTGATGATAAGTAAAACTTCTCTGATTATGACTGTCATTTTCAAAACACCATTACTCTCATTATAGATTCTGCTTGAATTTCTTTTTAATTTGTCCCAGAAAAAAATCAATGAAAATTTGCTTTTAGATGAACCAATTAGAATAGTTTCAATAAATCAATGAAAAAATATTTCAAATGAAGATATTTAAATTTAAACTGTTAATAAATTGCTTTGTTGATTTCTGTTCTTGTCTGGAGACAATTAAAAAACGTATTTGGAGGAGAAAAAAAAGCAGAGAAAACATATTTTTACAAAATTTACAAATTAACATAAAAGTTATTATTTTCTAGATATTTGCTGTTTTTGTATAAATAGCTGTGGTGCATCAGCAAATATTGTTTAATTATCAAAAATGTTATGCAAAACAAAGTTGATCATTATATATATACAAATGTAAGCATATATAGATATATCAATAAAATTGGCTTTTGTGTTAATGCCAGTATAAATCAATTATATATCAAGATTGTAAATCAATTGAAAGGATCCAGAGTTGGGTGATTCCTACACAGGATTCTTTTGTTCATTTGTAAGGGTTCCTGGTTTAAGAAATAATTATTTTAACATGAACTATGTAGAAAGTTATCTTGACTTTACCATCAAATTTGAAGTTGTCATCGTGTCATATAATTTCAATTAACATCGTGGAATTAATTTACAATTAAACTTAAGAATACTTACTTTACTTCAAAGAAATTTCATTCTTCATTCAGTTTATTTCTATTATATGATAAGTTAATTCAATACCAGAAAAGGGTTCACTCTACATTGCCATGATTTCCAGAACTACAGTTAAGCCACTAAATATAGTCTACTGTTGTGGATGAAGGGACCATCTGTAGAGGATGCACCAACTGGGCAGGCAAAAGTAAAGTTTTCAAATGTCTGAATTAGCTCCACTTATTACACTGTATCCATTTTGAGTGTATTCAGTTATACAATAAATAACGGAAATCCAACCCTAACTCTTTACCTAAACTTAACCTATTACAAAATCCTTAGCCTAAACTAAACATTAGCCCTAAAGTTTAACCTTAACACTAAAACCAAACTACAACTCTCAGTCTTAACTTAATCCTAATTCAAAATCCTAAGCTTAAACCAAAAATTAGCCCTAAACTTTAAACTTAACACTAAAACCAAACCATAACCTTCAGTCTAAACCTAACCCTAACTGTAACCCTAATCCTAAACCTTAACATTAGTCCTAACCCTAAACCCTAGCTCTAAAATTACCCAAATTCTAAATTATAAACTTCAACCTAACGTAAGTCCTAAACTCTAAACTAGGCCTAAACCATTGTTCTAAATTTAAAGCCTAATCTTATCTTAACCATAAACCCTAACTGTAAATCCTAACCCACATTCCTCGGAGGAAACTGTTTATTTAACAAATTCATTTTCATTGTTTATAAATAATTCCCTATTGTAAATAAACTTACAAAATGATAACCTTATAAATAAGTAAATTATAAGAACCTGCATAATTAACTATTTAGATAAATAATAATGATTTCATATTGTTATGCATCAAGAATTCAAGGAAAAAAATCAACTTGTTTCAGCATTTAAAGCTTTTAATATATAATGCTATTTGAAAACCCTTTCACTGTAAATACAACAACTTTCTTTTACTGGGATGAACATGATGGCTGTTTATTTGATCATACTTTAGAACTTCTAAGATGGGCCCATAACATCCAGTCATGTGATTCTCTTCTACAAAACACCAGATGTACCATAGTTATTGATGACTGCAAAGGCTAATCAATGGATGAGGTGGGAAAAACACAAAAACTTGACTTGTCTTAAGCATTTGGACCTTGTTACTTTATTCTCTCAATACAGTCTCCGAGGCCATGGAAGAAGGTGGAAATGGATGACAAATAAAAATGCATGGTGTAAGCTTCTTCATCCTCATTGGAATCAACTCATCTCAGATCTTTGATTCGTTATTTATTCTTCATTCATACAAATGTTTGTTTCTCTGCCACCAAAAGAGAAAGACAGACAGAATTATGCTATCTGTCATCTTCTTTAACTTTGTCAATTCATTTTTCTTCCAGCAGCTGGCTTTTTTGATAACTTATCTATTTATGTTCAGGTGCTATTTGCTTATAATGTTACACAGATATCACATACTTTAGGAAGAACAATAAATATTAGATATATTAAAATGCAATAAAATTAGTGACAAAAGTCTGGAAATTATATGGAATATGAAAATTAAAACAAATTTAGTTGAGCTCATACAATCCTAGTTCCTTTAACAAAATAGTTATTAGGCAAGATTACTTAAGGTATTATTGAAATTTGAAATCTTTTAAGAGTATTTTTTGTATATTCTAAAAAAATATTAGCAGTCTCTGTGGTGAGTTAATTAATTTCTGATAATAGCAGTTCATCAGGTTCTCATAGGCTGGAGAGAGGTACAGGGAAATATTTCATCATTTCTTTCAAATTTGAGTGTCATATGATCCACTGTAGATATTCCATTAATCTTTGATAAATTCAGTTCTTTTGATTACGTCCAAGAAAAGTGAAATAGAATACTAGGGCCAGTCAAAGGTTTTGCAATGTTTTAATATGTGCTAGTTTACAGTGAATATATCATGACTGAAGCAGTTCAACAGTTGTTTATAGTATAGTGGTAATGGGTGCACTGACATGTTATGCATTGCTTCATTTTGTGTGTGATTTGAAAGCTGCACAGATAAACATGGGACATAGAGTAATTCAGGAATTTTATGAGTTTGAAATGAGCCATATCACTGCTGAAGAAACCAAAGATATTTGTTGGGTAAAAGATGATGGTGCAGTTAATCACAGTACAATAATCAGAAGGTTCAAAAGATTTTGCTTGGGTAGTAAGAACATCAACAATCAGGCAAGGTCAGTTAGACCTTAAACTATGGATTCCAAAGTTCATCTCCAATCATAGAGGCAGATCTAGTGAATAGCACTCAGAGAGCATTGGATGAGCTCAGTATTTTACAGTTCAGTGTGATTTATCACCATCATAACTAAGACAAAAGTATCCAGTACCTCACATTACCAAAAGATTGCAAAACATTTGACTCACACAAGTATAACCTTGGCTGGTAATTTTTCTTTGTCCTCTTTTTTTCTTTTTGTTATCTTTTTTCTTTTTCCTATCATAATATTTGACAAACGGTACAAAATAACTATTGGAGATGTCCTCGTGGAGTAATGGTTAAAGCCATGGACTGCGGAATCGTAGTAAGAGAGTTCATACTCCAGTTGAGCTATTACATTCGCTTTCGGGCAAATACCCTTGGCAAAGGTATGAACCCCTTTATCCTCTCAGTAATTGGTTAAATCGTACCACTACTGATCTTCTGGAAGGATGGCTTTGGTATGAAATAACCTACAAAGGTTGATATGCCATTAAACAAAGAAACCAAACCAAACCAAAATAACAATTAAAAAGTAAGCATTTAACAAGTGTGTCTAAACTAAGACAGAATAAACCATTTATTGAATTTTTGACAGAATGGTGAGTTACAGTTGTTGTGTGAAAATTCCTGGAACAAAGTCTTTTTTGCTTTTTTTTGCTTCTTCCTGCCAAAAACATGAACATACAATTATGTTCTACTTAAAGATTTGAACTCAACTGGGGAATAAAACAAATGTAACGCTCTAATCAAAGCCCAAAAGCTAAGAACATTAGTTGAAGAAGTGGCTTAGTTGTTTATTCTAACATTTATACCTTATAAAATCTTTTTAACATTTGGCTAATAGAGACAAGTCTAATATTAAAAATGTGCCTTTATATATATATATATATATATATATATATATATATATATATACAAATTTCATTAAACATAATAGATATTTTCTGTCTACATATTTTATTCCGGATCCGTTCATATTGCTGTATTGCTTTTATCATATTCGGCGGGAATTGATTTATGTATTGTCCATAGTTGTATGTATCCCTAGTACTTTCTGCCCAACTTTGGGCTATCATCAGGGGAGGATCAATTTCAAAAGTGATGTAACTTTTGTTTTCGCATATTACTACTATGTAAGAGCATCTTTACCATTGAAAATATATATACATATATATATATATATATATATATATATATAACCTGACGATTTGCTGTGTAGGTAGAGAGTTAAATCCCTGGTCAAGTCATACCAAAGACTCAAAAAATGGTACTTTATACCTCATTGCTTAACACAGCATTATAAGGTATAAATCAAGGGTAAAGTGGAGCAATCCAAGAAAAAGTGAAGTGCCCTCACCTACACCTATTGTAGCAATTGAAAAGAGATCCTTTGGGTCGCCTTCAACTATGGTTGCCAGCTTTACTTAATTTTTTACATTATATATATACATATAGTTAATGTGTATAACCTATAAGATGGTTATATATTTTAGCTTTCGCTAATACAGATACAGATGAAAATTGTGCAAAATGAAATAAAACAATACTGTTTGTGGTTACCTCTTAAGTAAAGATATGAACTTTATAGGATCTTTTTGATAACTACAAAAATATTCAAGGTGAACAGAAAAAAATGAGTGAATCTGAGGATAAATAGCAAATTTTGCAAGGAATTTGTATGTATGCGGAAATATTGTTCTTCATAAATATAAAGTAGAAATAAAGATTTGTTACATTGCCAGATATGAATACGTGAAATAGATATATTCATACCGGTATGCAAAACATTCATAATGTCCATAACGCACATAGATAACATAAGAATCCTGAAACACAAAAAACACTTACAACTTCTTAGTTCAGGTGCAAAACTTTTATTACCTTTGAGTTTAAAGGTTTTCCGACATGAGGAGAGAGATACCATCTTTCTAAGCTGACTTTTTCATCTGCCCCAAACCACGTGTGGCACCTGCCACAAGGCCTCGGTGAGCAAGTGAAAGTCACCCTTCTTCTTCGAACGGCAAGACTCAACTAATTGACTTTTTCAAATCTCTCAAAATCTTCCACGCATGCTTCCAGTGCATGACATCATTCACATCCCCTGGTCATACTTTCTATCTGGGATTTTTATTTTGACATATCTGAATGACACATCATACCCGCACGCACGTGATCACCTGCACTCATGTTGCACCTAACTAACCCATGTGCTAAGTGAAACCGAAAGGCAAGATATATAAAACGAAATCCCTCGGCCATTATATTACAGATTATTATCAATTTTCTACTAATTTTCTTATTTCTCTTTCTTTTTATTGCAACTTTCAAATATAAGATGTAGAAATAAAGAATATAGCTATATGGTTAAATTTCAATGACTGCTGCTGCTTTGCCTTCTTAGATAAAACATTACTAATTATTCTTCATTTTTTACCAATATTTCTGTCATCTTATTTCTTTTGCTTTTTATTGCAACTCCAATACATAATAAGTAGTGAATATAATTATATGGCTAAATCTGAATAACTTCTACTGATTAGCCTTTTTAGTTGAATGATTGTCAAGTGTTATTTATTTTTTTACTTGTATTTCTTTTAGCTTTCTTTTACTTTTATTGCAACACTAATATGTGAGAATTTTTAGTGAATATATTGAAATAGACTTTTAGGTTTATAGGTTATAAGATATATTTACAAATAATCTAAGCAACTAAGTAATTAGTATTTGATATCTCCTTTCACTTAAATCAGAAAACCATCCAAAGTTCCTAAAAAGTTAAGGTTTCTTTGTTTAATGGCATTTCAAACTTTTTAGGTTAATTTATGCTAAAGCCATCCTTCTAGAAGAACAGCAGTGATGCTATTTAGCCCATAGCTGGGAGGATAAGATGGTTCATACTTTTCCCAAGCGTATTTTTCTGAAAATTAATATAATTGCGCCACTGGCATCAAACTCACTTACTACAATTCCACAGTCCATTGCTTTAACCATTACACTACGAGGACACCTCCCACTAAAAAAAAAATATTTTTAACAAGTTAAAAGTGAATAACTGGATATTAATTTCTTTCTATTTTTTGTTTTTTGGGGTATCATTATGGTTACTATTTTTTTCTTGTGTCCCTTTGTTTAAGTATTTATTTGATATGAAATAATATTATATCAATCAGATCAACATAAAGATAGGGATATCCTCTGTGGGGTTATTACATTATGGATATGTATTCTTTGCCACCTGCTAATGGAGTACATGTGCTTTAATCAAAGAGTTGATATCTCCACACTAAATAGTGGGTCTCTGAAACAAGTGGACAAGTTCACCTACCTCGGAAGCAGCATCTCATCGAGAGAAAATGACATCAATATGTAACTAGCAAAGGCAGGGACAGCTGTCAATAGGTTATCAGTCATATGGAAGTCAACCTATCCAATAAAATAAAATGCAATTGTTTCCAAGCTGCGTTCATGTTCATACTACTATATGGAAGCACCACATAGATGCTGACTAAGTGTATAGAGAAAGGGCTAGCTGGCAATTGCACAAGAATGCTATGAGCTATATTAAAGAAATCCTGGTAACAACATTTCACAGAACAGCAGCTCCCATCTCTAAAACTACCCAAATTAGACGAACTCGACATGCAGGACACTGCTGGAGAAGTAAGGAGAAACTCATAAGTGACATTCTTCTATAGACCCCTTCACTTAGATGCACAAGTGTAGGACAATCAGCAAGAACTTATGTACAACAGCTCTGTACGGATACAGGATGTAGTCCAGGAGACCAGCCAGAAGTGATGGATGACAGAAACAAATGGCAAGAGAGAGTTAGGGAAACCTGTGTAACTGGAATGATGATGATGATGATGATGATGTATTATTTGTGACAGTGGTTCAAGAAAGTTTTTAGATTTGTGTTCGCCAATGGCCCGGGAGACCTGAGTTCAATTCCCAGTGGAGTCATACCAAAGACTCAAAAAATGGTACTTGATACCTCCTTGCTTAACTAAGCATTATAAGGTACAGATCAAGGGTAAAGTGGAGCCATCCAGGAAAAAGATTAGTGCCCTCCACTACACCTTGGTGTAGTAGCTATCGAAAAGGGAGCCTTTTGGTCAACCTTGACTACAGTTGCCAACTTTACTTTTACTATTTTATTATCAAATGAAATAACCCCAAACCTGGTGGGAAGTCCCCATGGCATGATGGCTAATGTGCTGGAGTGCGGCCTCAAATTATGTGAGTTTAAACTCCAGTTGTGCAATGACGTTCACTTTCAGACTAATACCCTTGGGAAAGGTATGAACCTCCTTATCACCCCAGCTATAGGTTAAATACTAACACTGTTGTTCTTCTATGAAGGTGGCTTTGACATTAAGTAAACCAAAAAGGTTGATATGCCATTTAACAAAGCAACTAAGATAAACCAAACCAAAACTAAATGCTGAATCACACACCTAATAATTCTCTAATTCAATCCTTTCTGGCCTAGTGGTTAGAGTGTTCGCCAATGGCCCAGGAGACCTGGGTTCAATCCCAGGTCGAGTCATACCAAAGACTCAAAAAATGGTACTTGATGCCTCCTTGCTTAACACTCAGCATTATAAGGTACGGATCAAGGGTAAAGTAGAGCAATCCAGGGAAGGAGTAGTGCCCTCCCTTATACCTTGGTGTAGTAGCTATTGAAAAGGGAGCCTTTGGGTTACCCTCGACTATGGTCGCCAACTTTACTTTACTACTATGTACCACATGAGTCAAAACATAAGTGCTGTGCCAAGTGCACATTGAGTTGAATTTTTTTCCCCTTTGTTTTTCAAATAACCAGAAGGCACGGAGACTGAGACATTTTGTAAATTTTGTGAATTTTAAAATTTAAAATCTAAATAAACATATGTGCCAAGCTGAACAACTTAAATGATTTCATCTAGACAAGTCAATAACAATCTAAAGAAATTTATATGAACCAGTCGCAATATTTTTGCAGAACACGGAATTGTGCAAGTGCAGTTGACTCCATATCCACCATGTTATATACTCACATAATAAATATGCTTATATACACATAGACATGTTCATGCAGCATCATAACAACACAATAATAGATAGACGCACGATGATAAAGTCACAGGAATAAACGACGCAAGGAAGACGCAGGAAGACTTCTTTATAAAATTATTTTACCTCTCATCTGTATTTGTAAGTTTCGAAAAGGGTTGTTCCAAGTTTGCGTGTGAGAGAGAGCTGGAGACCGAACATTACTGAAATATTTTGACCCCGAAGTTATGGCCGTCAGCGTTGTGTCTTTCTCGTTCTCCATGGTTGCTCAAATGGAGCACTGGCTTTCCTTAATACATCTCGTCTACCACCTCAACTCTACTCGCCTGTCTCCACTGGCTCATTGAACTCAACTCACCGGAACTCAACTCGTCGGCCTTATATTACCTTCAAACTCCCACGCGTTGATATGGACACGCCTCCACCACTACTTCCGATATCTGGGGACTGGGATGTGTCACTTCCGCTTTCTTTGGAATGGCCTGTGTGATCGTCATCGAGCGGAAATAACTGTCATCCAGTTCAGAGGCCACTCTCTTCCGGTGCGTCAGTCTATGAGAGTATAATGGGATCTTTTTTACCTCGTCCCATTTCATCAGCCAATTTCCGCCCACGCGATTTCCTCTCATAACTGCCACCAGAATGTGTCACCTTGAATGGCATTTTTGGCTGGGTCAACAGGTCAAAACATAACAACCAGACTTTGTTTTGTGACACTTTTTCTTCTTGAAAAATGCAGCTACTCATTGAATTCTATTTTTCATGAAAATGTGGCTTTGCATGCCACCAAAAATTGAAAAATGCAGTAGCAGAAAGTTTCATGTAGACAACAAAGAAAAACAAAAAATCTAACTCTCCCCCATGATTTTGTATATCATATAAACATAATCCATATGATTTTATGTCAATGTCTCTAATGAGTCAATTCAGACAGAGAAAAAAGGTCTAATCACTTTACTGGTATTTAATGATAAGTCTAATAGGGCAATGTCTGCTCAGTCCTGATTTGAATGTAAATACAAATTGAATTGAGGGGCTGAAAATGAGGCAATATATATACAAGACCCTATTTGATTAATAATGAGGAAAATCACAAACACCTGTGGAAATGTCAGAGACAAAAGTCTAGATTTGAGGCCTAAGTTGTTACTTCAGGAAATGTTTAAAATACACAAGTACTGAAATGATAGAACTGTATGTTATACAGAACACTAAACATATATGCACAAACACAAACATCTAAACAATACTATATATATATATATATATATATATATATATACATATAAATTGTAATTAAAATTTACTTCAAAATCAAGAAAATATAGAATATAGTGCTCTAGGCGTAAAAGCAATATCATAATATTAGATAAGATAGAATAAAATCAAATTGGAAAATTTCTCCACCATGAATTTAATTTACCCAATCTTAGGGTGAGTCTGTATCCACACCTTTGAAGTCTGTTAAATTCAAATAAATGATATCTGTTCTCAATGCAATATTCAAGTTACATGACTATTTAATATTTATGCAGACTAAGTTTGCAGCTAACTTAGTCACTTGATTCAATCTGGTACTGAATTACAAAGTATTCATCTTTGTGATAATACATATATATCGCTATTATATATATATATATATATAGTCAAGGGTGACATGAAGGGTCCTTTTTCGATAGCTACTACACCGATTTGTAGGGTTTATTGGCATGATGGTTAGAGTGTTCGCCAATGGCCCAGGAAACCTGGGTTCAATCCCAGGTCGAGTCATACCAAAGACTCAAAAAATGGTACTTGATGCCTCCTTGCTTAACACTCAGCATTATATGGTATGGATCAAGGGTAAAGTGGAGCAATGCAGGGAAAGGAGTAGCGCCCTCCCTTATACCTTGGTGTAGTAGCTATCAAAAAGGGAGCGTTTGGGTCACCCTTGACTACGATCACCAATATATATATATATATATATATATATATAAACATATATATATATATACATATATTGTCATCCACAGACAGATCTGTTTCATTCTATCAGAACTCATCAGTATAGCTAGACATACTAGCTTCCCGTAGCTGAGATCAAAACCCGGTTGACTCAAAGGCCAATCCAAGACTCTACCCCTCAGCCACGAGTAACCAGCAGAAGCGAAGTAAATTTTAAACAGTTATGAATCACAATTACTATTGTTTACATACATCCGCTTAATGGCTACCGAGAGCTCAATTCATATATGAAGAGCCTTGTACAAACGCTAATGGCAACACGATTACTTCATTCACTAGAGCGCTCAACCCTACAGGGGTAGGGGAGCATATATATATATATATAGTCATCCACAGACAGATCTGTTTCATTCTATCAGAACTCATCGGTGTGGCTAGACATACATATATAAATATATATATATATATATATGTATATATATATATATGTATATATATATGTATATACATATATATATATATATATATATATATATACATATATATATATATATATACATATGTATATACATATATATATATGTATATATATATGTATATACATATATATATATATATATAAACATATTTATATAACATAGAACCCATTATCAGTCATCATAGAAAATGGAATCAATGACCCACGTTTAAATCTTGGATGAGGCTGTTTGCATTTCATTTTAGTTGAGAAAGGCATGAATCAATCTGTTCTTCAGCTATAGATAAACAAATAAGGCAAACTAGGCTCTTTGGCATTCATTTTGCAACTTGTCTAGCCGAAAGAAAACTCTGAATTAATGCCAGCTCTACTCTACTAAAATTATCTTTGTATAGCATCTTGTGCATAGCAGAACAATTGGGTGAATACATTCACACACAACCCTTAAAAAGAACAAGTTTAAACTTAAATATAAAATAATTTGTTTGGTGAATGCAAAAGTATTCAGCCAAAAATAAAAGCAATATTTAACTGTGTATTCAATTCTTTTGTCATTAGCAAAAAAGTCGGAACTTTTCCACACAAAAATGTGTAAAATGTTTGGGATCAAATGAAAAACCTATTTCCATAAATTTAATAGAGGTGTGTAAAAGTTTCAAACAAAATTTCAATTTTCACAAAAAGAATGTTTCAAAGATTTGTTCATATAAAGGTGAAAAATATGTCTTTTGGCTCAAACATAAAAAGGTATTGCTATTGCCATAGATTTGAAAGTATGTGCAAAAGTTTCCAGCAAAAAATAGTATTCAACAATATATCCAGTCTTTAGTTATAAAAAGAGATGGCAGCCTTTCAGTGTTTGGTTTGGTTTGATTTATTTCATGGCCTTATGATTTGATTCATTTGTAAATGTTTGATAATATTATTAATATTTATATGTTCAGCATTTCATTGAGATCTTTTTTTTAGTCACAAATTTTCTGTATTTCTACCTTGAACTAATGATTTACACAAGATCACATAGATTCAAGCAATTATCCCCATTCAATAAGAAGAATCATTTATTTTCACATAATTTCCTATCCTATATTTAGACTTCTTTTAAAAAAATCTATTTGACCCACAGATAGAAATGTAACAGGTACTACCACTCTTGATCAGAGTGGACCTGGGAATAATGACAATAAAGGAGTAGTTCACACCACCCAGAACTCTAAAACTGGAGCTCACTACCAGATGTAGTTCCGTGTAATACCCAGGATACCTTTTTTTTTTGTGTAGAGGTAGGAGTCTTACCCCACTGCAGGGGATACAGTCAGCATACTCTAAATACATATGTTTACAAATATACTTACATACATATGCATATACATACAATGCTTACATGCACTCATTCATTTTTCCCCTTTCTCTTTCTTCACGCATGCCTAGGTATCCCTTCCAACCTCAGCTACTTACTATATATATATATATATCACTTTGCACATATATATATATATACGAGGATCATTAAATAGGTTTCCATGCTCTTGTGTGAGCATGTCCATGACCTTCGTCACAGCCTCTTTCATCTCCTCAATTATCTCATAACGACAGTCTTTGAGCATAGGGAATAACCAAAAGTCACAGCGAGCAAGGTCTGTACTATAGGGAGGCTGAGGAACTGTCTTGATGCCCATATTGGTCAAATAGTCTGTGACAAGGATGGAATTGTGGACTGGTGCATTGTCCTGCAGGAAATGCCACTGAGCCAATTTGAAGAATGCTGACCTCTTCTGACGGAATATCTTCCTGAACTCCCTTAAAACCTCAATATAGTAACCCTAACCCTAACCCTTTGGCCAATCAACTCTGGTGTATTGACTTCCTTACTCCTCCCACACCTCTCATCATCCCTCACAGACTCCTTGCCTTCCTCGAATCTCTTATGCCACGCAAAAACTGATGCTCCATTCATGCAAGATGCTCCAAAAGCACTCTGAAGCATTCCATACATTTCTGTGGCATTTTTAACAAGTTTAAAACAGAATTTTATTGCATATCGTTCTTCTAAAGTGTCCTCCCATCCAGATTGTATTTTTGAAATTCAGCATCTGTGACAATCAGGCTTTAGTAGGGGGAATTCCAATTGCTGCTCTAGCTGTTCATTTGAACATAAAATCATAAAAATTGGTCAGTCATCACATGAGATGTATAGCAATAATATACTGAATTTTCAAGAGTCTATGACAATTCTAAACGCTTGTACAAAAAAAGTCTAGAAACCTATTGAATGCACCATGTATATATATATATATACATATCTATCGTCATCCACAGACAGATCTGTTTCGTTCTATCAGAACTCATCAGTGTGGCTAGACAGTATCTCCCTGTAGCTGGGATCGAAACCCGGTTGACTGAAACATCAAGCCAAAGCTTCTAACCATTTAGCTACGAGCAGATATTAGCTACGAAGTACATTTTTAAACGGTTATGAATCACAATTAGTATTGTTTACATACATCCGTTCAAACGGCCGCCGAGATCTCAATTCAAATACGAAGAGACTTGCAAAGGCGCTAATGGCAACACGAATACTTCTTCGCTAGAGAACTCAACCCTACGGGGGTAGGGGAGTATATATATATATATATATATATATATGTCTGTATGTATGTCAGTATGTATGTCTGTATGTATGTCTATATGTATGTCAGTATGTCAATAAAAGGTGTGATATAGAAAGATGCCTGTAGAAGTACTCATACCTGATCAAAATTAAGACAAAGAATAATTAAGTTTTATCAATGGTTTTAGGAGAGAACTCTATTAGAAAACCGTTTAAGTGTACAAAAACCCTAATGAAGCTCTTTCATTACACACAATGTATAAATGTCCCACAGTTCAGTTAACACTCTTTACATAGATGATTTGTTTATAGTTGTGAAGGCTGGTGTAGAACCAGCCACATTTTTAGGATAAACTGATAACAGAAGAAAGGTACACCACTGTTTCAAAGATTCTCCTGAACAATACGCAAGTTTTGAATTCAAAGCTTTTCCTTCTCCTGGAGCAGATGCCTTAACTAGGCAGGAGAACTCAGTCTGCTTGACTATTTACCCATAATTCAGTTCATTTTGTCAAAGATCAAGTTTGTAAAATTGGCCCAGTTGGCTGGGGCTACAGAATACACTGACTGCATCTCTGCAGAGGGGTAAGATTCATAAGTCATAAGGAGCAAGGTCTGGGCAATAGGGAGGCTGAGGAACTGTCTTGATGCCCATCTTGGTCAAATCGTCTGTGACAAGGAGGAGTTGTGGACTAGTGTATTGTACTGATGGAAATGCCACTGACCCGATTTGAAGAGTGCTGGCCTCTTCCCCAGGAATCTCTTCCTGAACTCCCTTAAAACCTCAATATAGTAACCCTAACCCTAACCCTTTGGCCAATCAACTCTGGTGTATTGACTTCCTTACTCCTCCCACACCTCTCATTATCGCTCATAGAATCCCTGCCTTCCTTGAATCTCTTATGCCACTCAAAAACTGATGCTCCATTCATACAAGATGGTCGAAAAGCTCTCTGAAGCATTACATATGTTTCTGTGCCATTTTTTCCAAGTTTAAAACAATTTTATTGCATATCGTTCTTCTAAAGTGTCAGATTGCATTTTTAAAATTCAGCATCTGTGACAATCAGGCTTTAGTAGGGTGTATTCCAATTGCTGCTGTAGCTGTTCATTTGTACATGAAATCCTAAAAATTGGTCAGCCATCTCATACGATGTATAGCAATAACATACTGAATATTCAAGAGTCTATGACAATTTTAAATGCCCATATGAAAAAAATCTGGAAACTTATTGTATGCTCTGCGTATATATAAAAAGGATTTGGCATTAAATAACCTAAAATGGTTGATAGGCCATAACACCGAACCAAACCAAACCAAACCAAGTTTGTAAAATGATTCTAAACCCTTGAACCAGTATCAAAATTGTACAAACTAATCAAGGACAGAGGTAGTAATAAAAATAATCCCATATAGTTATTTTCTTTTACAATCAGAATTGGTAAACTAATTTGTGGATACAACTCATAAACTATAATTCAAAATTGAAAATTTGGAAATCTTTAGCTCAACTACTTGATAAAAGGTTGGAAATAAACGTTCACTCAGAAGAAAAGGTTCTCATCTTAAACCAGAAAAATGAACAGAGATTATCGAAAATTTTTTGATATTTATAAAACTCTATGCAAAATGAAAGTTTTCTGCTGCAGTCAACAGACCACAAAGTGAATGTTTTTAAAAAATATAGAAAAATTAAGAAAAACCAACAGCGAGATAATTAGGAAAAACAGAAAAAGAGAAAGTTTATTATATTTTTATGATGTTATTAGATGCAAAGGCCAGATTTGGGTGAAAGATTTTCTTTCTTTATTTTCTTGATTATTATCATTATTGTTTTTTATTCTGTTTTATTTTATTTTGACATAAACATTATGAGTATATTTGTTTTTATTAAGGAAAACACATAGAAATCCCCAAATGGACAACAAATACCACCATTTATATACTGAGCTGGAACAAACAAATAAAACACAGCCCACTTGTTGTTCACGTGTTTAAAAAAACAATTTAAAAAATGTTTATGAATGTGTGTATGTATGCTAACACAAATACATATATATATGGATGGACACACTCTCATATATTTGTACATACACACAAAAATATGCAGATAAACACACACTTATATAGGCACCAACAGACATTTATAAACATACACATATACATATACAAGCACATGCAAATACATAGATATACAAATATTTATAACTGGAGATTGCAGATTAGTATAATAGCTGCACATGAGCCAAGGAAGGTGAATAAATAATCATGCATACATTGTGGGACTGAAAATCATACAAACCTAGCGTTTAGATAGATAGATAGATTGATTGTAATTTTTTCCAATAGATCTATTGACATTCATAGTACATGTAAGCAAAAAGTTTCACACTCAAAAAGGCAAGAAGCAGATGATATTCCACTGATACTATTATGCATACAGACTACATAGATGATCTAGCACTTCTTGCAAGTACACCTGTGCCAGCTGAATCTCCGCTGTATATCCTGGAACAGGCAGTAAGAGGCATTGGCCTCTGAGTTCATGTGTTTTATACAAAATAGCGCTACTTCTATATCAAATGACAAGCCTCTGAAATTAGAAGACCATTTTACATACCTCAGTAGCAATATCTCATCTACTGAAAGCTATATCAACATATGCACAGGAAAAGCATGGACTGCTATTGACAGGTTATTGAGCATATGGAAATTTAATCTCTCTGATGAAATAGAAATTTTTCCAAGCTGTGACTATGTAAGTACTATTTCATGGTTGCACCACCAGGATTCTAACAAAGTGCTGAGTGAAAAAACTAGATGGAAACTACACAATAATGCTGCATGCTATTCTGAACAAATCTTGGAAGCAGCACCTCATAAAATGGCAGCTGTACGAGCACATGCCTCCCATCTAACAAACCATTCAAGTAAGACAAACAAGACATGCCAAGCATTGCTGGAGAAGCAGGAATGTTCTCATAAATCGTACAGTGGGCTGCCACCCATGAAAACACAAGTGTTAATCAAACAGCAAGGACTTATATTCATCTGCTTTGTGCAAGTACCGGATGCCATCTTGAAGACTTGCCAAGAATGATGAATGATAGGGATGAATGGCAAGAGAGTCAAGCAAATCTGTGTGATCACCATGAATTGATGATAATGGTGATGATGGTATATATATATATATATACCAACCCCTCTGCACAGTCAGGATCTAACACAAGGTCAATCTTAACCGGAGTTTAACAGGTTTGAATTTAAAGTTTTCTTTCTCCTAGACTGGTTGCCAAATAAAGGCTAAAGAACCCAGTCTGTCCTAATATTTACCCCCTAGCTGTAGGAGATTAATAGGATTTGTATTTTTCCCGTGAAATGCAATCAGCCTTGTCAGGGATTTGAACTCATGTTGGCATGCCCATTTCCTAAGATGAAAACATTTACACCTCAAGCTCCTCCATGATATATATATATATATATGTGTGTGTGTGTGTGTGTGTGTGTGTATGTGTGCTGGTTATTGGGTTTAAAATATGTATTTGTATATATATATATATATATATCAATGTCTGGATCATATAGAGTCAGCAGTGCTTGGTGATAGACGGTTTCCTCTATGCAAGATCATTGAACCAAAGACTTGATTTGTTATTTGTGCTGGGGAAAAACTTGATTCAGTGATTGCATAGGTGGGAAACTGTCAGTCACAAAGTGCCATAGTCCCTATATCTTCACTATCAAAATTATATATATATATATATATATATTGTCATCCACAGACAGACTATTTCATAGTATCACAACTCTTCAGTAAGGTTAGAATTGCAAGATGCTTCAAGCCGAGATTGAAATCTAGCAGACTTTATGTCTGTCAGATATACAGGGTTTGGCAAAAGTAATAAGACAGGGATATTAGATTTAACAAGTCAGGATTGTTTTGTTTATAATATATGTACACTTCCAATCTATGTTGAGTACCCTATTCAAACTCAGGAAAAAAAGAATAAAATCACCCAACTGCCAACTTATGGTGTCACAATTTCTTAATCATCAGTAAGTGTTTCGATACCTAACTGTAATCTGATGATCAAAAAATTGTAAAGCATAAAATTGTGAGTAATTGCTTCTGAAGAAGAAAGACTTCAGAAGTGGAAAGAGTATTTCAAGAATCTGCTGGGAAAACCTCTTGAAACCACCGATAAATCTACAGAAGAAATTATTATTTGTCAAGTAGATGATGGACAGTTTACAGAGAAAAATCTTGACACAGTTCTCGAAATAGTTAAAAGCAGAAAAATTAAACAAAATCCTTCCTAATATCTGGAAAACAAGGAAATTTTGTGATATACTTAATTATGAAATGCTGAGAATAAATAAAATACAAGTGAGAAATGAACAAATGTTGGCATTGTCTCCTTCTCAAAGAAAAGCAACCTTGGAATCACCAAGAACAACAGGATAATAACTCTTACTTCACAAACTACTAAGATTTATAGTTCCCTGTTTCTTAATCATATCCAATCTGAAGTTGAGAAAGTTTTTGAGAAAAATCAGTATAATCTTTGGAGATCCATAACTTCTCTGATTATGACTATTTTTGAATTCTTGAAGGAGTATGTGCAAAAACTCTCAAGGCAACACAACTATTTGCAGATTTCCCAAAGGCATCTGATTCCATACACAGAGGAATGAAGGAGCAAATACTTCTAGCATTTCTTAAAAGAAACTGTAATTATTGTAATGATGCATTCTAGCATTTTCTCAAAGAAACTGTAATTACAGTAATGATGCATTCTGGCATTTTCCAAAAAAAACTGTAATTACTGTGATGATGCTCAAGAAAGATATAAAGACCATTGTTTACTGACCTGATGTAGACCCTGATTTCTTTGACACTGTTGCTGGAGTCTTGCTAGGAGATATATTGGCACAATTTCTATTTCTGTCAGAGAAAATCAAGGCATGCCATAATGATGATGATGATGATTTTTATTAACATAATTGCACACAAACACCCACATATATATATATGGTAAGTAGACGAATTTTGGATTGGATGTCTGTGTGTGAATTGAGAGAGAGTGAAAAAAAGAGGGAGAGAGTGTGTGTATGTGTAGGCAATACATCTATGTAAGTAAATATGTTTGAGTCTATGTATGTGTTTATACATGTATAAGCATATATATATATGTATATATATATAAATACTTACACATGCATAAACACATAAACTTACAGACATATATTGATTACTCATACTCACACTCTCTCTTATATATATATATACATATATATATACATGTGTGTGTGTGTGTGTGTGTGTGTGTGTGTGTGTATGTCTAATGTGTGCATGTATGTGTCTGTATACATCTGACTTTAACTTTTACCTATGTTCTTTTTGACCATGTCCAATAATGGTAAAAAATGATGAATTTGATTTGGCTAATTTATTTAATGGCGTAGCAACTTCTTATGGGTTATTTAATGCCAAAATTTGATTCTTTTGTAAAAGTTTGATTAAAACCATAACTACATTTTTCAACATTCCATTTCTTAATTAGCCCTTTTTTTATTTTCCTCTGTTTGCAAATATTACTCTGTTTGCAAATATTACTCTGTTTGCAAAGGGTAATATAGTTTCAAGTATTCCAATCTAATACAGATAATTTACTAGCAAACCTATTTGCCCATAAATGAGAATCTAACAAGTACTGGTCCAGTCAGCTGGGGCTGCAGAATACACTGACTGCATCTCCACAGAGGAGTAAGACTCCCCCAATGAGTGTTCTGGATATATGACATTAAACACTCTGATGGTGAGGTTCCAGTAATGCTTGAACTTTGGGAAATGCAGAGTACCCCTTCATTGCCATTGCCATTGCTCCCAGTTCCACTCTGACCTGGAGTGGTAGCACCTCATAGGGTCCTATCTATGAGTTAAATAGAACTAAACTGTGTAATTTATGCCAAACGGAATCGTTTGAAATTAACTGTTTTTATACCAGCTTATTGACCTTCCTTGTTTGCCAATGGTCTGGGAGGTGGGGGTTCAATCCCAGGTTGAGTCATACCAAAGACTTTAAAAATGGTACTTGTTACCTCCTTGCTTAACACTCAGCATTATAAGGTACATATCAAGGGTAAAGTGGAGCAATCCAGGGAAAGGAGTAGCACCATCCCATATGCCTCGGTGTAGTAGCTACTGAAAAGGAAGCCTTCAGGTCAACATCGACTACAGTTGCCAACTTTACTTTACTTTTACATTTAACACTGTGTAAATAAAAAAATGTGTAATTATAACAAACTGAATAGTTTGAAATAGAACTGTTTGATCTTTTAACAGTGTGTCAACAAAAAATATTTTTTAAACCAATGACTAACTGTGTAAACAAACTTATGCTAAATTGAATTATTTGAAATTAAGAGAAACCATTTTATTGTGCAAAGAAAATGAGCTCAGACTTGTTTAAAAATGTTATCTTCAAAATGTGTTTAAAAGGATTTGGCATTAAATAACCTACAATGGTTGATATGCCATAAAACCAAACCAAACCAAATCTAACAAGTACTACCACTCTGGTTCAGTATGGACATGGAAGTAATGGCAACAAAACGAGTACTCCACACTTCTGAGAGCTGCAGAACAGGAACCTCACCACTGGAAGATGCAGTTTAGTATCATACCAAGAACACAATGCATTTTGAACAGTTTTAATGTAATTTCCATCCTACACAAAAGAAGCAGCTCATAAAAACATATGATAGAGTAAAATAGAATTTTCCGTTGTTTTAACAAAATAAGTTTATGAATGTATGCGCAATGTCTACAGTTAAATAATTTAATCAAAAATATTATTTAAGATACTGACACTCACAGTATACAATGTTTTAGAGAAACAATTGAAATGTAACAGTCAGCTTATTGCTAAAAATTACACACTTGGTAAACCCACCTTTATCTTCATAATGTACCAGCACTGACAACAGCACCTACAATCAACCGGCTGCATCATGTGCCAAGATTTAAGACTTACCCACACAGCAAAAAGCTTTCCTTGAATATAATGATAAACTGCAACCAGTGATGAGGCTCCAGGTCTGTGGTTATAGGGAGTGGGAAATGAGCACTTTGTTGCAATTACTTTCAGATCTACACTGACTTGGAATGGTAGTACCTGTTTCAATCAAAAAGATCTGTTATTCAAATAAGACATAAATGGCAGAAGTCATATAACAATATTTATAATTGCGTAATTATATTTGTATGAAGAATAATTATTTGAAGTTATAATTGTTTACAAAGGATTATTATTATTATTATTATTATCAGTCATCAACCTGATAAAAAAAGTGATTTCAGCATTAAATAACCCAACAAGGGTTGACATGCCCTAAGAACAATCAACTTTCGACATATATATATATATATATATATATATATATATTTGTGTGTGTACATACATATATACATATACCGTATATATGTATTTGTATAACATACATATATATATATATATATATGTACATACATATATACCTACATATATACACATACATATATACATACATACATATATGTATATATATATGATCATGGGAAGAACATCACTGATGATGCAGTCAAGGGCACCTTAAGGTGTATTTCTTGAAATATAAATATATAAATGTATATGCTGCCCTAATGAGTAGGGTGTTTACCAATGGTCCAAGAAACTGGGATTCATTTCCAGGTCGAGTTAAACAAAGACTCAAAAAATGGTACTTAATGTTTCCTTTGTTAAAACACAGCATTATAATGTGTGGATCAAGGGTAAGTGGAGCAATGCCGAGAAAGGAGTAGCACCTGCACCAAGATCTCAGTGTAGTGGCTATTGAAAAGTGACCCTTTGAGTTACCCTTGACTATGTTCAGCCCACATTCACATATATATATGCACATTTTTATACAGAAATTTTATATATCTTTATACAGAAATTTTTTGGCTTGGTTTTGGCATTAAGCAAATCATAGATTCTCTGTCATTTCTTTTCTTGCTCACTCAAATTGGGCTCAATTTCAATTTTTAAAAAAGTGCTTGAATAATAGAGTGAATGTAAATTTAGATTTATTGCGTTTCTTTTTCAAAAATTGGACTAATCAGACTAAAAGAAATATTCCACATTTTGCTTCTGCACCCTGTATATATATACATATATATATATATATATATATATATATATATACATGGATTCTCCCTTTGTGTAGCAGTTATAAGGAAATGAATTTAATGAGTTTAAATCATGAACAAGACTGTTTGTGTTTCACTTGGTGCTAATGCCCTTCAGAAAGGTGTGAATCCATCTCTTCTCCTCCAAGCTACAATTAAAATAGTAGGGTAAATGGGCTTTCTAGCTCTGGTAGAGCAACTGGTCTCTGAAAAAAACTTTAAATTCAAAACCTGAAGAGTGTTTTTTGGGAGAATCTGTGATACAACTGACAGTTGTCCTTGCTCATCTTCACTCATGAGACTATGGATCTGGATATGATTTTTTAGCACAAGTCTCCAAAACATTGCATGAATGACTGACAGTTTTCCTTGCTATATGTCTCTCATCTTCACTCATGAGACTATGGATCTGGATGTGAATCTTAGTACAGTCCTCCAAAAGGTTGAATGAATGACTGAGAGTTATTCATGCTTCATGTTTCCTATTTTCACAATGCTTCTGTTGTCCAAGAAAAGAGCAAGGTGCTTTACAACTAGTTATTGGTGTTGCCACAGGACTTTTCAAGACAAGATTAAATAAAATATCAAATTATCTAAGGGATTCAAGATCCTGGTTTAACCATTCCACTGTTGCAAGTTGTCCAGTCATACTGATATGGGTTTGAATTCATTATTTTTCTTCTATTAGGTTGGTTGCCCTTACCAAGGTTACCTTACTATTTACATATAGCTAGAAGTAGAAGAGATGGATTCAGGTTTTTCTCAATTTTTACACATACTTTCTAAAAGACTAGAATCTCTTAGTTTGTTTTTTTCTATTTTTTTAAGAAATTAAATCATGGTTTAAAAAAAAAAAAGGTGGATGAGAACCCAATCAGTAATGCTAAAAAACTTTCAGAATAGTTTTGGTTTGGTTTGCTTTGGTTTTATGGCAAATCAACCCTTGTGGTTTATTTAATGTTTGGCGTAGTTTTATGGCATATCAACCATTGCTGGTAATTTAATGCCCGATCAGGTGCTACCAGAGTGGACATTGGAGCAATAGTAATGAAGGGGCACTCCACATTCCTCAAACCTCCAGCATTATTGTAGCCTCACCATCAGATTGTTTAGTGTCATATCCAGGATGCTCGTTGGGGGTCTTACCCTCCAGAGATATTCAGTTGGTGTATTCTGCAGCACCAGCTGACTGGGCAACTTTCAGAATTGCTAGAATCTTTTGTGTATTACATAAGCTTCAAAAAGGAACAAAAAAATCTCTTCTGATTCCCCATGAAAGTCTTAGTTGTTTTAAAAGCAAAAATACTTTGATACACCCTAATTTGTTAATCTTTTTTAGAATTCACTGTTTAGACTAAATTTTTATGTATGTTTCAGGAAGACTAGAATATTGTCAATCTTTTTTTATAAACAATAAAAAAAATTCCTTACAAAAGGAATTATCCAATCGTAATTTTTAAATTAACGCTCTGTTCAGTTCCAGACTCTGATTCTGTTAAAGGAAAATAAATAGTTAAAAAAATATATTTGAGATGAAATAAGTGAGAACCAGTCATGCAGAGAAATGGAAAGGAAATGAGTAATTTTTATAAAATTTATTACTTCCCTTCAGGGCTTCCATACTTTTACAATTTGCAAACAACACTAATCCCATCACATCTCCCACTCACTTACCTCATTTAAAAATAGTCAAAAAATAAGCTATGGAAGAAGAAAAAATAATAATTGAGAATTTTATCATTCATATCCACAAGCAAATTTTCCCAATCTTTTCTCTTTTTTTTTGTTTTGTTTCTGTTGGTTTTACTTATCTTGTGTTTTATTTATTTATCTATTTATTCACTTTTCTTATTATTTATTTTGCAGTAAGATGGGTATCAACTCTATTTTCCTATCAAACTCAATTTCATTTATTTTTATTACTTTTTAGACTTGTTTTTTTGTCTGTTTATTTTTGTTTTTTTGTTTTGTCTTTTTTCTAAAGCTAATTATTTCAGTCTGAAGTCACATTGATAATCGCTTTATCAGGTTTCGGGTGGCAATGAGAGGAAAGGAATGACTAAAAAAAAAAAGTGGAAACTCTATTTTGGAAGAATTATCCAACCCAAGAGCGAGGAGATATGTTTATTTCTATATAGCTTACTATTTTAATCTATTCATATCTAAAGTTTATATCTTCATGTATCTATCTATCTATCTGTCTGTCTATCTATATAGTGTGTGGGGGGTGCAAGCTCATGTGTGTGAGTGTGTGCATGTATATATATATATATATATATATATATATTGATAATGCCGTTTGGTATATTTATTGACCAAGAGGGCTCAATATCTGTAATAGAGCACATATAGATCTAAGAATAGTGTAGACACAGAGTCAGTGGCACTTGATGACTGTCAGTTTCTCATTTAAGCAATCATCTAGAGGTTCAAATGTCATAGATATCCTTTTACACAATGTTTTTTTGGGGGTATGCTTGGAAGGGTTATCTAGTTTGTGAGGCATTCTGAGAAGGGCAATTTAGTTTATATTGTGTGGTTATTTACCAGGTTATATCATATTTATTCTATAATTTGTCAATTTATTTAGTCTGTTATGTTTAATTCATTATTTGCTAGCATTTCTATTTATTGAGACCTGGGTTCAATCCTGGGTCGCATCATACCAAAGACTTTAAAAAATGTACTTGATACCTCCTTGTTTAACACTCAGCAATATAAGGTACGTATCAAAGGTAAAGTGGAGCAATCCAGGGAAAGGAGTAGTGCCCTCCCCTACATCTCGGTGTTGTAACTATTGAAAAGGGAACCTTCTGGTTGCCCTCGACTAAGATTGCCAACTTTACTTACTTACTTATTAATAATACTACCCCTGGCAAGTTTTTCACACCAGCATTATCGGGTGGGGGAGCTTTCTCTGTAGTGACAGTAAGTCTCCTCTGGTCTCCAGGACTCATCAGAGTATTCTGGCCAATCTCAACAATAATGCAGTCTGGATGGTCTCAATTCTTCCTCAAATTTCCAGTTGTTCCAAAACCCTTTTGAAACCATACCAAGTGCACCAATTACTATTGGTATCACTAGCACCCTAATATTCCACAGTTTTTTTGTTCTCCGTCCAAGTTCAAGTATTAGTCTATTCTTTTTTCTTTTGTTTTCACTCCGTGGTCCATTTGAATGGCAAAATCCTCTAAATGACTATTTTTTATTTTTTTTGTTAATTAGCACTAGGTATCATTATTATTATTATTATACAACAAAAAATATGCATTGATCTCTCCCCCATCTCAGCTATGGATAAATAGTAGATGGGGATCTCTAGCCTTGCCAAGGGCAACTAGTCTAGGAGAAGGAAAACTCTATATTCAGATCCCCTACCAGCAGAGAAGGGTAAACTTAGCACAGTAAAGTGATAAAAACTTGAGAAGTTAGATTTCTTTGAGTAACTGAATGCTATGTTTAACCTTATTCTATTCACTTCTGCAGTGATACTAATGAGAAGCCAAATAACATTTTGCCCAGTATTCCATTGTTTTCAGCAATTAACAAGAACTGAAAATGAATTTGTGCACAAACTAGTTGAAGTCCATTTACCCCTATATAGTTTCATTGAGTGACGAAACTGCAGAATTTGGGATTCTGATACATCAAGAGATGTGTACCAATACCAAGCTTCATCTCTTAATGCACTGACTAGTGTAGAATTATGGGAGAATTAATTATTTGGCCCTACTTTTTTTAAGATTGTCAGGTAATTCATTGAGGGAAATAGTGAAGTGATAAGATGGAGCTACAGTTCATACTTAAAGAGCAATAATAGAGCTTCTTCATTGAGTTTTCAAAGGTAGATTAATTTCATTGGGAAAAGAAATGAATTGGCTACTATTTTCAACAGATTTGGCATTTTTCAGTTTTTTTCTTTGTGGTTATCTTAAAGAGAGTCTTTTCATAAATATTCCAGGAATGGAAAAATAATATTCAACAAGAATTTAGAGAACTAGATTAAAAAATATTATGATCTGTCATAGAAGACAGCTTAGAGAGGGTTTGACTCAGTGATATTGAAATCAGAGAAGTATTTGATGGATATTATATTCCACAATTGGTTTTAAATAATTTCCATGACTAATGAGGAATATGATTTTAAAAAATTCTTCTTAACATTTTTTATCTAAAAGTTGTTTGATTTTTAAAACAGTAACTTTTCTGACCCTGAATAAACATTTGGTAGATACATTTACTGTGAGTTCTGCAAAAAGGATTCATCAAAAGTATTTTTTCATTTTAATTCACTCAGAGTCATGAAGTCTTGCTTAGAGTGCTTCCATTTTTTTAAAAAGTTTATATAAGTCACTACTTATAATATTTTTAATGTCTAGATCTGAAAGATTTTAACTGATACTGCTCAAGCTTTCTGCTATTTTATCTTTAAAAACATCATAATTAACAACTGATCGTTGTCCAATTTCTGAGATAAGTTCCATGTTACTACTAATAGATTGGTCTTTTTCCTATGGAAAACTAACTTGTGTGTTTGTCTATGTACTTGCACTGATAAGAATTCATTCAATGTCATATTAATTTGTATCAAAAGTATTTTCCTTTTTTAATTAACTGAGAATTCATTGAGAAATTCTCAAGAGATTATATATTTTTTAGTCTTATATAAACCTCTGCACAGTGAACCTAGCTCTTCTAAAAATATTTGCATACTTTTGTTGGTAACCTTATCCACTTTGCTATTAAAACATTCCACCTTTGAAGCCCAGTTTAAAGAGATGCTTGAAAATTACTTGTCCACCTTGTCGGCTGGACTTAGAATACACTGACTTTATATACTATTGTGGAGTTAGACCATGCCAAAAAAAGGGTTTTAAGTAAGTGCATCAAATGGCGAGGCTCTAGTTCTGAAGATCGGTGGGGTGTGAAGTATTTCTTTATTTCCATTTTTCCAGGTCCACTCTGACCCGGAGTGGTAAAACTTGTTAGGGTTAAATTTGGGTTAACTAGATCTCTTTAAAAATTATTCACATTTACTTGGATTGTGTGCAAAAAATTCTTAAGAAAGAACACAAAAAATGTAGGTATAAATGTCCAAGGAACATGATTCCCTCGCCTCTCAGCATAAAATGACTCTTAACAGGTTAACATGCCATTAAAATCAAACAATCAATCACTTAAAATTATGATTTAGAATTGTCAGAATTTCAGTTGTTTCTTCCATTATAAAATCTGAGGCAGAAGAGACTTGAGGAGACTTGCTGTCACTCAATCTCCAGTGAAAAACCATCCGCTAAAACTGATGTGAAAAACTCTCAAGGGAGTAAAGTAATAATAATAATAATAATAATAATAATAATAATAATAATAATAATAATAAGAAGAAGAAGAAGAAGAAGAAGAAGAAGAAGAAGAAGAAGAAAGAGATATGTTACAAGATCTTGCCAGAAAGCTATAAAAGCTATGAAACATGGAGGTGACATTGATGCCTATTGTAATTGGTGCACTTGGACAATCTCCAAAGGCTTTGTAAAGGGAGTGGAATATTTAGAAATCATAGGACGAACGGAGACCATTGGGACTACAGCATTGTTAAGATCAGCCAGAATACTGAGAAGAGTCCTGAAGATTTGCTGTCACTCAGAATCCAGTGAAATAAGAAAAAGGTACCACAGACAAATAATAAAACTTTTCGAAATAAGCTCTGTAGCAAAAATCTAAGCAAAGGAATAAATGTTTGGGTAGTAACCCTTGTAAGATACTTGGGACCATTCTTAAAATGGACAAGAGAAGAACTCAGACAAATGGACAAGAAAACTAATGACCATGCATAAAGCATTACACCCTAGAGACGACGTTGACAGACTATATGTATCTAGAAAACAGGGAGGAAGAGGACTTGCCAGCATCGAAGACACCGTTGACGCATCCATACAACGGCTCGAAGACTACATAGAAAAACACGAACGAGGACTAATTACAACCATCAGAGTCGATACGGACAACACGATAAACGAAAGAATGACAACAACTAGCAAACAAAAATGGGAAGAAAAACAACTCTATGGCCGCTTTAAGCGTCTAATAAACAACATCTCACACCAGAAAAACTGGACCTGGCTAAGTAAAAGATACCTTAAGAGAGAAACGGAATCCCTCCTAATAGCAGCACAGGACAACGCCATAAGAACGAATCATATCAAAGCGAGAATAGATAAGACGCAAAAAAACAGTAAATGTAGGCTTTGCGGTGACAGAGACGAAACGATCAATCACATTATAAGCGAATGCAGCAAATTATCACAGAAGGAGTACAAGGCGAGACACTGGGAAATGTGCAGGAAATTTCAATTCGACCATACAAACAAATGGTATATGCACAACCCGGCGCCTGTCCTAGAAAATGACTCGCATAAACTTCTATGGGACTTTAACATACAAACGGATCACCTAATCCCGGCCAGAAGACCAGACCTCATAATAATCAACAAAAGAAAGAGAATCTGCAAAATTGTTGACTTTGCTGTCCCGGCTGACCACAGAATAAATCTGAAGGAAAGTGAAAAGAAGGATAAGTACCTCGACCTTGCTAGCGAATTGAAAAAACTGTCGAACATGAAAGTAACGATTGTGCCAATTGTGATTGGTGCGTTAGGCACAGTAACTAAAGGATTATTAAAGGGCCTGGAGGACTTGGAAGTTAGCGGACGGGTAGAGACTATCCAAACGACAGCATTGCTGAGGACAGCCAGAATACTGAGACGAGTCCTGGAGACTTTAGGAGACTTGCAGTCACTCAAACTCCAGTGAAAAACCATCTGCTAATACTGATGTGAAAAACTCTAGAGGAGTAAATAATAATAATAATAATAATAATAATAATAATAATAATAATAATAATAATAATAATAAAACAGTGAAAATCACAATACAGAACCCACAGCCACAATAATTTTAACACAAGAGGAAAGAAACATCGAAGAAGTGATAAAGAAAGTCATGATCGAAGAGAAGGCGGTAAAACCATCACTAAGGAACCAAGAGTGGAAGAAAGTCAAGTTAGAAACAAAAAGAATGAACATATTATTAAGACGCATCTCCATGAAATTAACTGAACTGAACGATTTGGTTTATGCAGGAGAAAAGATAATCAGTGACAGAATTGGTATCCCACGAAAGAAGACAAATAGAAAAACAAAAACAAAATCAGGTTGGAAAATGAGACGAAGAACAAATAAAGAAACTACGAGGACAAGAAAAAGAAAAAAGGTACAAGAAAAACACACAAGGATACTCTGGAATGAAACAACTAAGAAAAGGCCATAGCAACAGAGAAAACTGACTTTAAAATTGAGAGAAAAAACCCAAAAAATATTGGCAAAAGAAGGAAGATTCAAAATATACCGAAACAGAATTCAACCATATAAGCAAAATAGAACATGCCAAAATAATGAAAAAAAATTCTACCTATAGAAGCCATCAAGAAAACTGAGCAACCGGATGGAAAGGAAAGGAAAGATTTCTGGAGAAAACTATGGGAACAGAAGCAACACGACAGAAAGGCTAAATGGTTAAATACCATGAAAAATAAATTACAAAGAACTGACGAAGGCTTAAAGGCGGAAATTCATCTGGATTCACAGCAGAAAATACAGAAAATATAGAACATTGGAAGGCACCAATCCACTGTGGGGATTTAGGAATTAACAATAAAACTCCCAACCGGATGTTGACTCGTCGGCTGCCACATACAAAATGTATAAACGCGTCGCAACGCATCAGCTCTACGCACCCATCCGGTTAGAAATCAGAAAAAAAGAAAAATAATAAAAATTAAAGTAGCCAATGGGAAGCGGTCGCGCCAAAAATGAGAAGGATTGTGGAATGACGAGTTCGGAGCCGGTGGGGAGAGATAAATACTCGAGATTTCTGTGAACCGAGTCAGTGAGGACAAAAGAGACCCAAGGAAGCACATAGATACAGTGATCAGTCGAGAGGTAACGTCCGCCCTCGAGTTAGGAGCTGAAACTACTTTTCTGCTTGTTCCACTACCTGAAAATAAAAGAAAGAAAAGAAAAGAAAAAAGGAATAAGTACTTTTTAAAAATATTTTCCTCCTTTCCCCCTTTTTCCTAACCTCTGACTTTCCACCACTTTGAAAATTTACTACTTGTAAAAGGGAACTTCTGAACATTCAAATCCAAGTTGACGTTTTATTGTTTTATAAAAATTGTTTGAATTTTAGATGTTCCTTGTTTGTCTTGTTTTAAATGAAGTTTTTCTCATTGTATGTTGTAACACTCCAAACCAAACCAAATAGGCCACACCACGATAGCATAAATGAATTCTGGCTAAAACATTCTTATTCATTCACGACAGCTCTAGAATCGGAGCTTGATCAACAGATTCTGTTTAGTGTCATTTTTTTAGAAGGATGGGTCTTACAGTTAAATATAGATCAACTTTTAGTGTTTTTGGTTGGTTTCCATAACACTATAAATTAATTGACAATGCAAATAAATAACGAAACTTCTTTTGAAAACACAACAACGAAAGGTTTATTATTTTAGCAGAAGTATATGAGTGAGAAAAGATTCTTTTTTGGTGTCGCAGGATAGTTTAGCGAGAGGTTTAGTTGTTAGTAGCGAAGAAGAGTGTAACGTATGTGTGTGTACGTTGTGTTGTTTCCTCGCTTAGTGTTGTTAGTCCCCTCGCTATTTGTAGTTAGGTATTAAAGGAGAGATGATGAAGTAAGATGCCGAAGGGCGAAAGGTTTGTTTTTAGGAATAGGTTTTTATTTGCAGCATGGAATATTGGGTTTGCTTTTGGTGCTGCAAGACTCGTGGTGAGTATGATTGTGAGTATTGAGGCGAAATTGAGTTATGAGAAGTTGAGAAGGTTGAGATAGCAGCGTGTGTCGTCGGACGTGTGAGGGATTGTGTTCGTTGTAGTTTAACGAAAGCCATGTGGCAGTTGGAGGAATTGAACTTTATAGTCACCGTGAATTTTGTGCGTCTGGTGGAGAGTTTGCGTTGTCTCCATTAAGGTGGCTCAGAGGTGAATTGAGAGCTAGGTGTCGTTTGCGGAATAAAAGCATCGCGTTGACATAGCCAATTTTGGGGTGACATAAAGTTGTGCCTGTGCGAGGCATGTTGAATGTATCTAATTTATATTCAACTGGGATTCTTTGCAAGGAATCCATAAATTAGATAGGTTCCCTCGTGTGTCCATGCTGCTGCTGCTGCTAGAAGAGCCCCCAGTGAGACGTCTGCACTGGGCGGCGTTCTCCAGCCAAAGAGAGTGGGTTTGGAAGCTTACCCAATTTGTTGCCCGGAAATGAAAGGTCCGGGGTGAATAGGATAGGTCATCCTGATTGGGTGAAATTAAGTGTCGAATTAAATTGCGCGCCAAACCAAAATACGAAATTTTCCTTTCCCCTACAATAGTATGTTGGTCCTTGAGTTTGTTGGGAGAGATCTTCAGTGAAGGTCTTCCATGTGGAATGTCTGTAGCAGAGGACGCGAGAGAGGTCTGTCTTGGCTGCTAACTAGGTGCTCTCTGACTTGTCGTGACTTCCAAAAAGGGAAAGAAAAAATAGTTCTAGAGAGGAAGAAGGAATCAATGCGCTCTGCCTCTGATTGGCCAGTGTGTGGCCGAATCGCTTAGCGGGGGCATTGATTCGCGAGAGGAGATAGATCAGTGACTGTTACAAACTGTATCCATTATTTGAAAGGTAATGTACATGATTTAAAAAGACTCTAACCGTTTAGACTGTGGAGATTAATAAAAATGAAAATAAAATAAAATAAAATAGATTCAAAAGGTAGCGGTTTCCAAAAGCTCCTGACAAGAAGTACAAGCGGCGCATACCCAAAGAAAGGACGTTCCCGGCACAAAAGAGAAATTATACCTCTCAAGGGTTTCAAAGCCGTTCAAATTTGGTGGGAGAGATCGTTTCCGAAGTTGAAAAGGTTCACTTTACATTCTCCAAAATGGAGTTTACTCTTCTCTATATAGGATTTTTTTTGCTTTTTTGCATTTTTAGGAGAAACCAACGACGATGTGAAATGAACTGGTTCCTCTGGCCACTTCCCCCTTTTTTCCTCGAATAGGGAGCGAAGTGGGCTGTTAGTTGCAGTGGGCTTACGGGAGGGGAGGGTTTTGGATTTGGGACGTGGATATAAAGGCTTGAGTAGGTGTTTTGTCAAGTGTGGCGTTTGTGTCTTATTTTAAAGGACTTTGTTCTGTTTGAGACTTGAACTGGGTTCTTTTTCTTTTTTATTCTTTTGCACTTCGCGTCTTCTTATCATATTTTTATAGACACGTGTGTAATTGTATCTACCTCCATACCTTCTATTCGAGATATTTTTCTTTCTTGCTTATCAGTGGGTTTTTAGTCGGGAATTTTTCCTCTACTAGTGTGATTATTGTTGTTTTAGTTGGGAACTTTTCCACTAATTGACAGTAGATTTTCTCCCTCCTAGGTAGGTTTTGAGTATTTTCCCTCTCTTCTGTATCTGTAGGTTTTTGGTGGGTTGCAGGCCTTGGCTGTTTTCTTTGGAGAATCAGAAGTGGCTGAGGCAGAGGTGATTTTTCATCCTCTTTTTACCACTTCAGACCACCCCCTCTGCGTGTTATTTTGGTATTGTGTAGATAGTGGCGTTGGTATTGTTGTGGTTGGCTCGTTCTCTTTAGGTGGAGGGGCCTTCTAGGGGCATGTTCGGGCAATATGCCATGTTGGCGAGGTCGTCTTCCTTTCACTACTACAGTCACATACTGAGCTCGAAAGGTCAGAGTGTCTGGTATCGCTGCGAAATCTTCTCTAAGGAGGCACATGCTTTGGGATGATTTCCCCATTTTATACCCTCGTCTTTCCGAAGAGGGGCAGTATGCAGCTAGAACATTGCCGAATAGTTCTATGGGGACGTTGCAGATGGAAACATTGGTCTTTTATGTTCCCAATATTCTGATTGCAGCTTATACAGGTTTGTCATGATATCTCTGAGAGACAGTCTCGCTGCCTCTAGTACGATTGGGAGTAGGGCGTCCTACGTGGCGAAGTTCTTCTGGCAGATGTACTTGACTGGTACGCTTTTGGCACAGAGGATTTCTTCTATGGTCTCTCTTTTCAGCTCGATTAGTCTTAGTCTCGACCTCCAAGGACACGAAGAACAGGATTCTTAGTTGTCTAAATTTCTGAGACGAAGTTTGATGATTTTTATCATTAAGGGTTTTCGGACAAATATGTATTTGAATACAATATGGGAACCGATAATTAAGAAGGCTAGATGAAGAAAAAAATCTGAATATGAGCACAAGTAAAAAAAATCATACATAATTGTAGTAATTTTAGTCAAGTAAGAACATTAAGTTTACACGTCCCCAAAATTCACTCAGCAGGACACATAGCGTAACGGTTATTGGTGTTGGTTCCCTAAGCTTCTAAGGAGACAATCATCTGGGGGTTGCAGGGTCAATCCTGACTGCAGGCGAGTAATAATACAAGAATACTTAACACTTGTACCCGGTTATGGCTAACAGAATCAGAACAGGCGACCTCCCGTGGATTCAATAAAGGACGTAGTTCGAAGTTCCGTGAAGGTTCCCGAGTTCGACAAACACCTGAAAACAATCGTCCGAAAACCCTTAATGATAAAAATCGTGCTGTCTTATGTGTGTGTGTGTGCGTGTGTGTGTTCGTGGATGAATTGATTCAATGACTTTGTCTTCAGCATCGGCATCAAATTGTCTGAAAGATATCTCTTTGAGGAGGCTACACGTAGGTGGTCTTATAGACAAAGAGATGTGTCCACGTGAATCTGCATAAAGATTCTTGACCGGAAGTAAGGGTGGAAAGAAAGGTAAGTCGGAGAGTTAGCAGTGAGAGAGGTAAGTCAGACATGCCATGTTGGCAGAGAAGGGTTACGGCCAGTTCAGGCGTTACGCAATGAAGACGATGACGAGTCAGAAGCCAACACGGGGTCAGTGAAGACGATGGCCAGTGAGAGTTAGCACATTGGCGAGAGAAATTGGTTAGTTTGAAATCCCTAATTAAATTTTCCATGGTGGGAGAGAAGGATATTGAAAAACCGGAGAACCTCAAAGACGCTCCCATGGTAACCACTTTCATCCAATTGGCGGAATGTAAGGTCAGCAGATTGGGAGCACTTGTCACAAAGAAAAATTGCTCAGTATTGTTCTGGGATGGTCTCTGTTTATGTGCGCCTCTCCGAGAGACCTCTAAAGCTGGCGTTCCCTCTAAATGTCGGCGGTATCTCAGGAACAGAAGGATTACGACTGAACTTGATACCGGCTCCCGTTGGCAGTCTGATCGACTTGATGGCTAAATTCCACTGGTTTGTCCAGGGAGCCATTCCTGGATATGTAACCAGGGATGTAATGATATTACTGAAGAAAGAAGGCAAGCATATATGGGAGGAACTAGACGATTACAGGCCCATAATTCTACTAAACATAGGCTTAAAGATTTTTGCCCGGATCCTGACAAACTGCTTGCAGCTTGTTACCGGAGATCTGATCGTAACTGAGCTGAACTGCGTTATGAAGAGAAGATCGATCCAAAACAACTTGCACTTAATGATGCGCCAGATAATAGCGGGTGTAGAAGACGACGCAGATGCTGCGGTGATCAATTAGGATCAGTCTAAGGCATCCGAGAGGGTAGAGCATCGGTATATGCCGGCAGTTTTGGTGACTACCGGATTCCAACCGAAGTTCTGCCAATGGATTAACATGCTCTACCACAGAGATGTGCTATCGATCACCAACAGCCAAGTTCAAGTAACATCTAAACACACCGTTGTTAAGAATTATTTAACAGTCGATTCTACCTTTCGCCTTAACTAATGGCATATCCCATCAGCCTTACCATAGCCCGATTAGCTTCTACCAGTTAACGGTTTACATAACCAGACAGAACTTTTCTAATCTGTTTTTGCTTTGTTATTTTTCTAAAATAAAGATTAGCTCTTTTAACATAACGACCTTATCTTTGTTCTTTTCGCCTTAGCTGTTATCACTTCATTCAAATGTTTGTGGGCTCGACGTATTCATCAACCTGCAACATAAGAAAGAAACACGGTGAAGAAGAAAGAAAAGATACAATAATGAACTACTTCTGTAGACAGAATGAAAAAATAGAAAAAGCTCAAAGTAATATGCAACATTCTACGTTGAAAGAAAGTGTTACTTGTGTGTGTTGGGTAGCAGTAAATTCGCCTTGGGTATGAAATTGACGAAAGAACTTCGACAGAAATACTGAAAACAAGTTATAACTGTGACTTATTTTTGTTACGCGTGTTTTGATGGAGTGAGAGTCCTTAGTTTGCAATTACGTTGGTGTCGGAAGCAATTTTCTGAAACCGTTCTTCGAGGGAATAGGTGCTTGTACGTGAAGAAAAGGAAATTACTTACTCGAATATTTTGTCTTTCTTTTTAGTGGAACTGATTTCTTATACTTCTTGGGGTCTAATCGTCGGATAAGTTCTTTACTTTTGACTTGGCTTTCTCTCTTTTTTCTCTTTCTTCTGAGTCTTTCTCCCAGCTATCGGTCTTTTTTTATTCTTCGAAATCTTAGTCGGTGAAGTTAAATTTTATTTCTTCTAATTCTGTTGGTTGATTCTATAGGATACACATTTTTTTTCAAGTCTTAAAATAAGCAATAAAAACATACTTAAGAACATTCTAGAAATTTAGGATCAAAACTGCATTAGCATTTAAGTTTTCAACCAATCAGCTAAAAACATAGAATAGAACATTCTAGAAAAATAGGATCGGAAGTCAACTAACAGAAAATATTTAGGCTCGAAAATAAAATAGTAAAATACAAATCTGATTGGTCAATAAATGTCTACGCGCCCAAATTTTAGGACGATTCTTTGATCCACTATTACGGTATAAATAACACAGAGTTAGGGAGCCATTCACTAAGACTAAACCACAAGCCACTAAGCCAGTAAAGCAGTTGCCGATACTCTGTCCGGCAAATTCTTTTCCTTCCTCAACTAAAGTCCATGACCTAGCTACAGATGGCCACGAATCACGTTCAAAGGAAAAAACCGACAAACTTTCTTTCATCAGCGCGACACGCTGTCGCCACAATCATAAAACCCTATATGAACTTAATGTAAGTAAGAACGACTGATTTACGGACTCCGTTAACATACACACACCTTTAAACAAATTTATTTTCTTCTTGCCAAACTTTATTTTCCAAAAGGCCATTTACACATCATGTATTTTATTTGTTTTCATATTCTGTTATATGCATATTAAATTGTTTGTTGTTTAATGTTCGTTGTGTTCTAATTCATTTCTTTCACGCGATTGTAAAGTTTTGTGTTGTATTTGTGGAGGAAATTATATTGGGAGCAATACCCGTAAAATACGAATGCACATCTACTGCAATAAACTAAATACAATACATCCATCCACCACAATTCCTATCAAAATGAGTCAGGTAGTTTTTCCGTTAAATATGGAATTTTTTAATCAATTAGTCTTGTGGGGTTTGAAGGCTTTGAAGGTTAGGGGCTAAGGGCAAGGCTGTGTTTCCGTAGATATCTGACTCCATATTTTGGTTATATTATTTTACCCCACGTTGACTGGCCGGCGCAATGCCTTGCCCCAAGAAATTCCCAAAAGAAATATACAAAAAGAAAAGATAGAAATAGATAAGAGACGAAAACATTTCTTCTACACTCTCCTTTATTTACTGGGTGAAGGGACTAACCGACGCTACGTCCCAAGACGTAGGCGTGGAGCCCAAAACATCAGACAGCAAAATGGTGTCGTTGGTTCGACTTACACTGCCTGAAAAAGAAAGATAATATGGTCTCCTTTTTCAAGAGGAATGCCTTTTTTTCTTTTACGCATGCGTCATCTCCTTTTCCGTTAGAGACCTCTGGGAGTTTCTTCAAATTTAATAGTTTTCTTTTTATCTATTTATTTATTCTTTAAAATTTAATTTTTTATTTATTTATTCGTTCCCTACAGTCATAGATCAATTTTTTAGAATCTATGAAATATATATTTCTTTTTATTGATTGACCAATTTTAGGAAAAAAAGTTTTTTTTTTACTTAAAACCATAACAGAAGAAAAAAAGATGAATGGTGACTCGTAACCAAAGAAAAAGTTGGGCACAAATATGAATTTAACAAACTAAAACACATACAGGAATAAACTTTTTTTAAGTATATAATTTTAATACTTTAAAAACTTTCAGTTTTGTTGTGTCTTGTAGGTGAGTGAATGTATTTATATGGTACCCGACTATTTTATGTTAAGTTTAAGTATATTGAATATAAGGTTAAATATTCCCCACAGGTTTAATGTTGAAGTTTGGAATTAAGGTAGAATAAGCATATTATATAGCACATGGATAAAACAAATGAATGAATAAGGCCAGTGAAATAAATGAGTGAAGATATGCAACAAATAAATAAAAGATATGAAACAAATAATGGTTGTGAAACGGCGCGGACAACATGAACATTTTAAACAAGGCGACAAACAAAAACAAATTTATATACTATAATAACAAAACTTACATTAATACATAAAAATATTACTAACTCTACTAGCAAAATAATAGTGTGCGTATATGTGTGTGTGTGTATGTGTGTGTGTAACACAACTAAGCAACAAAAGAATTGCAAAATTAAAATGTCCTTTTTCTATGGTTTGAAACAGGCAGTTTTTTAGAGACGGGAAAGCGTCTCATAGTTCTTGTATATGAATGTCTGCGAGGCATGGTGTTGCTGCTGCGGAGAATTTTGGTCAAAGAGAGTGTTGCCGCTGTGAAGAAAATTGGTCAAAGAGAAGGTGTTGCCGGTACGGAGAAATTTAGTCAAAGAGAAAGAGTGTGTTTTAAGACGGCGTATTTATAGAAAATACGCGTCTTGTAAGTGGCTCAAGACGCAGGACTTGAATTTACGCGCGCCGACGTAGTTGTAAGCATATCACGTGGTCCTCCGGGCCAATGGTTTCCCGAGAGTGAACATTGAGCGTCCGCCATCTTTGTGGGAACAAGTGGCATACCGCCCAAAATAATTTATAGGAGTGTAAAGTCCTATAGTCTTCACCTGCTTTAGTTTTGATTTTTTAAATTTTCTAAATTTTTATTTTTTTGTTTTTATTTTGACCGTTACTTGTGAAATTATTGTTTTTCGAAAATTGGTAGTAGCAAAGTTTTGTTTTTTTTTACCTTCTACAGTAAATGCAGTAGTTTTCCTACTCATAAAATGTAATGATACATATTGAGTAAATTATGCTCGAATTTCTTTTTTTCATATAGATTAAGTCACCATGTATAAACCTTATTTTTCTCGTGAGATTACCAGTAAATGACAAGTCTAGCCTCCAAGTAAGTTTTCTTGTAATAATAATTGCTGGCAGTGAGAGACAACTCCCGCCCAGCCACATGTGAAACGGAATTATTTTTGTGGGCACAATTTTTAATCTTATTCTAAATTTTTATTTTAGTAATGGATTGATATTGTTGATTGAGTTATTGATATTTTTATGTTGAAGAATTTAGTTCTTTTGTTTCGAAAGTTGTAATAAAATTAATAAGGGATTAAATTTCGTAGTTAAGAACTTGGAGTATTTCTTTTAAATTTTAAGCTTGCCCGACGGATTCGGCATTTGCAAATCAAGCGAATTTTCAGGTCAGTGCACTGAAGAGTTTTTATGGATTTCGTTTGGTTAGTGTAACCGGACGGAGATTTTTGTTTTTAGGGACAGGGGCAAAGAAGTGAGCTTAGAGTAATCCGCCTATTCTAAGAAGAAAATCCTGATATGAAACGCTCCAAGCAGATTAATAGATTTCATTTTCGTGAAGGTATTCGGATATTAAGGTATTTCTTTCGAAATTGGAGTCCAAACAAACGGATATATGGAGAAGGCATGAGGCTCTGCTCCAAGAATAAGAAAGTTGCCAAGAAAAATACAACGGTGGACAGCAAGGAACGGTCAATGAATTAGAAAACGCATTTTGGGAGAGGGGAGCAAAATGCTGTGATTTTTTTCTAGTGTGTAGTTCCCGAGACACGTGAGAGTCGAAACATTCGTGAAACGGAGGCGAACTAATTTTATTACTGACAATTTTAAAATGGATGTCCTACAGAGATGATAATTTTTTACACATTTGCGTGAAAAGCAAGTATTTTGGTAGTTTGCTTAATAAAAAGATAGGATTCTGTAGTGTTATACAACAGAGATCAAAATTTCTCCTGATTCACAAATTTCCGAACTCAATACACTCACTTCTCAGCAAAACAAATTTAAACACTCGGGAAGAGAATCTGTTGGGAACGAATGAATAGATTTTAAAAAATTTTAATTAAATTTGAAAAAAAAAGAAAAAGAAAACTATTAAATTTGCAGAAACTCCCAGAGGTCCCTAACAGGAAAAGGAGATGACGCATGCGTAAAAGAGAAAAGGCATTTCTCTTGACAAAAGGGACCAGGCATTCTTTCATTTCAGGCAGTGACCAGCGTTCTGACAACATCGTTGCTGATATGTCTGGGCACCACGCATACGTCTTTGGACGTAGCGTTGGTTAGTCCCTTTTACCCAGTAGCAGCTCTCTCTCGGTCAGCATTATGCTGAAATATACAAGACCCACAACTGAACTATAAACTAACCCTTACCGGACTTTGACAAACTTCCAAAAGAAAACTAACCCTTATTGAAGCCCGAAATACCAAATGCGGACATATATACATACATGAAAACGATTAACGTATTTTTGACACCTTAACTGGGGGATTCAACCATTTCAATGTATTCAGGAAAAACTCCCTCATTCATAGAATGTTTGTTGAACCCAGTGAATAAAGGAAAGTATAAAAGAAACGTCTTCCTTGGGGGTAAAATAAAATAAAATAACCAAAATATGGAATCAAATATTCAAACAGCAACGCAACCTTGCCCTTTACCCGTGACCTTCAGCCACAAACTCCACAAATCCAACAAACATAATGGTTGAAGGAAGCTATCAACTGGATGTTGACCCGACAGTAGCTACCAACAGAATGAATAAAACACGTCTGCGCATGTAGGCTCCACGTAGATTCAGATTGAAAAACTAAATTAACAGACAATTTAAAAAGTCTTCTTTCAACCTATCATAAACTTTCCCTCCAAAGTTTTTCGGGGTCGATTTCAATCCCAAGTACGACTAAAAAAACAGTGAACAAAAAGTCACGAACGGCAGTTGACACCAGGACAGGTACGAGAGAGAAACTTCATGCGGCACATTTCGAACGAGAACAAATATCACTGACAGCCTACCAACCCACATTGCATCACCACGCCGCACACAACCAAGTCAACCGACCAAGAACAGATTTACCCCCATTCGTCTCTCTGACCCCTATGCGGTGGAAGAAGATAGCTCGTATCTTTTCTAAATTAACCAACTTCTGTTTATTTAAAGTAGACGAAATTAAATCCAATCCTCTCGTCCATTGTCTTTTGCAACCATGCGCTTGACCGGATGAAGGAACTGTAAATTGAAATAGATTAAAACTTGTGAAATTTAGGTTTTGATAAGACGCAGAAGGTTGAGTAACATATTCTTGATAACTAATCGGTGAATAGGTTTTGTATACCATGTTGTGAAATTCAAAAGAAAACAGCGACAGTTACGGGGAATATGGTTTTTTAAAAAATAAGAGAAAAATTTCTGAAACGAAGCTTGTTGATTTTTATCATTAAGGGTATTGTCTTCATCGTTATTGTTATTTCCACAACGGCCTTCTTCAGGTGTTTGTCGACCTCAGGAACCTTCACGGAACTTCGAACTACGTCCTTTATTAAATCCACGGGGGTCGCCTGTTCTGATTCCGTTAGCCATAACCGGGTACAAGTGTTAAGTACTCCTGTATTGTTCCTCGCCTGTAGTGAGGATTGACCCTGCAACCTCCAGATGAGTGTCTCCTTAGAAGCTTAGGGAACCAACGCCTATAACCGTTACGCCATGTGTCCTGCTGGACAATTCAGAGTGAATTTTTGGGACTTAATTCACTCTGAATTGTCCGGCAGGACACATGGCGTAACAGTTATAGGCGTTGGTTCCCTAATAAGATAATAACAATAAGAACAAATATTTTAATTATAATGATGATAATGATAATGATAGCAAAAATGATTAAAAAACACAGGGGATGATTTCACAGATAACCCTCTGCCACACAAATATTGTTCCTGTATAGTATGTGCTATTTTTTATTGCTTTTGTCGTAAATTACTAATGTTGTAAAAATTTACATTTTTTTTTTTCATAAGATCTGAATAAAAATATATAAATGAAAATGTATGTGTATTTATGCTAAAGTTATGCAAAAATAAACTAATCAATTTAGAAGTGATTAATCTTTTGAGACTTGTGATTGCAATCTAAATCACTTTCATGAATCAGACCTCAAATACAGACTCCCTTCATGCCTTCATTATACACTCATAAGAGTTTAGTATGTCTTGAAGAAATACTCATCTTACTGAGCATGCTTTCATGTCCTTGAATCTATCAAAATGAGTGTCAAAGATAGGAACTTTCAGAGACATTCTGCAACCTATTTTGCTATAGTTGCTCATTCGAACAATTTCATAGAGTTTTTGACTTTATAATTGCACAAGAAGCCCCAAACCACTGCAACAAAACTGTCCCAATCTTCTTTTCTTTCTTACTGATCTTCTTGGGGAATTCTGTGCACTCAACAATCTTTTTTATTTGTGGTCCAATGAAGACACCAACTTTGACAGCTTAGAAAGAAAAGTATCTTCTAAAACATTCTTGAAAATTCTTGTAAGTTATAGAAAATCATCTATCAGTTACTCAGTACTGAATCTATCTGGAATGTTCTTGAAAATGTGTAAGTTTGAATATTTCCTTATCCAGGCTGCAAAAACAACATTTGAAGAGAAAAACAGGTATTTTTCATTTACTTTCAGTGTAAGCAATTAGGAAATAACTTTTTCTTCCGAGGAAGAAGAAAAAGTAAAAATTTTGTTGCATGGTGTAATCGTATGGATTTGGTTTGCCAAGCCCACAGATATTAGACCTCTCAAAGAATTACTGGCAAGATTATTTTGTCACCATTTTGACTAGAGCCGAAGATCATCAAATCAAAGTTGTATTCAATGAGCCTTATTATCTGATAGATTTAGAGAAAAAATATCTGGGAGTTGGTTTATCAGTAATTCAGGGATGAAGGGATTAATGTCACAAGGCAGAGACATTTGTTATGTAATAAATCTCTTGGCAAAACAATTGAGAAAGAAAGAAAGAAAGAAATACTAAAAAGGAGAGAAATACAAAAAGTATTTTAAAAAAAGGGAAAGAAGGAAAGAAAAAGTAAAAAGAAAACCATATTAAGAAAGAAAGAAAGAAAGAAAGAAAGAAAAATATTAAAAAAGAGTGCAAAACTTTGAAAGAAAGAAGAAAAACAAAAGAAATACTAAAAAGAAGAGAAATACAAAAAGTATAAAAAAAGAGAAAGAAAAAGTAAAAAGAAAACCATATTAAGAAAGAAAGAAAGAAAGAAAGAAAGAAAGAAAGAAAAATATTAAAAAAGAGTGCAAAACTTTAAAAGAAAGAAAAAAAAAAGAAAGAAATACTAAAAAGGAGAGAAATGTTCAAAAAGTATAAAAAAAGAGAAAGAAAGAAAGAAAAAGTAAAAAGAAAACCATATTAAGAAAGAAAGAAAGAAAGAAAGAAAGAAAGAAAGAAAAATATTAAAAAAGAGTGCAAAACTTTGAAAGAAAAAAAAAAAAGAAAGAAATACTAAAAAGGGGAGAAATGTTCAAAAAGAAAGAAAGAATGCAAGAAAGGAGAACAAAAATAAGCAAGTATGAAAAAAGAGAAAGAAAGAAAGAAAAAGTAAAAAGAAAACCATATTAAGAAAGAAAGAAAGAAAGAAAGAAAGAAAAATATTAAAAAAGAGTGCAAAACTTTAAAAGAAAGAAAAAAAAAAAAGAAAGAAATACTAAAAAGGAGAGAAATGTTCAAAAAGAAAGAAAGAATACAAGAAAGGAGAACAAAAATAAGCAAGTATGAAAAAAGAGAAACTAAAGAAAGAGTAATAAGAAAGAAACAAACTAACAAAATCACTTTGTATAATGATAATCTAAAAAGAAATTCTAAAGTGGGAGAGAAAGAAAGACTGTGGAGCAAAATAAATCCAATGTCAATCTTCATTTGGAGGGATTTTGCTAAAGAAAGAAATATTAAACTTCACTATACGAAAGAATGAAAGAAAGAAATCCAAAAAGGAGAGCAACACTAAAAGAAAGAAGAGAGAAAGAAAGTCGTGGGACAAAGGTAGCTGGAATGTTCAGCTAAAGATTTTACTTTATCAGGGTGGAAATGATTTTCTTTCCAAAAATTAATCTACATTTAAGGAAGACTAACATAATTTATATAAAGTATTGGAACGCTATACATAAATTGACCAATAAAATCAAATTCTAAAATAAAGCATACAGATGTTTCCTATACACTTCTCTCACTTTTATGTAGATTTGTTCTTAGATATAAAAACATTTGCATTTTGATGATGATAGATTTCAAAGTGTCTTTTACATATATATATATATATATATATATATATATGCAAAAGTCTCTTATATATATATATATATATATATATATACGATTGTAAAAGATATTAGGATCTCTATATATGCGTGTGTGTGTGTGTGTGTGTATGGAGTGGATAAAGAAGAAAATGAATGAATAAAAAATCCTATCAATAAATTTATAATTTTTTTTTCTTTATACTGAGTGAAAATTTAGCTGAAAAACAAATGTATAAAATCGTTTCTTCAAAGAAAAGATAAAATCAGTCAAAGTGAACATAGTTTTTATATAGTTAAGATTAAGGAAATGAAGTATAGCAGTAATTGTTAGCTTAATATAAAAAGACATAAAGGGGAGAAGGATATCAATGTGAGTCTGTTAGCTAAATAAATCAAGCAACAAGCAAGATGGGTTTTTGTATTAGTTGAAATAGGTTCATATTAACACTAACATATACGATAGATAATCAATATTGAAATTAAATACATTCTTGAGAGAAGACAATGTGAGTTTTCACTCAAAAGAAAAAAAACAAAAGGTGTTTGGGTAAGTAATAGTTTTGTAAGTATAGACAATTCCGTACTCACAGTTAGTTGAGAAAGCATAGACAAATCCATACTTACTGAAGAAATATTTACTTCTTTGCTTTTTTATACAATTAAGGTAGGTTCAGAATTAGCTTAAAAAAGAGATTGATGATTTATTGATGAATCTAATTGGCTGAGAAATTATATTTTTGATATTTTTGGAGAGAAAAGATTTTAAGTATTATTTCAGGTTTTTAAATTCTTTGTGGCAAGCCAAATATTGTCGTCGGCAAAGTCTCTTGAAATTTAAAAACTAACCTGAATGCCCCGATTGGTTAATAAATTAAAAAATATATATAAAAATTACAGCTTCACAAGCCTATTTTTTGTGCAAAAATTAACACTTTTTTTAGTATGGAAATTAGTTGACTTCCCATAATTACCAACAAAAATTCTTCCTTTCCCTTTTGCCAAGAACTACTATACAAGAGGAAGAGGGAGAGCTGTTTGAGTGGCATAAGCCTTCTGAAAGAAGGTGAACAGTTCACTAGAAAAGATAAAAAAAACCCAACACTTTTTAAGAATTGTATGAAGGTGTCATTGTGGTGAGACACAGAAGAGTGAGGTTAAGAAAAAGATAGAGTTTAAGAAATATTTCTCCTTTTGTCATGTATTACAGAACTTTATTGGAGTTTATTCTGCCATTTTTTTCTTCTGGTAACACGTTTCCTTTTGGACATTTAACATGCACACCTATGTGGTTTTGGGGTTGAATTTTCAAATTTCTGTTGCCAATTGCCTTTTGGATTATTAGACAGAGTTCTTCTACTTTTAGAATAAGAAAACAGGGACGTTTATTTCTTCTTCTTCTAAAGATTTATTTATTTGGTCTTCATGTTATCTTCCCGCCTTTAATTTTGCCTTGGTTTTTAGTTATGAAAGTTTGTTAGTAGTAGGATATTCCATTACAAAGTAATAAGAAAATAACTTAAAAGATGGGTGGTCTTAATATCATCTAATGTGTGAGATAGATAGATAGATCGTGGATTAATTTATGGTACAAGTACAAAGATTTATTTTAAAAAATCATCACATGTTTATTTTTTAACATAGCCCCCTTTAAATTTGCACACTTTTTCCAGTTGATCTGGAGCTTCTGGATCCCTACCTCCTTTAAAGTAGCATCTTACTCTTCTAATCACAGGATTACAGCTTCAATAACATCATTGTCAGTGGTAAAATGGCAACTGGTGAGCACATTTTCAAATTTAGGAAACTGGTTGAAGTCCGATGGGGCAAAATCTGGTGAGTAGGATGGATGTTAAACAAGTTTGAAGCCATAATCTTGAATACCAGCAAGGGCCATGGCTAATTTGTGAGCTGGCACATTCTCTTGGTGGAAGAATAACCCCAGAACCTATTTTTTATGGCTGCTTTAGGAGATTAGTATTGTAGGCTCTTTGATCTTTTGCCAAATAACTTATAAGCTGAGCCCACTCTACATCCCAAAAAAGCAGAGACCATCACTTTCCCAAATAACTGACTTGTCTTTTTTGGTAAATGCTGATCTGACATGTTTTCATTGTTTTGCTTGTGGCTGAAAGTAGTAGCCACAGTAGCAAATAGCTGTAGAAATCTCTCCAGAATTGTATTGAAAATCACAAGATTGACCCATAACAAGTTGTGCTGGAGTTACTTCTGATCAACTTGAAGAAGTTTTGGAATCAAACAAGCTGAAACTTTTAGTCATTTTGGGGTGATTATCAATAGTTGCACAAACATGTTGCTTTGAGATACTGAGATTCAGTGCTATGTTCATTCCAAGTGATTCATCAATCTGCCATTATCTTGTCTTGAATTTTTTCATAGTTTTTCAGTGTGAGGACTTTCTTTTACAATTGTCATTTTTCAAGCTTTCCCTACCCGCCAAAAAAATTCAGCAGTCTATTTCTTAACCATGCTGTAGGAAGGAGCATTTTTCCCTAGTGCAGAAACTTTATTGTGGATTTCTTAAGAGAATAACCCATTGATAAAGAAGAAGCAGAATGATTGCATGATGAGAGATTTTGTTCATTTTTTATAAAAACTACTAACCCTCTGGGATTCAATTATCTGTAATAGAAAAACATAAAAGAACAATATGTACAAGTGAAAGAATACAGTAAATAATTATCTCCCTGACAAAATTTGTACGTCATTAGGAGCCCTGTAAAGTGTCACATGACAGTTCCAATAACCCGTTCTCAACTTCTTTTTGCCTCTGCCCCTTGAATTATAGAAATGTTGTCTCAGACCCTGCTTGGGAATAGAAAAGCAACATGACTATCTTTTATTTCCTCTTATCGATTTGTGATTTTGTGATTTTGTACTCCTTCCACATACTGCTTGTTCATGGAACAATGGGTATAGTTTTAGCTGTTGGAATATGACTGAGTATTCTTTCTTTTAATACTACTGGAATGTATATTCTTTCTTTTAATACTACTGGTATGTGTATTGTGTGTATAAAATATTGTGTTCTTCTATGAGTAAATGAGCTTTTCTTGTATCTCCTTCAATTGTGTTCAGTGTTAGTATAACACTTACATACTGAGCCCCGTCACCTGTAGAATACACTGACTGTATCTCTGGAAAGGGGTAAGACCGACCACCAATGAGTGCCTTGAATATGACATCAAACAATCTGATGGTGAGACTCCAGTACTGCAGGAACTTTAAGGAATGCAGAGTATCCCTTCATTGCCATTGCTCCCAGATCCTCTCTAGCCTGCAGTGGTAGCACCTAATATCTATGGGTCAAATAGAACTGTTTGACATTTAAACTGTGTGCAAGCAAATTACTTATACTAAACTGAATTGTTTAAAATAGAACTGCTTGATTATTTAACTGTGTATAAACAAATGACTGATTTCAACTGGGTTGTTAGAGATACATAGAAATACTTGAAACCATTTCACTGTCAATGAGCAATGTTCAATAGAATAATTAGAGTTTAATAGCAATACTTGTAAACCATTTACTGTGTGCAAACAGTGAATTATTAATATTGAATTGAATTATAAATGTTTAATAGCAATAATTGAAAGCATTTAACTGAGCAGAAACAATAGCAATACTAGATTGCAAACAAATTAGTAATTAGTCATTTAAAAATGAAATTACCAACAAACAATTCACTTACAAATCATATATATGTATATCTATTTGAATGTGTGCAAACAAATGATTGATGTAACATTGTTACTGTTACTGAGCAATACTTGAGACCATTTAACTGTGTGCAAACAATTGATCAATACTAAATAGAAATATTCGTGTTAGATAGAAATGCTTGAAACTATTTTACTGTGTACAAGGGAATGAGATCAGGTTCATTTAAAAATGTATCTACAAAATGACTTTTCAAATCATATTTTTAATATATATATAAAAACAAGATTTGGCATTAAATAACCAACAATGTTTGATATGCCGTAACACCCAACCAAACCAAACTAATATACTAATGCTAATATTGGTCTCTGGTGACTGGTGACTCAACTAAAATGCCTTTCCTACTACAAGCATTTCAATGTTAATGTTAAAAGAGTCGAATTGTAAGTGAATAAAACTGAAATTTTGTAGCTCATGCTATTATACTGTTATCAATTGCATCTCATATTTCCAACCAAGTGGGTGTTCAAATCTCAATAAAAACAAAATTTCTATTGCTGATTATCTTGGCTGATTTTTTCATTTATAAAATTGCCAAAACGCAATCTTCTAAGTTTAGCCTTGTACCATACTAATCTAGGCTACAAAAATACCAAGAAAATGCAAAAGACAGATAAAAAAAGGTTGAATATAAAAAGATAATTAGAAAATATTTAAAAGCTAGAATGTATAACAAAGAGAGAAAAAAATGAAATAACAAAAAGAAAAATTTGAAGAAACTAAAATGTTGAAAACAGTATCCGCAAAACAAATTTTAAAGAGTTTTTAAAAATGAAAGATAAAAAATTCAAGCAATTTGAAATAGAAAGACAATGCTTAACTGTTTGTTTCAAATCAATTGACAGAAGCTGCAGCTTACCAATTCCAAGTGTTTGTGAAAATCAGCAAATTAGCAGGAAGAGGAAGCACAAACAGTCATGTCTTGCAGAGGAGAATTGTCATAGGCAGTAAAAAAAAAGAATGCATGCGTCTACATTCTCACTCAACAGGTGTGATTCTTTGAGGTTGAGGTATTTCAGTCTAACTTCTCTTCAAGAATCTTCAGAATAACGCCAATCATAAAAGATCCAAGTGAAAGGCAGACAGAGTTGCTGAGCAAAAATTGGTTTTCTTTTTTCTTTTTTTTTTCTCTTTGCTCTCCCATGTTGTCTTTAGATTAGTATCTTTATATTTGTTTTCTTTGTCAGATTTTCATCAGGAGATGAAGATATTTTCTTTTATTTATCCAAGTAATTCTGAAGACAACTGCCATTGACAATAATTTAGTGAAATGTTCCTGAATTTAATAAGAATTTTTTTTTCCTTTTTATCTCAAACTCATTATTTCTTCTTTTTTTTTAATTTTTATTATTTTGACTTCATTCTTTGTCAAAACAGATTATAAGGAATATTTTTGTTATTTGTTATATATATATATATTTTGTTATTTGTTATATATATATTTGATTATTTTATTTCTTAAGTAATTCATTTGTTGTTATGGAACAGAAGGAATTTTTCCTCACTTTCAACCCCCTTTTTTGGTTCAAGTACACACCAAGATTTTGCCAGCTGTTCTTCAAATCAGACAGGGACTTCTGTTCTTAGATTATTCATATGATGCAATCATTTAATTCAACTGCTGTTTAGAAATTAATAAATTCATTTGTACTCACTTGTTACATATATTTTTGTATATATCATTGTTTATATAAAGTGTCACCCATGAATAACTACACCCCAAACTGTTTTTTACAAAGAGTTAATTTTATCTCAAACTAGTTTCTGTCCTGCAAAAATTAGCTTGTTTAGTTCAATGATGTTGCATGTTGGAATATTTGATCATAATTTCTTAACTTTTATGATTTTTACCTTAACTTTTTTCCAGTCTTTGTCCCTAGGGATGGTAAGGCAGTCTTCTTTGCTGTCATGATTTTCTTTATTATCTCTAAATTTATCTTGTCTTCTTGTATTATCATTTGTTTTGTGGTGCTGTGGTGTTTTGGTTTTGAGTATTTTGTGTTTCAATTTGGTTAGGAGGCTTTTGCTTTTCAGTATTTACCATTTTGATTTAGGTTGGAGGATTTTGTTCATATTCTTCAAAATTTAATGGTTCATACATTTCTAGCATCTCAAGAACAGAAAACCAACTTTTTTTATATCATTCTTAGTTGGTCAACAAGTCTTTGGCTAGTATTAAATCTAGTGGATTCTGCCCAAATTTCTATCATTCTTTTTCTGTATATTCTTTGTGTAGAAATGCATTGAAAATAACAGAGAAGAACATTTTTGTTGTCTTCTCTTGTTCATTTTTTCTGCTAGTGTCTCTGACTTGAGTAGGTGATTTGGTCATTGTTTGTTTACCTGGAATTAGAACAGCCAACATTTTCAGGATGTTGTTGGATCCTCAAGTTGGCTATAAAGGGAGCACCTGCCACTCATGACACCCAGACCTATTGTTTGGGACTCACTCGATTTACACTTTTATTTGTCAGTTTTCATGGATAGTATAATGAAGCTCTACCAGAACCTGGGGTGGATTATAATTTATGATCCTGTCACAAGTGTGACCTGATACTCTTACAAGAAAGTGGGCCACAGAAAAAAAAATTAAAGCACTCTGAGTTTTAAACTTACTTAGTTTTAACTTAAGTCCAATTGTAACCTTTTTTTCTAAACCTGCTCGATTTAAATCTTAATCCATTACTTATCTAAGCTGCTACTTTGTACAAGGATTAACTTATAACTGATAATACTGTTTAGTTCTTTAAACTTGAGCTATTTTTTTGGTATTCTTCAATACTCAATCTTTGCTCACCATTTCGCATATATTTCAAACTAATTTAAACATCCCTATCCGCCACTTTTGTTTAATGGTTTTTAGGCCAAAAATTTCCTGTTATGAAGGACATTCTACAACTAAAGATTCTCTGATTTTCATATTTTTATCAAATTTCCAGCTTATTCATTATAATTATGATTATTAATTTATTTCTTGTGAATCTATCACACCACTTTTAACTGGTCATTTTTCTCTGAAGTCTGATTGACAGCAAGTCTCTCGAGGTCTCCAGTACTCTTCTAAGTATCCAAGCCAATTTTAGCAGTGTTGTGGTCTGGATGGTCCAAGGTCTCCAAATACAATTGGTATCATTGTCACTTTTTTTATGTTCATCAGCTCCCTGGCAAGATTCACATTTTGTCTTTTTGCTTTTATTTTCACTCTATGGTCTACAAGAATGGTGAAATACATGAGGTAACAGGTCTTTAATTCTTGGTTATCAATACTAAATCTGGTCTGGGTTTGATAATCCATTTTCATCTGAAAGTCCCAGGAAGTTGTATGGGTCTTATTTTCTAGGACATCCTAGTTTGTGCATATACCACTTATCAGTATGACCAAACTTTAGTTTTTTGCTCAATTCTTGGTAGATCACCCTTCCTATCCAGTCATGCCTACTTTTGTATTCCTTTTATGCCAGTTTGCTATGATCATTTATTATCATTAACAGTTTCATCTCTGCTACCATATAACAAGCACTTTCTATTCTTCTGCATATTATCCATATTTGCTTTAACAAATTCCACTGTCAAAACCATATAATTGCTTGCAATAAAAACAACAAAACAACAGCAATGACAACATGACTTCAGGATTAAATCAAACAAACCATTGAACCACACATACATCCACAAATGTGTGTATATATATATATATATATATATATATATATATGCCTGTTTGTCTCTGACCTTTATCTTTTACCGACTGATGTACTTAAACACTCAAGTATTTAAACATATTTATAAATCAAAACTAATGGGAAGACATTAGTATACATAGTTTAATTTTATGGCTGAAGCAAAGTGCATACACCCTTTTTGTTTGAGAAATAAAATTTACAAAACATTAACCCTAAATGTACAAAGTAGTTGGCACTTTCCAGTTTGCATACAGTCTACAGTTACAGCATCATATCAAAAGGAAGAAGATGATTGAACAGTTACAAAACTAAACAGAATGAAAAGAAAAAACTGTATATATTGAGAGATGAAGATATCTATATCAATAACTGAGAACACTTTATCCATTTGTCCTCTATAAACATCCACATGATCTGCTATATACCAACATTACAATGCATTCTTATTGTAAAAGCATTTCTAAATCCAGTTTCATAGTTAAATATTTGGCAATGAATTTTACAGTAAAATCATTTCCAATCCATTTTTATTGTAAAATCATTTCCAAACTATTTTTATTATAAAATCTTTTCCAATCCATTTTTATTGTAAAATCATTTCCAAACTATTTTTTATTATAAAATCATTTCCAATCCATTTTTATTGTAAAATCATTTCCAATCCATTTTTATTATAAAATCATTTCCAATCCATTTTTAATGTAAAATCATTTCCAATGAATTTCATTACTTATATCTTTTACATAGTATTTTTATAAAGAAATCATTTCAAATTCATTTTTACAGTAAAATTATATGTAATGTATTTTTACAGTAAAATAATTTCCAATGCATTACTTTGAAAAATCATTTCCAATGAATTCTTGCTGTAAGATTATTTGTAATGTATTTTTATAGTAAAGCCATTGCAGATGATTTTTTTTTACTGTAAAATCATTTACAATCCATTTTTATAGTAAAATCATCTCCAATCCATTTTTAATGTAAAATCATTTCCAATACATTTTTATTGTAAAATACAAGTAGAGAAATTACATTTTCCTCTTCAATATAACTAATTAGATGTATATAGACATAAATCATGATAGAAAATGACATGGTTTAATTTGTTAATATTAAAATGATAACTAATCTTGAAATACATTTCTACCATATTGGTGTGGAGCTTATTTGTTCTTTATACACAGCTGCATGGTTTGCATATGATATAGAGCTACCATCAACATTATCATTTGCATATGATATCATTAACGTCAATATTATAAAAGAGAATTCTATAGACAGATCGAGAAGGTAAAAAATTAAAAAATTTTCAATCTAAAGGAAAAAAAAGAATTTGTTTCACTAAAATAATTATTCATATTTGATTAGATCTTACTAATCAGATTTTAATAATTAGATGGTACTAATTAGATTTATAAGTGGCTTTTCAATCTGGAGATGTAAAATAATTACATTACATTTATGCTTATTTAGGTATTAAAGTCCATATACAAAACCAAAATGTTTAAGCCAATAAATCCCTCAAGTGTTGAGCTAAGATGATTTTCTCATGAAAACTACATGAAATTTTTCACAGGATAACACAGAATTAATGCATTTTTATCACAAAATTATTTCAAGTGCATTTTAGTTGTAAAATCATTTTCACAAGGAGAATTTTAATAAATCAAAATGAATAAACAGAGAGAGATTGATTGACAGAGGGGGAAAAGTAGAATGAGATAGATAGATAGATAGATAGATAGATAGATAGATAGATATCTCTTTTTGATCCTGCTAGTTGCATCACTGTTTCTCATAATTCTTTTAGAAATGAAGATCTGGCTGGAGTAGGTTTCTCAGAAAATGTCGACAGGAGTTTCAGAGCAGTGCTATTAGATATATACATAATGGTATTGTATCAGGTTATATGTAAGTTAAATGTGTCTCTGTAATTATATAAGAAAGAAAGAATTGACTGGTTGATAGATAATTATGAATAAAAACATAAATACTTTTGACATTACTGCTATATCATAAAAGTTATCCCTCATGTGGTGTCATTAGGCTCTGTTAGGGTCATCTGTACAGCAATGGTTCTGACCTATGTAGACAATAAATCAATGATCTCAGTGCCTTCTGTGCATAAACCTACATATTGTAAAGTAATTTAAATGTGTGTATACAAATATATAAGCATCCATGATATATATATATATATAATCTGAGGAAAAAATCCAGGGGTAGAAGTATCTAATTTGAGTGCTCCGTGCCAACGGCTATCAACATATAATTAATTTGGGATTAAGAACGGATCAAAATTCAACGTGCTGAGTCAAAATATTTTTATATAAAAATAAAAATAAAAAATTCAGTTATTTGGTCATTGAATCAATTTTTTTCTTTTTATTTGCATATGAAAAAAAAAATATATATATATATAAGTTGGCTGACCATAGCTGGGAGCAACCTGAAGGCTCCCTTTTCAATAGCTACTACAACAAGGTGTAGGGGAGGGGGCTACTCCTTTCCCGAATTGCTCCACTTACTCTTGATCTATACCTTATAATTCTAAGTGTTAAGCAAGGAGGTATCAAGTACCATTTTTGTATCTTTGGAATGACTTGACTCAGGTTTAAAAAATTTAGCTTAGCATAACTACTCAGTTTAAATGTCAAAACAGTTCTATTTCAAGCAATTCAGTTTAGCATAAGTACACAGTTTAGTTCTATTTGACCCATAGATTGGACCCTATCAGGTGCTACCACTCCGAGCAAGAGTGGGCTTGGGAGCGATGAAGGGGTACTCCGCATTCCCCAAAGCTCCAGCAATATTAAAACCTCGCCATCAGATTGTTTTGTGTCATATCAGGACACTCATTGGTGGTGGTGGTCTTACTCTTCTGCAGAGAGGCAATCGGTGTATTCTACAGCCCCAGTCAACTGGACAATCCTATATCTAGAACATTTTCAGACATTCTATGATTCATTTTCATAGAATCATTATCATCATCATTATTATTATTATTATTATTATTGATGTTGTTGCTATTTTCAGCTTTACCTTCAGTTTCTTGCAATCTTTCACCAGGTCTTTACCCAAGACTTAAGGTGAGGGAAAGCAGTGATTATATTTATGTTTTTTGTTGCTTTCTTTTGTTGATATTTTTGGAGATTAATTTATTATTATTATTTTTCTCCTTAGAGAGTTTTTCACACCAGAATTAGCTGATGGTTTTCCAAGGGAGTTTGAGTGACAGCAAGTCTCCTTAAGTCTCTAGGACTCTTCTCTGTATTCTGGCCGATTTTGATAATACTGTTGCTTGGATGGTCTCAACTCGTGCTCTTATTTTGAGTTCTTCTCGTCCCTTTACCAACCTTTTGGTGACTATATGAATGCACTCATTACAATTGGTATCACCGTCACTTTCATGTTATATAGTTTTTTCAGTTCTCTCATAAAGTTTTGGTACTTATCTTTCTTTTCGCTTTCTTTCAAATTTTGTGCAGTGGTCAGTCGGGACAGCAAAGTCCACATTTTTGCAAGTTCTCTTTTCCTTGTTGATTATTACTAGGTCTGGTTATCTGGCCAAAATTAGGTGATCAGTTTGTATCTCAAAATTGCAGGTTGTGCATACACCATTTATTCATATGGTCAAATTTTAATTTCTTGCCTAATTTCCAGTAGATCACCTTCCCCACCCAGTCATGTCTAGTTTTATTCCCTTTCTGTGCTAATTTGCTGCATTCGCTTATTATGTGATTGATCGTATCGTCTCTATCACCACATAACCTACATTTGCTATTTTGTTGCATTTTATCTATTCTTACTTTGATATAATTGGTCCTTATGGCGTTGTTTTGTGCTGCTGTTAGAAGAGATTCAGTTTCTCTTTTAAGGTTTCCTTTTCTTAGCCACATCCAAATTTTCTCGAGTGAAATTTCGCTTGTTTGTTGCTTAAATGTCCATAGAGTTTTTCTTCCAATTTTTGTTTTCTAGTTATTTTTCTTCCATTGTCTATTGTTTCTGGTCACTGTAATCAGTCTTCCTTTGCACATTTTTTATATAGTCTTCGAGTCGTATCGATACATCAACGTTATCTTCAATGCTGACAAATCTTCCTTCTTTTCTTGACGCCTATAGTTAGTCAAAGTCACTTATGGAAGGTAAGGCCTTATGCATCGTCAATAAGTTCTTCCCTCGTCCATTTCAAGAAGGTCCCGAGTATCTTACAAGGGGAACAACCCAGGTGTTTATCCCTTTGATGAGAGAGAAAATAAAGCTATTTTTGGTCCAATTTGCAAATAAATCCTAAATTTTGTTGCATTTGATTTACATTCAATGTGTCTTGATCATCCAAATTCTTTATAAAGGTCAAGAATGTTTGGTTCCTTTCCTCATCCTTCATTTTATTTTCTGGGACTCTGGTTGGAATCAAATTAACTTGTTGGGGTGGCGAATTCAAAGGATAACTTTAAAATTGCAGCCAATTAACAAGACAATGCAAATGCAGAATGCAGTTGATTTTACGATCCAAAGTCCTGGAAAGAGGCAGGCAAAATGCTACCAATGACACACGGCTCATGACTGATTTGATTTGGCCAAAATCGTCTTACACTGAGATTCCAGATAAAGAAAACCGAAAAGAACCTGCAAGGGGGACCATTTCTAATCTCTGTAATTTTTGGTGGTCTTGAGTGTTTTCATAACATTCCAAAAAATCGGTATTTAAACTTTTGGGTTTTACTTTGGATCAAAGTATAATTAACTCCTATAGATTGATAGATAGATAGATATTTCGGACTTTGATAAAGGGGAGTCAACGGAAAGGTTCATAGGTTGAACAAGATACTGTCATATAGTGTAACAAAATGAGGTTTATTTTTTAACGTCGTTCCCCTTACGGTCCACACACATCTTCCATCGGTGTTGCAGTGCTTGGATCCCATTTGTCAAAAAAGTCACAAACAGTAGATATGATGTTATCATATTACTTTTCAAAGTATGAACTTCTCAGCCCACCCTTGCATATATATATATATATATATATATATTAATGGTGCTTGTAGATAGTTGATTCATCACAGAATATCATTTCATCCAACTGCTCACGATAATTTCATATTTTTCTGTTTGTGCGTTATTGCTGGTTTCCATTTCATTCAGCTGATTTCTCACATTTATGTGAATAACATAGACTCGTTTTTCCACTCATTTTTTTCATTTGTTTTGTTGTCCATTTTTTATTTTCACGACATATTGCTTTAAGTTTTCTATCTTGACACTTCGATGTCGTTTCTGTTTTACCAGAATATTTTCCTTTTTAATCATTTCATTTCTTTTATATTTGTGCGAAATTTTAGACACAGCTCATTGGGGAAAAAATCAAAGTCTTTCGCCACATTCCACTACTTTTCAGTGTTTTGTAGCAGCCACAGATCTATTTCCTTTTGCGAGTCAATACCCCCGCCAAGAGATTCGGTCACTCACTGACCAATCAACTGGCAGAGTAAATTAATTCCTTCTTCCTCTCAAGAACTTTCTTTCTTGTCCCTTTTGGTAGAACGGACAAGGTCAGAGAGCCATGAGCCAGCAGCAGAAACAGACCTCTCTCACATGACTGCTATTGATTCCACTTGGAACCCATCGCTAAAGAAAACGTTGCTGCTAGCTTCGCACACACTTCCTACAAACCAAGGACCAACATGCTGACCAGCGACACAAAAGGGATACTTTCTCACTCTCACTTCTTTACGCCTGCTACTATAATAAACCTTTCTTTGTAGTGTTTTTAAAAAGAAGTTTCGTTATTCATTTGTGTTGCCAAATAATTTATAGTGTTAGAGAAATTAACCATTTTCCGAAACACTAAAGTTTCAATAGACTGTTTTTTGTGTGTGTGTGGGGGGTCATTTCACATGTGAATGAAACTTGAAATTTATCTTAACAATTTCACCATTCGATTTTAACATAAAAGTGATATTTTTCTCATCAAGATATCCTTTAAAAAATTGGCAAATAAAAGGTGAGGAATTTTTAGATGATGAATTTTAACATCGTATCATTATCGATATGTAAATTAATGAATAAGAATGAAATAGTCAGAGGGTGATTATGTTATGTTTTTTGGGTGGTTTAATTTATTGCTGGGTCTGTAGTAAAATGGGCTATGGTATTGGAATGAAGGTTTTGTATTGTCGTATCTGAATAATAAAGCTCACCGCCACAATTATTTGAGTATGAGGGATACAATTGTAACGACCGAAAGAGTATTTTGGTTCAATATTTTCTTGTGCTAAAAAATAGAAAACAATTCACGAAGAATTAAGAACAACGTATTTATAACTTATATTTAATCGAATAAAACAGAAGTGACATGATATACTACAAGAGAAAAAACTCCTATTGCGTTATTGAAGAGTCTTTAAGTTAAGAGTTGGTTGGGGTGAAAGTCTCTGTTGTTGGGGAATGACCACACTTGTGTGTGCTTCTGTTTTTCGAGACAGGACCGCAGAGAGAGAGAAAGACAGACAGACAGACAGACAGAGACAGAGAATTTGACTTTGTCTCACTCTTTTGTATATTACTTTGGTCACGCCACCGAGTAGCTATAAGAAGTATAATTTAGAAAGCAAGAGATGTACTCCATACAAGACCATTTGGAGTAAAAGTTTCAAGACGTAATATCCATCAGTGATTGGTTGGAGACTGGCATCGGCTATGTTGGATGTGCGGTTGCGATTGGTTGAATTACACGTCGATTACTGGCTGGTGGTTAAGATGCAGACCCAACGTTGGTTGCTGGCGGCTGGGAGAAGCGCAGATACCTCTATCCAGGCAAGTATACTCATCAATATTTGTCTCTACCTCCAACAAAACAGGAATTGACAGTATTTTTTATAATGGTTGGTTTTAGGGTAGGGGAAAGTCGGGCAGGATGTTACGTGAGTCCGGCACGTATGCCTTCTCGTATCCCGAGAGTCAAGTGCTATGCTGTGTTGTTAATGATGTCATCGTCCACCAGCAGGTGGCTCAACCAAAGCCGGAGCTATTTAGCCTCGAATTTGTCATTGACCTTGATGCACGATCAGGTACCTAAGCCCGGCAACGGCTGTTTAGGTCACTGACTGCTGTAGTTTATATAGAAGAAACGGGCTGCTTCTTTTATGGTTCGAGAGAAGGGAAATCTGTGTTATCGCGTACAGAAACTTCCTCTTTTAAATATAAGTAATAATGAGATATCTCATTGTACTTTGAAAAGGACCTTTTAAATACTGTGGTTAAGAATAGTGCCTAAAACGGCTGGCAGAATTAATATACCTTGCGTTTTGACAACAGACATTCACTCGTATATGTAGGGGTTACGTTTCGTTTGCTGACGTCATGACTGACTAATCGTTTTTCTTTCACCAAGGATTTTAGGTTTTGCTAACCGTAGCAGATACGATATATATATATATATATATAGTTTGAAATAAAATATAAAGAATGAGATAAAAAATGACCACATGGAAAATTAAATTGATACGTTTCCCGATAAAGATAACTTCATCAGAAATTTAAATTTCGCAAAAATAAAAAACAAAAAAAAACAAACATTAACGAAGTTTACTTGTGATAAAGAGAAGAGAATCGCGTTGTTTTATTGATTTACTTTATTCATTTTCATTGTTTTGTTATTTCTAATTACATTATTGGCTAGGCTGTCTGATACTTTCCACATCCCACAGGTCGAAATGTATTTCCATTTAGTTATTGATCTTACTAAATCTCTCCCATCATCATAGAGGTTTTCAGAGTGGTCGTTTCCGGTCTGCCAGATACCACTCGACAACTGCACCGGTCTGTGAACCTTGTGATGCGTCAAGCCAAGTGAAACGTCTGCTTTACATTCTCTGCGATCATATCCTTCACTCTGCTCTGCTCCTGAATTACCTCACTTCCAATATGGACATGCAACGATATTCCTAGCGTAGATTTTTCCATAGTCTTCTGTGCCAGTAGTTTACGTTTCCATACAAAGGCGCTGTCAAAACGGTGCTATTGTTGAGGTTTACATCTAAGGCCTTCTGCAGCTTTGCCTTGAGCACATCTTCTATTGTAGAAAATACCTTCTACCCTGATTTCATTCTTACCCAGATTTTCTCAGCAAATATTCACCATCCGTCCTAAGAAGTACTCTTTCATGTCCACGATTTCATCACTTCCCACCCCTATAAGGCGCTTTGGTACATCTTCGTATATATATATATATATATATATATATATATATATATATATATATATATATATATATAATGGACCAATAAAAAGGAACTGAAATTAATGAATTAGCGTGAAAAACCTTCATGCGTTCCGAAAATGTTTTTTGATAATTTTTTGAAATTGATTCTTTTATTTATTATCATTTGATACATTTGTATCTTGTTTGAATTTTGGACCTTATTATATAAGCTGTTTTGTTTTATTTCTTGTTTTTTTATGTTTCAAAGTATTACATTTTCCTTCAACATTATTTTGGTGAGGATAGGCTTTCCATAATTTATTCCCAGTTCCCGCCAAACTAAATATTTCGGGAATGTCAAATACTAAAAGATATAAATGAATTTCTTAAAAAGCAAATATGAACTTTGTTTTTAGAAATCGTTTTTAAGGACTCCATTTTAATATCCTAACGCTATCTATCTATCTATCTATCTATCTCTCTATCTATCTATCCACACTCATACATAGAAATATGAATATGAGTTTGTGTTTGTAGTGTCATTTTTATGCAAACAAAATGACGTTTGTTAATGGTTCAGGTAATTTTAAATAATTTATCACAACTCACGGCAACCCGACCTGTTGCAATAATATTAAATGTGCAGAAGCTTTTATTTCTTGATAAGTTGTTCAATAGAGAAGCCATAAATTTTCCAAGGAAAACATTTGAAATAGCTTTATGAAAGCAGTTGAATAAGCAAGGTAAATAAGCAATAAGCATTGAATAAACTTTGCCTTGATTTATTAGACAAAAATCGACAAGGGTGGTAATTGATTATTTCTACTTTAAAAGTTAGATTTATTATCAATCGAAGTAGCTATGCATATATAGTAAAATGTCTAAAACAGTGTGTGTGTGTGTGTGTGTGTGTGTGTGTGTGTGTGTGTGTGTGTGTGTGTGTGTGTGTGTGTGTGTCTATATCTGTATGAATGTATCTATTAATGACTCAGTGATACAGGAAAAGAATACGGCAGGATTATTTTTAAGTTTCTAGTTTTTAAAACTGCTCTGCACTAAAAGCATTGAATACTGTTTAAATATTCTTTTCTTTATTATTATTTTCCTGCTTTCACACCATCTCTTAGTGCTGACTTTTCACTGATGTCTGAATGACAGGAAGTCTTCTCAGACCTCCGGGACATTTCTAAGTATCCAAATTGATTTTAGCAGTGATACAGTCTGCATAGTTTCAAATCTTCCTCTGATCTTCACTTCTCCTAGTCTCTTTTCCAGAATCTCTGAGAATTATTGTGTTTAAAAGCAAGTGAAACTTTTAGTCACTGGCATAAGAAAAGAGTGAAGTATTTTTTTAGTTTATATATATATATATATAGGAGACAGATAGGGTGATAACTAGAGAGGGATAGATAAAATACAGAGACTGGGATAGCTAGACAGATAGATAAATACATAAAAATAGAGAGAGAGAGAGAGAGCGAGAGGGAGCTTGAGAGCAAGGAAGAAAAATATAATTGAATAGATACAAAAAGGTTTAGATATGAATAGACATAGATAAATAACTAGCTAGCTTGGTTTGGTTAGGTTTTATGGCATATCAACCATTGTAGGTTATTTAATACCAAATCCTGTTTATATATACATACTAAATATATATGACTTGTAAACAAGCCTGAGCTCATTTTTCCACTCAGTTAAATGGTTTCAAGTATTACAATATCATCATCATCATCATCATCATCATCATGTCGTACCGCTAGCACTGATTTCCCTGGCTCTCTATCATCCATCGCTTTCGGCAGGTCTTCTGGACTACTTTCTGTGTCAGTACAGACTTGTCGTAGATAAGTTGTTGTTGGTTTTCCAACACATGTACATCCGTGTGAAGGAATCCATTGGAGAACGTCGCTTATGGGTTCGTTCTAACTTCAACAGTGTCCTGCATGTCTTGCTCTTCTTATTTGAATAATTTTAGAGATGGTAGGTAGGGGGCCGTAAAACTGATATTTTGTGGAATGTTGCTTCCTGGATTGGTTCAACATTCGTGTAAAACCATTTTCTTTCATAAGATCCATTGATGTTTAAAGTACCTAGTCAAGGAAGATTATGAACAAATATGGGACTAATGTATCCCCTTGTAAAACATCAGCACCAATCGAAAAGAAGTCTGTATCTCCATCCGGTGAACGAACTATTACTTTCATGTTTTTATAGAGCATCATTATGGCTGCGACAGTTTTTTGGGGGGGAGGCCATTGGCTACAAGTATTTGCTCCATCTTTCCTTTGCGTATGGAGACAAATACCCAGGAGAAATCAACAAATAAGAGCGTCACCTCGAGGTTTTTTGCACAAACTCCTAAGATTCGACGATTGTTAGAATCTGTAATGTATTGGATCGGTTTTTCTGGTAACCATTTCGATTCTTCTTAAGAATTTTCTCAATTTCTGATTCGATGTGGTTGAGAAGTAGAGCATTATAAATCTAAGTTGCTATGGAAGTAAGGGTTATACCTCGGTAGTTCTTGGCAATTCCGAGGCCACCTTTCTTGGGGAAAGGGAGGATGCAGCCTTTTTTCCATCTCTATTGTGTTCTGCTTATATATGGTGTGCAGTATCGGAGCTATAACGCGCAAGTTAAACCTCAGAAGTCACGAAAAGCAGCTTGGTGGATGCGAAGTAAGGCGGACAAACCCAACGACAGGTCAAAGCCACACTTCATCTGATGCTGAGCGGAATAACCCTGCAGGTCAACGGCTAGGATCACATAGTTCAGTCAAGAAACTACAGCAACTCATCTATAATGGGGTGAGGGGCGTCTATTGATGAGATAAAATACAGCCATTGAAATATTACATGTCTCTTACTCAAACCATATGTCCAAACCAGATCGCCCTGTGCGCAGGTTAACAAAAATGCGTTCTGCTGAAGTGAGAAATCTGGCCCCGTGTTCGAAAATCAACTACAAAACTCAAACGCAAACAAAAATTACTTAAATGTAACAGTACGGTACATATAGTGATACTTAACGTTAGAACTTTAAATAGAATAGACCAACTACTGGAACGGGCCGCGTCTGCAACAGAACATTATATTGACATAGTATGCGTACAAGAACACAGATACTATCATTGTAAAGTATAAATAAAATACCATGATACTGGCAATGGATAGACATTTATCTCAGCATTTGCATCGAAAAACACTGTCAATGCCGTCATAGGGGGTGTAGGAATACTTCTCAGTTCCCTCGCCCAAAAACCACTAGATAACATCGAGAAAATACAACCAAGAATGATAGCTGCGTTTAACAGCAAACCCAGCACAACGATCGTCTCATGCTACAGTCCTACAAATACTACTTACGAAATGGACCCCATCACCTTCTATAACGAGTTATCCTCTGTTATTCGTAGCATCCCCAAGTACAACGTTCTAATCATCGGTGGAAACATTTAATAGATAAAAACGAAAACAACAAATTCAGCTTACACAACTCGTAAAACAGAAATGGGGAACACCTAACAGATTCCTCACTTGAAAATGGATGAACATGGCTTCATACTAAATTCCAGAAAAGGAAGGGAAAACTATAGACCTATACTTACGCGAATAATGCTCAAGCATAGATAGATTACATTCTCATGAATAAGAAATGGATTAACAGCGCTTTGAATTGTGAGGTATATTCCTCTTTCGAAGATGTATCTTCCGATCACAGAATTGTCATAGCAAAGATATGTCTGAGCCTACACCGAAATATGACACAATCAACCAAAACCATACTCTATAACTGGTCCTTGCTTAACAATAGAGATATTAGCAATGAATATACAATAACATTAAGAAACAATTTTGATGCTCTTCAGAAGATATCCGAAACACTTACTCCAAATGACGAATATGAGAACCTTATCAACACCAACATAGAAGCAGCAGCAGAATGCATATCAATCAAAGTAAGAGTCAAACATAGACTTCAATGTGAGACATTAGCAGTTAAGAAAAAAACAAGACAACGAAAAAACAGCATCCCTATGTAATAAAAGGAACCCAAGTAATTCCAATGTTCAGAAACTTAAGAAGACACAAAGTGAACTAATCAACACATACCAAAAAGAACAAATATAATGCAATCAGGGTCAGATCAATAAAATTAGAAATTCAGTGGAACATAGACAATCTCGAATAGCGTGGCAGACAGTAAATGAAGTAAGTAAAAGGAAGAGCGCCTCCAGAGCTAAAACTAAATCTTCCAGTCAAGAAAAACGAATACACATGTGGAAAGAACATTTCAAGAATCTGCTTGGAAAATCCCCTAAAGTCACAGAAAAAGCTATCAGAAAAATTATTAATAATCAACTAGACATTAAACTAAGAGAGTTTACTCAAGAAGAACTCGACATAGAATAAACAAAAATTAAAAACTGGAAAGCTGCCGGTCCTAATGAAATACCACCAGAAGTATGCAAGACAAGTATTGCTATATAAGAGTCATAATTAACAGTCATTTGTTTGCACACAGTTTGTTCTATTTAACCCATCGATAGGATCTATCAGATACTACCACTCCGGGTCAGAGTGGACCTGGGAGCAATGGCAATGAAGGAGTACTCCACCTTTCCTAAATCTCCGAGGCTGGTGCCTCGTCATCAGATGGTTCAATGTCATATCCAGAACATTGGTTGGGGGAGGGTCTTACCCTTCTGCAGAGATGCAGTCTGTGTATTCTACAGCCCCAGCCGACTAGGAGATAGATAGATAGATAGATAGATAGATAGATAGATAATCTGCACATGGAAAAAAATCTGACATGTGAGAACTATTTATGTAGAGTTTTCATCTTGTACACCATCTGGATGACATACAAAAATGTTTTTCTTGCTTCGTTTTATAAAGACTAAAATTACGTCTCATCTCCCATTCGACCACCCAAGAAAGCCTTTAAAAACACGCCACTAAATTTACCAAATTAAATCCTTCCAAAACAATGAATTTTTCTGCAACCTCTAATAAACGCAACGGCCATTTTTCTTCGACACCATTTCACGGCACTGGAATGCAGTGCCAATAATCCCGACAGGAATCCATTTATTAGGAAATTTGTTTGGATCACGAAACGGCTGACCAATTTGAGTGTCAAAAGTAATTGTTCAGGATATCCGTATTTACAACAAGTTCCAGTGATTTTGCTGTGAGGAATTTTTGCTCTGCCATTTTTTCCGATTTGCCATTATTGGATTCCCTAGGGTTTTGGTGGCGATGGAATCGGCAAGTATTTGCCTGCAGGATTTTCAGAAAATTCAGGGGAGGTGTTGGATGGTTGGTACAACTTAACACCACTTGCTTTTCACTATAGGCCATAAAAATGCATTTAAAACACTTTTCTTTTATTCATTTCCAAAGCTGAAAGGCTCTTAGCTGAGCAGAATTACCTCTCAAGCTGAAATAATTCATATTCTACTTCGCTTCATATTTCTTTACGAGCAGAAGTAAAATTTTCAAAAAGAAAGGAAAGATTGATTTCTTTTCCTTTCTTTTTATATATATATTTATTTACTGGATTTCTGATTATCAACTTTCCAGGTTTTAATTTTTTCTTCGATAGTTCGCCATTAATAATAACTACTAATACCCGTCGAAGTTCTACTTTTTATAAGTTTTCTTTCCTAATTTTGAAAAATTTATTATTTTTTAACGATGCCTTTAAATTACAAATGGATCATCATTTAAAAAAGTATTTTACAGGTTAATGCAATTCATTTATTACTTATCATTACAGGTTATCTTGCAAATAAACAGAAAAGTGTAATTTGATTAATTATTCAGTTTATTTTACGTTCATGGATAAGTACCAAAAATTTTATTAGAAAAATAATTAAAGTTTCGGAAGAATTTTTTTATTTTTATGAAATATCACATCATCTTTTTTTTTTTAACTATACTTTCAGAATTATTTTTCTTATAAGCGTTCTTCATATCTTTCTTTTATCCATTCTTATCTCTATCTCTGTTTATCTCTTGTATTTCTTTCTCTAGCTTTTCTTTCTCTCTTTCTTTCTTTCTTTCTTTCTTTTGAACCATACGATGAGCATCTGACTTTAGTATATGTACCACCGAAACAAGTATCTGACTTATAACATTATTGCTTTCTCCATTTCTCTCTTCACCTTTCTTTCTTTCTTTACCTTATTTTCCCAGATGCGTGTTTTTTCTCTTTCCTCAAAATCAAAATGAAATGGTCCATTATTTATCTGAGATCATAGCGAGGCATAACACTCAAACACGTGTCATTCTTTTAATATTAGAGATAAGTATAGATGAAGCCTCATCAGTCATTATTTTACTCCTTTTGAGATTTTCGCACAAGGGTTAGCTGGTGGTTTTTCACTGGAGGCAGAGTGACACCAAGTCTCTGCAGGTCTCTAATATTCTTCTGAGTATTCTGGCCAATCTCAACAATGCATTCGTATGAATGGTCTTGATTCTTCCGAAGATTTCTACTTCTTCCTGTCCTCTTTACAAACCTTTGGGGACCGTTCCAATTGCGCTAATTACAACTGGTATCACCATTACCCGCACGTTCCACAGCATTTTCAGTCTTCTGGCAAGGCCCATCTACTTAGCTATATTTTCGCTTGCTTCTTTTACACTCGATGGTCCGCAGCGATGGCAAAATATACTTGAAGGCAAGTTTTCTTTTTTTTTTCTAATTACTTCTAGGTCTGGTCTCTTGGCTGGGATGAAATGATCTATCAGTATCTTAAAATCCCCGTGAATTTTACGCGTCTCTCTCTCTCTCTCTCTCTCTCTCTCTCTCTCTCTCTCTCTCTCTCTCTCTCTCTCTTGGTTAATTCTGGATTTTGTATATAACATTTGGTAGCATGGTCAAATTTCAATCTCTTGCACAACTCCCGGTGGATCAGCTTTTCTACCCATTCGTGCCTAGTCTTGTACTCTTTTTGTACTAGTTTACTGCATTCACTTACAATGTAATTAATTCTTTCATCTTTTTCTCTGCAATGATGATGATAAATGATGATGATAAATTTGATAAATTGCGTGTAGTGATGATAAATTATCACTACACGCAATTTTTTTTATTCGGCCAAATCCTCAACTGTATCGCGACTTCAACTACACATCGCTACAGGAGGCAACCTCAAATCTGCCACGCGGCGCATGTATCAGCACACACACACACACACACACACACTAACAATCACACACACTAACAATCACACATACGACTACACACAACAATACACAAACACAAACACACGCGCGTGCGCAAAGAGTTATACGCAGTTGTAAGGTAAACATTCTTTTGACTGTATTTTTTGATTTTTTCGATTTCTCCCAAATCTTTCTTTCTGCATGATGATTGTCGTATAAAGACGGCATGAAACCAGTGGTCGCAGATAAGCTTCCATGCTATTAAATATATATAAAAACTAATATATATTTATCAAATATATATTTATATATATATATGTGTGTGTGTGTGTGTGTGTGTGTGTGTGTGTGTGTGTGTGTGTGTGAGTGTGTGTGTGTGCAATCAGAATTTCATTTTCATGATACTTCTTTTGCATTAAATTTGTCATTTAACATTAACTGTTAAACTTTGTAAAAATATTAAATAATTTTTGTTTATTTTTGTTTTTGTTTATTTATCATTTGTAATGCATTTATTTCATCCCCCAGAAGTAAATATCATTCATATTGTAAAATATATCGTAACAGAAAATAGATGTGCAACACTCTGAAGGACGATGCCAAATTTGCTCCGGGTCAGTAGCACAGCTAAGAGTGAGTGAGGGGCGTCCGCCCAGTGCGGCACTTTTGGGCAACATGGAGAGGGTGCAACAAACTCAGGAGTTACCCCAGGCAGCACACACCATAGCTATGACACTGGCTTCAAGTAAGAATTTCTATTTTTTTAAATTATAATTTCTTTTCCACATAGACGTTTTCAAGCATTCCTACACAATATTGATAATGTTTAGATAGATTTATTTGATCCTTAGATAGTTACATAACAAGTATTAACACTCTGAGTCAAGGATGACCTGGGAGTAATGGCAGTGAAGATGTTGCGAGCCGTAAAAGAATGTCGATTCAATTAGGTTTTTGTATAAGAAATAATGTAATTACAGACAATGAAAACAAAAAAGATTTCAACGAAAGGTCAACTTTATTTAGAAAAGTGACGTGTTAACAAACAATAAATATGAAAGTGATTTGTTGGTTCTGCCGTCTTGTTGAGAATGATCTTGATTGGTATTGGGTTGGACAGGCCGGTCAAGATCGTCAAGTTGTCTGGTAAGGCAGGAGGTTAGGATCGTCTCGAGACTGGAACGATAGTTGTCTGGTAGGGCAGATCGGTAAGGATCGTCTCGAGATTGAAACGATAGTTGTCTGGTAGGGCAGGTCGGTAAGGATCGTTTCGAGACTGGAACGATAGTTGTCTGGTAGGGCCGGTCGGTCAGGATCGTCTCGAGACGATCCTGACCGATAGTTGTCTGGTAGGGAAGGTTGGTCAGAATCGTCTCCAGTCTGGAATGATAGTTGTCTGGTGGGGCAGGTCGGTCAGAATCGTCTCAAAACTGGAACAAAGCTGTCTGGTAGAGCAGGCGGGTCAGGGACATCTCGAGACTGGAACAATGGTTTGCAGTCACAAAGGTAAGACTTTCTGTCCTGCTTGCCCTAATAAAGACATTTTGTATGCCGCTGGGTTGGCAGGAAAGGTGTAGTCTACAATCCCCCGAGCTCCAGGATTGGAACGTCAACTTCAGATGCGGTTTAGTGTCATACACAGGAGGAGAACTACAAGAGATGTAATTAGCACATTCTATATTATTGAGTTTACTCAAATGTTAGATATGAATACAATTTTCTTAATACATACAAGGAGTAATCAAAAGCTATCAAGACAGCAACTTGCCAAATAAAGAGATGATACTTAGATGTCTAGACTGTTGTTTAGACGAATCTGTGACATTTTGAAAGAAAATTATGAAGTTAGACTTGAAAGAAAATTTTTGGCAAGATATAGAATTGTACAAATGCATCAAGTACTTCACCCACTCTATTCACCACACCTAGTTTCATGACATTTTCTTGATTCCTAAACGGAAAATCTATCAGCAGAGAATCTTTAAAGAAATTCAATGATGCAGCCTCATGTTATATACCAATGGAGAATGATGAGACCGTAATGAAGAGGCATGAAAACTTTTTTACAAAAATATATCTCTTTATTCTTTCTTATGGTGGAAACTTCTGAGAGAGAGAGAGACAGGTTGACGAAGACAGGCAGACAGAGAACTCGGAAGAATACTATATTGACCGTATCTTTTTCACATTGTGCCATATTCAGGGCCCCACTTAGCACTTCTGCTTCTCGGCCGGGATACGCCAGGGGACCGTGCTCCCATCCCTCTAAGCACTCGCTGGCCGTGATTCTTGTGACTCTGTGTCTTTCTAACTGACAAAGACTGATCGTCTGTTGTGGGCACCTATGTATATATAATTTCCTAACGCCCACGCATTTCGGTTATCAAATCATGTGACCAGCTTCCGGCTGTCAACCCACGTAAGATGCTTACACCTATGCATTACTGTCTTCCTGTTTACACAGCTGGATCATGACAGCTCTGTCAAAGGTCAATATGCAACACTCATAACACATCAAAACAAGTGTTTCAGAGATATTCTAAGCAAAAAAAGTATGTTGAACATGTTCACTTTCCATTTTTTATCAACAAAACCTTTCTACTTTAACTAAGCATGTACTAACAAAAAACTACTGTCCTTCCGTATATATATATATATATATATATATATATATATATATATATATATATATATTATCCTTATAGAAACATCCACATAGGTAATCAATATTTTATGAGAGCAAATAATTTTTCTACTATTTCAATATTTACTTTATCCTGAAGCTCCAAGATTTCCCGTGTTCCTCTTATTATTTATGCATGAGATACTTAATAAGATAGAGCCGAAAACACTCATGTGGATGTCAATAGATATTTACCTCATATAGACTTTACAAGTACAAGTAATGTGCTGACAGATGTTGGAGGAGGAAAATTATATTACACCTTCTAAGTAGAAAGAATTTATTTACTTTGAGATTAGTATTCAAAATTCTCGATAGATAAGTATGAATGAACAGTGATAGACAATAGTAGACCGATAGACAGACAGAGAAGAACAGACTCAAGCTGATAGATAGATAGATAGATAGATAGATAGATAGATAGATAGATACTCTATTATTTGAACTTTTGTAAGTTATATTGCACATATCTGCAATGCGCATGATGTTCAGCAAATCTTATATACAACGTATGAAAACTCGTATGATACTCTGTCCTCATCAGCCACCAACCAGAGTTGATTCCACAGTCTCGATGGATAAAGTGGTACTGCCACCTTTGACGCCACCAACGGCTTTTGCTACCTCGCAGGGTATAAAAACAAACACCGAAAATTTCTCTTGTCAAATGCTTTTGCTTTCAGATGTGTTGATAAAAGTTATTATTAAAGATTAAGTCAAAACAATCAATCTTTTGCAATGAAATCTCATTTATAAAACAAGCATAAATTATCACCCATTTTTTCAATTCCATGTTTCTAACCGACGCTTTCAGTAAGAAATAGCAACGACCGGGACTCTAATTTTTTTTCACAAATTGTTAGTATTTCGTTCTCATAGATAGCTTTATTTCCCTAACAGTTACATTTATTAAATCAAACTATGACATTTAGTGGGATTTATTCTCATTCTTACCAAAAACTAAAGAGTTTTTGTACGTGAATTACAAGATATTTCCTCTGTGTGTAATGATCTCTGTGTCAAGTTTTTCATAAAATTTAAATATAAAATAACCCTGTCCGAGAAAAGACACAAGTGTGTCATCATTTCCAAAGATAACTTTTCCTTATCCCTAAACTAGTGGACCTGGTACCACCTATCCTCAAACTAGAGTTATAAAATTTCAATATTCAAAGAGAACAGAACAAAGATATTTTCCTGCTACTCCAACCACTGAACTGAAATGTTGCTCCCGAATTCGACTACGATAACCAAGTTTTATCCTCAAAAGAGGTCTAATACAGAAGCAAGTAAAAAAATAATTAAAACCATATATGTACACTGTGTAAATACAAAATTAATATACACACGAAAATATTTGTTAATTATCGATTACTACCAAATATACGTTTGTTTAACTCAACCATCTGTTATGTGTTTCCTGTTTGCAGAGTTTTTTGTATATATATATTTACCTAACTCATCCGTACGAGTAGGATGCAACACAAGGTCAATTTTTAAGTGGAGTTTAACAGGATTGAATTCAGAGTTTACTTTCTCCTAGAATGTTTGCCACATGAAGGTTAGAGAGCCCAGTCTTCCCTACTATTTATTCATAAATACAGAGAGAATAGTTGGATTCATACCTTTCTCAAAGGTATTAAATGTGAAATGCAAACAGTATCGGCCAGGATTTGACCTTGGATCACCGAGTCCGTTTATATGATGGTAACAATTGCACTACAAGCACCTCTAAGCATGTTTTATTCATAATTCATTGCTACATTTAATTTTTTCATTACAAATGCACTGAAGACTCCTCTACAACAATATTGAGCTATATTTTGCGACAGTTATTCTTTATGCTTGCTAATTTCTTCCCCTTGTAACATGTGATTTTGACTCTAAGATGCGTGTTAACATTGTCTATAATGGCCTTATTTGCATTATCTACATGATTCAGACTATTCTCCTTATCCCAACGTACATTTGACCTTCATCAGAGTCATGGGTTCAATCCCAGGGTCCGGGTTCAGTGTAAAGGAAAGTGATATTACAAGGGCGAAGTCACAAAGGAAGCCGAATTAAATGATACGAGATATTCCAAGTCATGGACAGTGGAATGAGAATGATCTACCCCTGTGGAGTGAATAAAGGGTTCAGTTTAAAATTCTATAAAGGTTATCAAGTTCAATCCCTGGGCCCAGGTTCAACAGAAAGAAAAGTGACATGACAAGGGCGAAATAAATAAGAAAGGAAAATTAATTGATATAAGATATTCCAAGACATGCATAATCTACCTCGGTGGATTCAATAAAGGCTTCTGTTTGAAAGGAAATTTACAAACTAGAAGAAATACGGCAGCTGAAACATTGTCAGCAATGGCGTATATTCCTAAAAAGGAAGGTACACTTTGCTTACCCTATAAAATTATTCAGTACTAAATTAAGATATCTTCATTAGATTTAACATATAAGTACTGTTCATCTTTATTATGTGGTTTTAACGTGCATTAGAATCTGAACACACACACATACACGCTCACATATACATAGATGTAGATATGGATAAAAAGAAAGAGAGAGAGAGAGAGAGAGCGAGAGAGAGAGAGAGAGAGAGAGAGAGAGAGAGAGAGAATCATTGTAATAGACAAGTTCGAAATCCAGTCGCGCTATTGTTTTCCCTTTCGGACAAACGCCCTTGAGAAAACTATGAACCTCCTTACCCCACCATTGCTGTTCAACAAGGATGGCTTTGGTATTAAATAAACTACGAAACCATTTCTATAAAATAATCCACTCTTAATGCTTAATGTGGGGATTTTAATCCCCAACCTCTCAAGGGAAACAAAATCAGTACATGCCTAAAAAGAGTGAATCCTGGCGCCAAAGAGAAACTCTCCCTCACAAGATTTTATCGCCTCGGTTAAGATGGACGGGCCTTTTTTCTCTCAGTTACTAGTAGGGAACGCACGTGCTAAGTATTGAGGCCTAGCAGCGCGCTGCATCTCCTACTAGTAGCAGTGAGACACGAAGAATCCTCAAACTTATTAGTTACCGAAGATGAGTCTGTAATATACTTCAACGTCTTGTCTGGGGGTCCACCACCATTTCTATTGTTTCAGGAAAACATTTTCACCACAGAATTATCGTAAACTCCAAAAATAAAATTTGAGTTAAAAGGTATCCTTATCTTCTTTCTTCCGTCCTTAATTCCCTTACAACTTCGACAGACAAATAGAAGAAACTAAATGAATGGGGTAAGAAGAAAAGAAGTCAATTTATAAACCTCAGAATTTTCCTAACAATAACAACAATTAACCACAACCACAATATACGTCCTTCAGCCCCATAGAAACCTCTTCACATCTGCCAAAATGATAATTTCTCTACAAGTGATTTCTTCGAATATTAATGTCTCTACAAATGGAAGCTTCTACAAAGTCCAGAATCTTATAAATCTTTAACATACTGAGATAAATTTTATTTCGTTTACTTTTAAGATGTACAGTAATTTCTGATTTAAAATCACAGCTTGTAATTACTAGATTTTATCTAAAAATTAACAGACTTTATCTAAAAATTACCAGACTTTATTTAAAAACGTATCTGGCAAAGTAATGAGTCAATTCAAAAGTCTAGTACACCAGATATTTCATCTGTAATAGATACGAAAATAAATCTGTTTGAAAGCGACTGGTCGAGTTTATGGTTATTAGCATGTCTGGTGACAATGCCTAGATAAGTCACATTTAATCCAGTTTCAACTAAAGATGTAACTGCAGATTGAATCCCAAATAAGGCTCATACAACCTAAAAGTGAAAGAATCATTCGGTCTCTTTATCTAATCCTTCTAGTTCCTGCAACTGCAAAGGAAAACCGGCTGCACCCAGACCTTTCTTGATGTTAGCACTAAGAGTAAGCCACCATGAGAAACAGCTAGTGATCAGAGGACAGGACAGCAAGTGAAATCCTGAATTTATCCACGGAAGATCCGCAAAGTCAATTTCTAAGCGGAATACAGCTGCTTTGAATTCAAAAGGTTTTGTTTTTTTTACTACTTGATTTACAAAGCCTATAATTACAAGTCTGCCTGTCTATTTTCTCATAGCGAGAGAGAGAGAGAAGAGATGGATTCATGTCTTTTCAAGGCCATAAGCACGAACAGAAAGTCAAAGAGCATCATCCAGGATTTGACCTTGACTGAATGAATCCATTTCCTGTGTACAAATCCATTACAAATTCATTTACAACATGTGTGCAAAGCCAATTTGAAAAATACACGTGTTAGGTGAAAATATCTTACTTTTTCGAATACATGATACTTTCATGAATAAAGCTGAAATGTGGAGGTGATATGATTCATTTTAGTTGTCATATAAATGTATATATATATATATAGCCTTTGTGATTTGAAAAAGAAATCAATCTAGGGAAAATTTACCCAAATTTTACCTCAAATCATTTTACTCGACCAACTCCATATTCAGTCAATAATAGTCAATAATTTTACAAGTCCAGGCATTCAAGGAGGTAATAAATAAAAGAAGAATATGTTAATATTACATACTTGCATAATTTGTTTTTCGGTGCGTGGTTGACAGAAGTATGCGTTTTTTTTTCTTTCTTTCAAATGTTCGTTTTTACTTTTCGTAAGCGGGGAGCAAATATAGATATTGAGTCAAGGATAATTTTTTCCAAATGAATATGATCGCCTACATATCTGGACAACTGAGACATTTTGGCTCCTCTGTGGAAGCGTTAATTATAGGAATGTTTACAATGACCGGACGTCCAAGAGAAGGGAAGGGCTGGTTATTCTAAATTCCATTTATCAGATCTTTTTTGGTGAATACGGTATATTTGGGGATGTGACTCCCTTTTCTTTAACCAGACATTTCGACGGTCGTCAGGCGCCAGGCACATGACCAAAGAATTCACTAATGCCATTGTAGGTCATTCTAACTTGAGAATCTTCAATGGCATACTTTTGGGTTGTAAAAAAATCAGTTTTCCTTTTTCTATATTTGAAGAAACACGTTTCATTGCGACGTTTGATCGACTGCCAGGCGACTAGAAGAATAACTTTAATCGCCCAAATAAGTATATACTCAACAGAGTCGATCAGGCGAGTGAAATCTCAAAGACTGTATATATCTATTTACATAACTCCTCTGCACGAGCAAGATGCGACACAAAGTCAATTTCTAAGCGGAATTAAACTGGTTTGAAATCAGAATTTTCTTTCCCCTAGTCTGGTTGTCATACCAGGAGGAGCCCGTGTTGTAATGGTTATCGTCGTAGGAAATGGACACGGCGATACGAGTTCAAATCCTAGACGAGACTGATTGCATTTTGCATAGCACTAATACCCGTGGGAAAGGTATGAATCCAATTATTCTCCCTCCAGCTATGCATAAATAGCAGGGCAGACTGGGTTCTTCAGCCTCGGAGTGGCAACTAGTTTAGAAGAAAACTCTGAATTTAAACCTGTTAAATTCTGCTTAAAAATTGACCTTGTGTCATATCCTGCCTGAGCGGAGGGGTTGGCAAATATGGTTAAAGAGCACAGTCTGCCCAACTACTTACCCATAGCTGTTGGAGACTAATTGGAGTCATACCTTTCCCAAGGGTATTAGCGTTATGGGAAGAACTCATCTAGCATTTGAACTCGGGTCGCAGAGTTCATTTCTTAAGACGGTAACCATTACACCACGAGTGCCTCCAATGTATATATGATGGGTCTCTTTTCAGTAAAAAAATCCTTTATTTATTAAATGACCTTCGATATATAATCGGTCCCTCTTCAGTCAAAAACTTTCCCCTTATCTATTGACGGACCCTAGTTTATTAGCAGAAAAAGAAAACGAAAGAACCAGATTATAAAGACACCTCACTCTTATGAATTCATCTTCCTCTATTCTTTCTCCGACCACCAAATGATATAATGATAAATCACTGAAATTTTATCTTCTACTGTAAGAATTTTTGAAAAAGCAAGATAAACAATACTGTTTATACAAATAGACGATTGAATGTGATATACCAGTTCTGCAAATAACTTAGTCTACTTGCAAAAGTATTTCAGAATTGATTAGTGAAAATGCATAGTGACCTTCTGTTAACAGTGAGTTTACTACAACTGATTAAACATCAAATGCTCTCATGTAAATAGACAGGCTCTATAAAACAATTTGATTGGTCGATTGTTTGGGTTTTATGGCATATAAACCTTTGTAGGTTATTTAATGTAAAATCCATTTTTATACAAATAATCAGTTCTATTTCAAATATTTCAGTTTAGCATGAGTATACAGTTTAATTGTCAAAAACATTTCTATTTCAAGCTATTCAGTTTAGTCAAACAGTTCTAATTCAAACAATTCAGTTTAGTATAAGTATAGATTTTGTATGTACACAGCTAAATGTCAAAACAGTTCTATTTCAAACAATTCAGTTTAGTGTAAGTACAGTTTCAATGTCAAAAATAGTTCCATCTCAAACAATTCAGTTTAGCATAATTCCACTGGTTAGATGTCAAAACAGTTCTATTTCAAGCAATTTAGCTTAGCATAAATACCCAGTTTAGTTCTATTTGACCCATAGATAGGCCAGAGGCAATGGAGGGTTACTCCACATTCCCTAAAGCTGCAGCATTACTTGAACCTCACCATCAGATTGTTTAGTGTCATATGCAGGACACTTGTTGGTGGGGGTCTTACCCCTCAGCAGAGGTGCAGTCAGTGTATTCTACAGCCCCAGCCAAAAGAGAATTTGGAAATCATGTCTCAGCTATGTTTTTGATTATATGAAAATATGTTTAATACATTAAGATATTGCCATATTTGGGAAGAGCAATCATGATTACATTTTTGTTCAGCTAGGTCGGCAAGGCTTACAAGTAAATCAACTGCATCATCTGCAGAAGAGTAGGTCTCTCTTCCAAATCGTGTCTTAAATATGATACTAAATAGCATATGATTGCGAGGCTCCAGTTCTGTAGCTTTGATGGTTGGTTGATTATTTGGGCTATATAGCATATCAACCTTTGTAGGTTATTTAATGCCAAATCCATTTTTATAAAAATAGTTCTATTTCAAACAATTCAGTTTAGCGTAAGTACACAGTTTACATGTAAGTACAGTTTAATTGTGAAAATAACTTCTATTTCAAGCTATTCAGTTTAATCAAGGAGTTCTAATTTAGCTAATTCAGTTTAGTATAAGTACAAATTTTGTTTACACAAAGATAAATGTCAAAACAGTTCTATATTAAACAATTCAGTTTAGTGTAAGTACAGTTTCAATGTCAAAAAAACAGTTCCATTTCAAATAATGCATATGCACACAGTTTAAATGCAAGTACAGTTTAATTGTCAAAATCATTTCTATTTCAAGCTATTCAGTTTAGTCAAACAATTCAGTTTAGCATAAGTATGCCATTAGTTCTATTTAACCCATTGATAGAGCCCTATCAGGTGCTACCACTCTGGGCCAGAGTGGATCTGGGAGCAATGGTAATGAGCAGAGAAGCAGTCTGTGTATTCTACAACCCCAGCCGACTCGGCAATGTAGCTTTAAGCATTGAAGAGTACTCTTTGATTGCTTTTAATCTAAGATTCACTGTAACCAAGAGTACTACTACCTGGTTGAGTCATATCTTTGGCTCAAAGAGATTTGTTGAAAAATTATTAGTATAAGATACCAAATGGTTTGTATTAAAAACAGTTATTCAACAATAATTCTTTACTAAGGATTATTATTGTAACAGTTTTGACTAGTTGCTACTGCTGCAGTATTTGCCCCTGCAACAATATAGCAGGAGTAAAGGGTTTTTATTTACTTCCCCAGCCTCACTCTGTACTGGCTAGAAAAAAAAAAGATGGTAAGATAACTGAGACATCTAAAGATAAATTAATTGACATTGAACTTGAAGAGATGAAGTGGCAGTTAGGGGAAGTTTGTTCCACATTTCAGCTGTTCTTGAGAAGAAGCACTTAACTTTTGCAGTAATTTGCACATTTTTCAAAAGTTAATCATAGCATTTTTATATTTTCCTTAAAATAAACTTGTTTGCTGAGAAGAAAAATTTTGCTTGTAATTTATCTAATACTTATAAAATCTTTAATGGTTCTGAGGTGTGAATACAAAATAGATTAGAATACAGAAAAATAAATGAGAAAATACATTGCTTCCTCCATATTTAGTTGCTAGAAGAAATAAATTGAGTGAAAACAAACAAACCAGAAAAAAAACATACTCAACTAAAATTTATGGCAATTCTCAGACATTCATAGATTAGAATTTATAAATATTTCACAGAATAAAGATTTTAAAAAAATGTAGCAAAATGAAGTGGTCACTGTAGTTTATGGAGAAAGGCTTTGAAAAGAAAGATTGTAATCAAAAAGACAGAAGAGGTGAGAAAAAATAAGTAAAGAAATAAAAGAAGAAAATAAAGGAAAAGAAAAGTGAGAAAAGTGAGAAAAAAATAAGATGGAACTAAAAAGAAAGAAATGGAAGGAAAAAAAGGAAGAGAAAAGAGAAAATGAGAAGAAAAGAAAAAAGAAAGTAGAAAGAAGAAAAAAGTAAATAGAAGAAAATGAGAAGAAAATAAAAGAAAACAAAAGGGAATAAAAAAAAAGAAAACAAAGGAAAACAAAAGGAAATGGGAAATAAAGAAAAGTGAAAATAAAAGAAAAAAAGGAAGGAAAAAGAAAAAGAAAAGAGATAAATATAAGAGAAAAGGAAAGGAAAAATAAAATAGAAGAAAATAAAAGGAAAAGAAAGAAAATGAAAAGAGAAAAAGAAAAAGAAAAGGAGTAGAAAAGATAAAGAAACAGAAGGACAAGAAAAAAAAGAAGAGAAAAATGAAAAGGGAAGGAAAATAGAAAAAAAGAAAAAGAAAGAAAATTACGAATGGAAAGAGAAAAAGGAAGAGGAAAACAAAACATCAAGAAAAATGAATAAGAAAGAAAAAGATATTAAAAGCAAAAGAATAACAGAAAAAACAACAAAAAACAAGACAGAAATAGACAAATCCAAACTGATTTATCATCTGTTTATTCACTGAGCTGGACATTGTCCACTCTCATTTTTTATCTGCTGTAGATAATTTGAAAATAAAAGTAATAAAAAAAAGGAAGAGGCAAAAAAAAAGAAATCTAATATTTATTTCATCTAGCTACTGAATTTTTTTACACTTTTAGTAGCAGTACTGGCTATGCCAAATTAGTGACTTTCTAAATATGATAAAGTCTGTAATAACTTTCACCCAATATCTTTTCACCCCACCTCCTGACCCTGAAACACCAGCTCTACTTGTTACCAACCTTGTAAAGCAGCCATATATCAAAAAGCTAAAATTTATCTCAGTTTGTGATGGAAAATGCCAGCAACAATCGAAACAGTAAATTATTTTAACCCTTTCTTTTTAGAAAGCCTTCAAGAGACACAATTTAGATTTAAACTGACTAATTTTTTAACTCTAGAATGTTGTAACAGGATGAAAACATTGACAAACCCAAATGTCATCGGAGACATCTGGGAACATGTAAATAATGCGTGTATTTATCCAACTCCCTCACTACAGAGAAAAAGGGACACAAGGGCAATGTATAAAGGGAGTACAGCTGATTTGAATTCAGAATTAACCTTAAAAGTCCAGTCAGGATTAATCTGATGTGAAATGCCAACAGTCTCATTCAGGATTTGAACTCACGTTACCAAGTACATATCCTATGATAACCATTGAACCATGCAAACAAGTGTGTGATATAATGACCTGTAAATAACCCTAATGTCATCTGGTGTATATATTCACCCAAATCTTACACCTCCAGGAGGTTGTGACTCAAGATCAATACAGCTTGTTTGAATTCAGAGTTTTTCTTCAAGACTGGTTGCCTTACCAAGGCTACACAATCCAATCAGCTATAGAATCTAATGATAGTTGAGAGGAGAAGCCATAGACTCATACCTTTTCCAAGGGCATTAGCGCAAAGTGAAATACAAACAACCTCATCCAAGATTTGAATTTTGGGTTGTGATTCCATTTCCTACAGAGCATTATGCTAAGTGCACCTGATTTGGTGTCACCTGAGGAAGAGTTGGTGTTATTGAAGACACTTGGAAAGAAATTGAGGGATAAACAAAGTATACCATACAGGAAAATGAGTTGCACTAAGTATTGGCCTCACGTGCAGAGGAGAAACATTTACTCACAGACTAGCAAAGACAATGGGTTGATTAATGTTACGGAGGAAAGAATGAATGACTCAAAGATTTAGGATGAAAGTAGTTATATATTGGGTTAGATTTAACTGCTAACTGATATTTTCTCTCATCAAGACAATAGAGCTAAAGACCTGCAAACCACAATTCCCAATCAGTCTCTGAAAATAATTATGCTTTTATAATTATCAAAAAACTTTTATATCAGTGTTTCTTCCTATCACAAAATGATTCCTGGAAAATGCAACTGTGTTGTTATTCAAACAAGTATCTATTGTTAAATAAGGTCTCTAATCCTATAGAATAAGTTTTAAAAAATCAAATAATGAAACTAGTATCAAAATAAAGTAAATTTATTACTCTTCAAAATTCTAAGTTTATTTTTCAACAAAGTCATCATTTAGTGCTACACATTTTCTGAAATGTTTTATTATCAACTTTTTTATTTTATTCATGAAAAAATGTGGTCACATAGTGAACTGACACTAAATACGTTTGAAGAGAACTTTACAGACATTTTCAGATATGTTTTTCTCTCCACTATTAGTGACCTCAGAGGTTTGAAAACTTCATCTATTAATAAACTCTTGTATATTGAACCTCTTTATTTCTATTTACCTAAGATAGATTTTTGAATAAGTTTTAGTTGATAAGTAGCAACAACTACTGATGTCATCTCTCAACTACACAGAAGGCAAAGAGAGGCATACAACCTAGAAAAGAATGAATGACTCAAAGATATTGGATGAAAGAAGTTCAACACAACGATATAATATTTCCACTTATGCACAACAAGGATACACACACACACACACACACACACACACACACACACACACACACACACACACACACACACACACACACATAAATATATATATATATATATATATATATATATATATATACTTGTTAATACATATATATATATATATATATTTATGTATACAAAGTTCAACCTCTACTGCCATACCACTAACATCTAACCCTGATATCATAGGCCAACATAATAGAATAGGTGGTATTGCTTTTGGAAAAACCTTCTTATTCATCACAGCCAAAAATGCATAGTTAGTTTTGTTGATTTGTTTAACCGTTTATCAAATTCTTTGCAAGCAGAAAGCATTTTAATGATGAAAAATACACTGACAGAGTAACACTTTTGTTGTTTTATGTGTCTGCAAAAGTATTAATACCAAATTTTGATTCATTTGTAAATATTTGACAACAATCATAACTATTTATTGATTTGTTTTATTTGTTTAATGATATATCAAATCTGTATGGGTTATTTAAAACTGAAATGTGATAGAAACAATTTATATACTATTATATGGTTTCAACTCACTATTCTTACTTAATAATCATTTACATGAACATAGATAAATAGTATCAAGAATTTCTATTTGATGCTAATGATTTATACTTAAATGATATAATTCATCTCACAGCATATCAATACCTCACGGGTTACTTAATGCTGAAATTTGAATGATTTGAAAATATTTGATTATAATAATGACTGTCAATATTTTCAACATTTTATAGTAATCATTTTCTTAGTTGTCATTTTTTTATATGTTTACAATCATATTCATTGGTCTAGTGGGTAGAGTGTTTACCAATGGTCCAGGAGACCAAGATTCAATCTCAGGTCGGGTCATACCAAAGACTTTAAAAATGGTACTTGATACCTCCTTGCTTAACACTCAGCATTATAAGGTATGTATCAAGGATAAAGTGGAGCAATCTAGGGAAAGGAGTAGAGCCCTCCCCTACACCTTGGTGTAGTAGCTATTGAAAAGGGAGCCTTTGAGTCACCCTTCACTACAGTTGCCAACTTCACTTACTTATAATCATGTTTGCACTCAGTTATATAGTTTCAACTAAATATACTTATCTAATAATAATAAAAATAATAAAATTGCAGAAGACATGAAAGGCATAAGTCCAATTTATCTAAGCCTTACTATCTCTAAATTTTTCATTTTGTCTTTGTGTTTATGGAAATAAATAAGAAGCATTACTTTTGGAGCCTCTCATGTTGCTACATAATACCTTAAAAATTCCCTTAGCCAACATGGTACGCTTGTTGGTCGAGCGGTCTGAGATTAAGTCTAACATAAAGTTGGATGGGTTCTGATCCCAGTTTCAAACATCCTACGTGTCTAGCCACACTGAAAAGTTCTGATAAAATGAAACAGCCTGTCTGTGGGTGACAATATATATATATATATATATATATATATATATATGGGAATCATTACTTTTGGAGCCTCTCATATATATATATATATATATATATATATATATATATATATATATATATGAGAGGCTCTCATATATATATATATATATATATATATATATATATATATATATATATATGAGAGGCTCCAAAAGTAATGCTTCCTATTTATTTCCATAGAAAATAGAAAATTTACTACGATGAGACATTTTGTCAGGTTAGGGTTACATATATACATAACATGAGAAATTTGATAGATAGATAGATAGATTATCAGAATGTTGAAGATAGATAAACTGAAAGTATATATAATTGCACAGTACATTGTATAATATATACCTTTATTTTCAGGTAAGTATGCATGTGTATATATTATATCTTAGTGTTCTCATTTAAGAATGTTTATTCTTGCACAGTGTGCTTGCCTGTGTATTTTGACATGTTCAACTGTACCCCACATGCAAAATTGATGATATTCTGCTCTTCTGTTGACATTAGGTTCTCCAGAGACCAAAGAATTCTCTGGAAAAATCAACAAGGATAAAAAACAGATTGCTCATTCCCATGGGTTTGGTCTAGTATATTTTATTACATTTTCATTTGTTTCAAATGTACAGTTGATGTTCCAAAAGTAAAGCTTCCAATTGATTTTCACCGAAACTACAACAAATACAGGAAATATGATAACAGCATAGGACAGAGACAGTTTTCAGCTACAAAATAATTTTTCCTGTTAAAGTAGTTGTTTATGTATCTTCAACAGCAAAGAACAAGAGCCTATATCGTGCACTCATAAAACCTGCACCATTTCTTTGCCTGTCTCTGTGTCTATCTCAGTATATATATATATATATATATATATATATATATATATATATATATATATATATATATATATATATATATATATATATAAATATTTAAAAAAGTGTATGCATTTCAAAATAAATAAAATACTTTGAATAAATTAAAATGTTTCAAAATTCTAATAAAAAGGAATGCTTCTTTTTGGTTACATCTTTTCAGGGAATAAAAAACTGTGACAGATAGCTATTGATGAAGATTTATACTTGGGGTGGTGACTATCAAAAAAGAAAGGGGGGGTTCTCTTTTTTACAATTTTAAAATATTTCAATTTATTTTAAAATGTATACACTTTTCAAAGCACTTTTTAAATTGACCAAGTACCACAGAATCTTTATATATATACATACATATATATATATATATATATATATATATATATATATATATATATATATATATATATATGAGAAAGAAGGAGATATTTTGGAAAATCAGGTTTTAAGGCTGGAATCCCTGGAATCAGGTATGGATGTTAGGAACCATAGTCCAAGAACCTAAGTCAAATTTAAATTTTGATTGAAAAAATTTCTCTTCTCTCTATAAAGAACATTACTACCTCTTCTAACTTTATGAAAATAAATTGTCAACTTTATCTTCAGTTGCAATAACAGTTGACTTTTTAAAACAGTAACTAACTAGTTGAATATTCATTTTGTATTGATTTTTTGTAATTTTTAAAAAATGCATTGGAAATGATTTTATAATGAAATTGCAATGAAAAGGATTTTATAATAAAAATGTATAAAAAAGAATTTTTCTGTTAAAATGCATTAGAAATGATTTTATTATGAAAATGTATTTGAAATGATTTTAGTATGAAATGCATTGAAAATGAATTTACAATAAAATGCTATGAAAATGAATGTAATACAAAATTCATTGGAAATTATTTTACTATGAAAATGCAACAGAAATTGTTTTACGGTAAAAATGTGTTATAAATTATTTTACAATAAAATATACTGGAAATGACTTCTACTATAATATTTCATTGGTATAAATTTATTATAAAAATGCAATATAAATGATTTTTACTATAAAATGCATGGGATAAGATTTTATTATAAAAATGCAATAGGAATTATTTTATTATAAAAATGCATTGCAACATATTTTATAATAAAAATGCAATGATTTTCTATAAAAATGTGTATAAACGTTTCCTGTGAAGATTACCCGGAAACAATTTTAGATTTAAAATACTCTGAAAAAAATTTTACTATAAAAATGCATTGAAAATAATTTTACAATAAAATCCATTTGAAATAATTTTATTATAAATTTAATTGGCAATAAATTTACAATAAAGATACACTGGAAATGATTTTAATATAAAATGCATTAAAAATGATTTTGCCATAATATGCATGGAAAAATGATTTTGCAATAAAAATGCATTGGAAATAATTTTTATTACAAAAATGCAATGAAATTGATTTTTGTATAAAATGCATTGAAAATGAATTCAACACAAAATGCATTGGAAATGATTTTACAATAAAAAAGACTTGGAAATTATTTAAATTTAAAATTTCATTAGAAATGATTTTACTTTAAAAATGAATTGGAGATGATTTTACTATAATAATGTGTTTGATTTAGATTTCATATTTATTTACAAAGGTATGTTTAATTTGGCATAAGTTTTCTTTTTCTTTAAATTCGTATGAAGCAATTAAAGATTTTAGATGAGACTTGTTAAATAGTCTCTCTATTTTATTTATTATTTTGTTGTGCCTTCAACAATTCTTAATTTTCCTTGCAAAATAAATCTGTCACCTGAACAGACTTCTTTCAAATTGTTAAAGTGATGCAATTCGGATAGGAAAAAAAAAACGATGACAGAATTGAAATTTCCGTTAAAGACCTGATTTATTTACACTGGAGAATCCCAGAGAAGTTGAGTTGACTCTTTCCAGGCTTACCAAATTTCCTGGCTTTAACAAACAACATCATGGTTCCAAGTCAAAAAAGAAGGTATCAATAAATCAATATTTTCTCTTTAGTGCTAGTTTGTTCCCAGAATTTCCTATTTACAGGAGGAAGAAGAGAAGACAGAAAAAGAAGGGAGAAAAAAATAGGGATCATTTTGGTTTGGAACAGGTATAGGGGAGATAACTCTTCATTACAGCTATGAAGGATTGTGGATTATTAATGAATTTAACAAATTCCACGTTCGACCTTTTCATTTATTAATTTTGTTAAAATATTATTAATAATGTCTTTCTTTTATTATCATTTAATTATCATCCAGATATTTTTGATCAAGTCTTCGTTATTTTTTATTTATTTTTTGATATTATTTTCTTTATCAGTAATTTTGCTTAATGATTCATTGAGATGAAATACAATTAACACAACAATTATTGTTTTAACAAATGCATTTAAATAATGAGAATGATATGACATTATTCTAAAAAAATAAAATGGTAAATAAACATATGTAAATAATGAGGATAACATATTATTAAACAAACCATTTTTAAAATTATAAATTTTCTTATTCACATCACTGGATCTTTGTTTCTTTATATTTAATCAATTATTCCAATATATATATATATGTATGTACATATATATATATATATATATATATATATATATATATATATATATGTGTGTGTGTGTGTGTGTGTGTGTGTGTGTGTGCATGTACATATGGACTGAGAGAGTGAGAATTTGCCATTTGATCCTACCTGTCAGAAATGATGGGATTATTCTATGTATAGATTAACACTAAATCTTTCTCTCTCCCTTGCTTTCTGTTCTGGGTATGACACTAAACTGCATTCGATGGTGAGGCTCCAGTTCTGGAGTTCTAGGGAATATGCAGCCTTTCATTACAATAACTCCCTGGTCAACTCTGACCCCAAATGGTAATACTTCTTAGGGTCTTATCTTAGGATCAAATAGATTTGTTTGAGACAATGTTTTTAATTGTTTTCATCTATCTTTATACATTTTTTCTTAAAAGAGATTTTGCAACTAAATATGAAATGTTTATATAAATGAAGATAATAATTGTTAATAATTGTTAAACTGATTTTGATATAGAATAACCAAACAAATATTGACATGCTGTAAAACTACTCAACCAAGCCTAAATTAACCTCTCTTTCTATCTTATTCACTTTATTTTTTCTTTGTACCTTTCTCTTTAACTTTGAATATTTCAGTTTTCTTTTATGAGTCACTTTGTGATCTTTCTCTCTTACAATTTCTGTTTCCAAGGAACTAATTCGTTTTTGCTTTCTTCCTTTCTTTTTTTGCTTTCTTTCTTCCTTTATTTTGTTTCTGCATGTAATGCTTTATGTTACTATAACAAGGGAAAATCTCATTACTGTACTGTCAAACAAGATTGTGAGCCTAATAAAGTCAAATTCTATTTTATGTATCAGTGGATTATTATTATTTTATTCCTTGCAAGTTTTCCACGCTAGATCTAATGGGGCTTTTTTTCTGAGTGACAGAAAGTATCCTTAGATTTCCAGAACTCTTTTAAGTATCCAAGTTAATTTTAACAGTGCTATGGTCTGGATGGTCTTGATTCTTCCTCAGATCTCGAGTTAATCCAGTTGATTTTCTAGGTTCTAAGGGACTGTTCCGAGTGTTCAAATTATGATTGATATCACTGTTACACTCAATAGTTGTTTATTTAAGCAGTAAATAAACTAATCTATCGATAAGAGGCAAAAATGTTTTCTTCCATAGCTGAAGATTCTAGCTTCATATAATTTTAATTTAAGAAAGTAGATTAAATTATCTAAATTAACGGTGGAAATTCTTTTCTTTTTTTTCTGGCTAATTCCCTAATTTTTGCCAGAGTAATACTTGTAAGGATCCTATCTATGGGTCCAAGATCACAAAGCTGTATAATCATTATAAAGATATGTTTTTGTATGAAACTTGAGATCATGATTATTAAACTGACTTCAGTATAAGATAACCCAATAAGTGTTGGCATGGCATAAAACCAACCATCAAACCAACAACTTTTTAGTTTTCAAATAATGTTGGAGTATTTTTAAAAACTATCACTGCTTTGATTATTTTTTCAACTAAATGTAAAATTTTCTACATTTTTTTTTCAATTGAGCTAAACAGCTCTCATTTTAAATTCAAAAAAATTTATTACACTTTAACAGCACTTTCAAGTCATTGAATTAGTAAATTATATTTTGTCTTTTTTTACAATGATATTACCATTATAAATTCTTGGAGAATACTGATTTTAATGAGCATGGAAGGTCTGAACAAATAAAGATTTTGATTGGCTATGGCAAGACACAAAGAACTCAGTAAGGAGATCAAAAAATAAGAAGTAATTCAAATTTTTAAACTATTCAACTGGGAAATGCAAGTAAAAAAGGCATAAATACAAAGTATCATTGAAAGTATTGAAACTAAATCTTTAAGTTTAAATATTTCAAATTTCAATGAAAGCTTACATTGCTGATGAACTTAAATAATTCAATGATGTCGAGATATCTAGACCTTTTCTTGACAAGTTAGAATCAATTTAAAAAACAAAAAACAAAGCCAGTCTTGATACTTTTTGATTGGCATTGTTTTGGTGACACACACAACGATGCAAGTGCAGCTGTTGCAGTACTCAGCAGTTGTAGCCCTGTTTAACAGGGCAAGTGCAGCAACCACCATACTCAGCAAATCTTGCCTTTTGCCCAGTCAGCTAGGGCTGTAGAATACACCGACTGCACATCTGCAGAGGGGTAAGACCACCCCCCAACGAGCATCCTGGATATCACACTAAACAATCTGATGGTGGGGGTTCCAGTGATGCTGGAGATTTGGGGAATGCAGAGCATGCCTTCATTGCCATTGCTCCCAGGTCCACTTTGACCCAAAATGGGAGCACTTGATAGGGTCCTATCTATAGGTTAAAGAGAACTAACTGTATACTTATGCTAAACTGAATTGTTTGAATTAGAAATGTTTGACTAAACTGAATAGCTTGAAATAGAAATGTTTTTGACAATTAGACAGTACTTACATTTAAACTGTGTGCTAATGCCAAACTGAATTGTTTGAAATAGAACTGTTTTGACATTGAAACTGTACAAACACTAAACTGAATTGATTAATATAGATCTGTTTTGACATTTAACTCTGTGTAAAGAAAATCTATACTTATACTAAACTGAATTAGCTGAATTAGAACTGTTTGACTAAACTGAGTAGCTAGAAATAGAAATGTTTTTGACAATTAAACTATGTACTCATGTTAAACTGAATTGTTTGAAATAGAACTGATTATTTCCATAAAAATGGATTTGGCATTAAATAACCCTTAAAGGTTGATATGCCATAAAACCCAAACAACCAACCAACCAAATCTTGCCTTGTGCAAAAATCTAAATGCAGCAGCTGCCATACTCAGCAGATGTAGCCCTGTGCAACTAAGCAAGTGCAGCAGCTGCCTTACTCAGCAGACCTGGACCTATACAATTATGCAAGTGCAGCAGCTGCTGTACTCAGCAGATTTAACCCTGTTCAACTACGCAAGTACAGCAGCTGCCATACTCAGCAGTTGTAGCCTTGTTCAACTATGCAAGAGCAACAGCTGCCATACTCAACGATAGAATCATACCAATGGGATCCTAACTGGTCCTACTAATCTGGATTAGTACTGATCTGCGAGTAATGACAATGAAGGCGTCACTCTGCTCTCCCAGGAGTTCCCAAACAGGAGTCTCAGTACAAAATGTAGTTTAGTGTCGTACCTAGTACTCCTATTTTTTGTGGAGGAGTAGCAGTGGTATTTTGACTTGCTGTAATATGTGTGTTGAAAGCCAAGGGTAATATCTTGTAGAAAATTTATGTTTCATATATTGTTCATTTCTGTCTAGGTAAATATGGTTACAATCTCAACATGAGCAAACCAGTTATATCAATGTTAATGACATTATGTTATTCCTTGGAAGGGTTTTATGCTACTTTTCAGTGGTGATTTTTCACTGAAATCTGAGTATCGTCAGATCTCAAGAACTCTTCTAAGTATTCTCTTTTAATAGTTGTAATAGTTTTGTGGTCTGCATGATCTTAATTCTTCCTCTTATCTCCAGTTCTCAAGTCTTTTTCACTGGCTTTTGGACACCATTCCAGCGGTACCAACAATAATCATTATCATTATTTCTAATTAGTATTAGCTGATAGCTTTCACTGGAGTCTAAGTGACAGCAAGTTTTTTTAGCTCTCCAGGACTCATTTCAGCATTCAAGCCAATGTCAGTTGTGTTGTGAACTAAAGAGTCAAAATCCTTCCATGGATCTCTCCTAGTTTCTTTTCCAGGATTTTTCTGAGGGCTACAAATATGATTTGTATCACTTACACCTTCATGTTATATATTTTTTCTCTGGTAATGTTGTGATATTTATCAAGTATTTTTGGTCTCTTTCAATTTCACTTGGTTATCTACTGGAAGGACAAAATTCACCGGCTGACAAGTTCTTAGTTGTCTAAATTTCTGAGACGAAGCTTGATGATTTTTATCATGAAGGGTTTTCGGACTATTGTCTTCATCTTTAGTGCTATTTCCATAATGTTTCAGCTGATATGTCCCCCAGCCTTTTTCAGGTGTTTGTCGAACTCGGGAGCCTACATGGAACTTTGAACTACATCCTTTATTGAATCCATGGGGGTCACCTGTTCTGATTCTGTTAACCATAACTGAGTACAAATGTTAAGTATTCCTGTATTGTTACTCACCTACAGTCAGGATTGAACCTGCAACCTCCAGATGACTGTCTCCTTAGAAGCTTAGGGAACCTACGCCTATAACCATTATGCTATGCGTCCTGCTGGACTGCAGGCGAGTAACAAGAAAGTTGGTGGACATATCGGCCGAAACATTGTGGAAATAACAATAAAGATGAAGACAAAAGTCCGAAAACCCTTAATGATAAAAAACTGAAAAGTTCTTTTCTTCTTTCTAATTAAAGCGAAAGGTTTGGTCTTCTGGTTAGGATTGGGTGATCCATGTTTATCTCAAAATCCCAGTGAATTTTCAGAGTCATATTTTCAAAGATAGATTCTGGACTGTATATATATCATTTATCTGTATGGTCAAAATTTAGTCTGTTTCCAATTCTCCAACAAATCTTCTTTTGTACTCCTTTTGTGCCTATTACCTACATTCATTATTACATGGTTAATTGTCTTATCTCTCTCAGCTAAGACTAAACTTGCAATTCTCATTCTTTATTAGTCTTATATATTTTTACTTATCTATTTTAGCTCTTATGTATTCTATATAATTTGTTCTTATGGTTTTGTTCTAAGCAGTTTCTTTTTATAGGTTTCCTCTGTGTTGTCATATTCATGTCATTTCATATGTACCATTTTTAGTTTGCCTTTCAAAGTCTCCCTGTTATTGACATTCTTTCCAATTTCATTTTTTTTTATCTTAACCTCTTCATATCTGTCCATGTCAACCTGTTCATATCTATATAAATCAGTCAACAGATGTGTTGGTTTTGTTGCCGTTTTTGGTTGTTGTAGTTATTTTCTTGATACACAGTGGTTATAATTGCTCTAATTGCTTTTCACATCAGGAGTGAATGGCAACTAATACTGGAGATCAAGTGACAACAAGTATCATTATTACTTTTGCATTCTTGTCAGTATTCTGTTTTCAGTTGTGACATTGTCTTGATTCTCCCTAAAATTTCCTGTTCATCAGCCTTTTTGCTAAGTTTTTTGTGATTGTTCATTGTGTTCCATTGGCAATTAGTATTACTGTTAACTTCATATCTCATAGCTTTTCCAGATCTCTGATGAAATCCAAATACTCTTCTAAAATTTTTTTAAAAAATTTCACTCTACAACCAACTGGGACATCAAAATCAACAATTTTTCATTTTTTTAAAATGATTATGGATAATGAGAGCTCATCTTTTTGTTGTATACCAGGAAGAAGAAGAAAAACAACAACACTGATGTATCAAAATATAATCTACTTTTTTTCTTTTCTTTTTGATACCTAAAATGTACAAAATAGTTGAGTGAAGAAGAGACCCTAAGATAACTGAGATGAACATACAGGGTGAGATACAAATCTTCTGTGAACTGCTTTTTCTTTGTTCTGTTTTAGGGAGATTGGTACTGGGCCATCTTAAGGCACTGAATCAACTTAGTTTCTATTCCCTTCTTGACTTTTATGAGTGTCCTCGGGGCCATCTCAAGGCACCAAATCATCTTAGATTCTTCTCGCTTCTCTGCTTTTGTGAAAAGCTCAGGCTTTTCAATACGTCTCAACCTTAAGCAGTCAAGCACAAGGCCAGTGCCCTGAATGACATAACATTTTGTTCTTCTGCTGGTCTTTGCTTATCTCCCTCCCTAGGGTCAAAATCTTCCCTGGCTTATATACTTTTCCAGACGCCCACACAAATCATCATGGTTACACCTTCCGCCTACGTGTTACATGTGGACATGCCTCCTGTCTAGCATTCCATCCATCCATGCAACTTATATGGCACTTCCACTAAGGAAACACCTGCATTATGTTTACTTAAGGAAATTGGTCTATTTCTTGTTATGACACCCACACAATTGATGTGGCATGTCAAAAAGGGTCTTCTGGCCAATATTCAACATTTTGGTTTTGATTAGTGATCCATTTGGATCTCAAAGTCTCGGAAGATTTTATGTTTTTTTTTATTCCTGAGGATAGATTCTACTTTGGGGACTTACCATCAGTCTATATATAATTGAATTGTAATAGCTTGCATTATTATAAGTTTTCCCACCCAGTCATGCTTATTTTTATCCTCTTTTTGAGCGGATTAGCTCAAATGTTTGGTGTGCTTGATTGTCTCATCTTTAGATCTGCCTTGTCTGCATTTACACTTGACTTACAACATATTTATTTGATGTTTTTTTAGGTTGCTATTTGTCTCTATTCATTTTTTTCTTTAATCTGACCTTCTTTCAATTTGTCTTTTTAATTGTCAATACTGCTGATTAGTAAAGATAAATAGATATATAGATTGATAGCAAGCTAGTGAGCTAGATAGATAGATAGATAGATAGATATGAAGAGGCTGGTTGGTTGGTTTGTTTGGTTTTATGGCATATAAACCTTTGTAGGTTATTTACTGCCAAATCCAGTTTTATGTAAATAATCTGTTCTAATGAAAACAGTTCAGTTTAGCATAAGTACACAGTTTAATTGTCAAAAACATTTCCATTTCAAACTATTCAAGCAGTTATATGAAATAATTCAGTTAAGTGTAAATACAGTTTTAATGTCGAAAAACAGTTCTATTTGAAATAATTCAGTTAAGCATAAGCACGCAATTTAAGTGTAAGTACAGTTTAATTGTCAAAAACGTTTCTATTTCAAGTGATTCAGTCTATTTAATTCAGTTTAGCATAAGTATGCTGTCAGTTCTATTTAACCCATAGATAGGGCCCTATCAAGTGCTACCACTTCAGGCCAGAGTGGACCTGGGAGTGATGGTAATGAAGGGGTACTCCGCATTCCCCAAAGCTCCAGCACTGCTGGAACCTCACTATCAGATTGTTTAGTGTCATATCCAGGAAACTCGTTAGGGGGGGGTCTTACCCCTCTGCAGAGGTGCAGTCAGTGTATTCTACAGACCCAGCTGACTGGGCAATACACAGATTTAAATGTCTGACAGTTTTATTTCAGATAATTCAGTTCAGCATAAGTACAAAGTTTAGATGTCAAAAACAGTTCTATTTCGAGCAATTCAGTTCAGCACTAGTACGCAGTTCCAATGTCAAAACAGTTCTATTTTAAACAATTCAGTTTAGCATAAATACGCAGTTTAAATGCAAAAATCA
>OY757942.1:26899101-27024101 GCA_963585895.1 Sepioteuthis lessoniana
GACATGGAAAAAGATGAAAGAGAGAGGGAGGGAGAAAGAGAGAGAGAGAGAGAGAGAGAGAGAGAGAGCAAATAAAAGTTCAGAAAGAACTGAAAAACAAATAAGAATATAAGTAAGGAGAGACATGGAAAAAGATGAAAGAGAGAGGGAGGGAGAAAGAGAGAGAGAGAGAGAGAGAGCAAATAAAAGTTCAGAAAGAACTGAAAAACAATTAAGAATATAAGTTAGGAGAGACATGGAAAAAGATGAAAGAGAGAGAGAGAGAGAGAGAGAGAGTCAATAAAAGTTTAAAAAAAGAACTAATGAAATAAGGGAAGAGAGGAAATGACTGAAAGAAGGAAAGAATTAAAATTTATTGAGACAAAGGAGAGAAACAAAAAAACAGCAGGAAATTTGAAAAGAAAAAGGTAACAGAAAGATCATAAAAGAGAAAACAATTAAAAGTGAAAAAAAAAGAACTAAAGAAAAAAAAAAAATCATAAGAAAAGAGAAACAAAAGAAAAACAAGAAATGAAAATTATTGATAGAAAAAAAGGAGAGATAGATGTAGAAAGAAAGAAACTAAGAAAGGGAAGGGAGAGAGGAAAGAAGAAGTGAATAATAAGAGAAATATAAGGAATGATGAAAGTTTTAAAAAAAGCAAAAGAAAGAGAGAGAGGGAGAGGGAGATATATATATATATATATATATATGTAGAGAGAGAACGAGAGTGAGAGAGAGAGTGAGAGCATCAAAATTTATGATAAAAAAGGAAAGATAAAAATCAAAAGGAAAGACAAAAAATAAAGGAAAGCTTTTTAAAAAATGGCAAGAAAGATATTGAGAGCTAAAGTAAATAAAAGTTTAAAAAGAATTATCTAAAGAACTAAAAATCTTTAGCGAGACTTGGAAGAAAGAAAAAGGAGAGAGTGATAAACAAAGAAAGAAATAAGAAATAAGAGGTGGGCAGTCTCTCTGAAGACTTCATGAGATAAGGTTATAGCGAGAAAACTCAAGGATATTCACGCCATGTCTTTAAAAGTCTTCTCCAATTTCCTGCGAATAATGGTAATTTAGTTCCAAACATTGTGATGGCACCGACGTGTGTTCCTGTCTCTGCATTTTAACAGAACAGAATTAGATTCCACGATGACCTATAATTATTTCTCTTGTAAATTTCAAACCACTCAGACGTTGTAGGTCTCATTCCAAATCATTCCGTGATTATACTTCTCTTTCTTCTTCTCTTTCTGCTATCTCACCAACACTCTTTACCATTCCATTTTAAGAATTTTCTATTATGATCCCAACACTGACAAATGGCTTCTTTGCACACACACACACATACATTTTAGTGTAAAAAAATGGACACATTACATTAACATTGGTAAATAAATTTTATATGTTCTTTAATTCTAATTGGGTTTGTCTTCAGGCTCTTGGGATGCTTAGTGCAAAGATATCTAATTGAGTCCCTATTCACCAAGAACTAATATTAACATTAGTAGATCAATGATAAACTAACACTGAATCAAACAGAAGGAAAGTCATACAAGAACATTTAATATTATATATATTTATAACATACTTACCTATGGTACTATAGTAAATCAAAAGTTTTGTAATACTTTGGTATGTACTAGTTTATAGCACATATATTGCACAACTGAAGCAGTTCAAGGTACCCACTGTGGTTGGTAGTATCATGGTAGTTGGTGTGCTGACATGTTGTGCATAGCTTTATTCCATGTATTATCTGAAAGCCACATAGTGCAACATAGTCAAAGTCCAGAACTTATGCTTTATGAGTATGAACTGGTTCATAATGATTTTGAAACAACCAAAAACAACTAAAAGGTGAAGGTGCATTGAATCACAGTTTGAGAAATTTCAATTAGGCTGCAATAATCAAGCTAGGTTCGATGGGATAGAAATCGTTTATATCTATGGCTGTGCTAGAAGGCATAGAGGCAAATTTGGAAATTATTAGGTGTGTTAGGCATCTCACAGACCCATGTGGTTCATCACATGGCAAAAGCACCAAGAGCTACTGGATTATGTCACACTTTACCAAAATATTAGAAAACTTTTGACTTGCATTAAAAAAATGAATACATGAATGTGTCCTAACAGATAAAACTACACACATATTGTTCGATGAAGAACAGTATATATTAAGGGTATAAAAACGGAAAAGTGTTTACTTGATGAGGGTAGTTGATATTGCTATGTGACTTTATCATTCCCTGGCAGGGTTAGAGACAAAGTTTCTACTGTTCAAAGAACAAAGCTAACAAAAGGTCAAAAATGGGTTTTCAAAATTGTCATGAGACTGCCTATGGACATGCCCATTCCCAAAGGGACATTATTATTTATTGTCTCCATACAAAGCCATGATTGGCAAGGGGAGATATTTAAAGATTATTTTCATTTTAAGAATGAGACTTATAAATGTACAGAAATTAGCATTCACATGTGTATGAAAACTGATTTTTTTTCAAAAATGCCATTTCATCCAAAAAGATATTGTTTAAAAATATTCCCAAATTTGAAAATAATTTTAAATAAATATTCTTCCTGAAAGAATAAGTGTGAAAATTGGTCAATAAATGTTTTCTTTCTTATTATAATTATGAATACTAGTTAAAAGCTTCATGTGGTGTATTCAATCATCAAACATATATGTGAGAAAAGTGGCTAATCAACTGTATTTTTAGTTGGTTGGTTGTTTGGGTTTTATGGCATATCAACTTTTTAGGTAATTTAATGCCAAATCCATTTTTATACAAATAATCAGTTCTATTTCTAACAATTCAGTTGAGCATGAGTACACAATTCAATTGTCAAAAACATTTCTATTTCAAGCTATTCAGTTTAGTCAAACAGTTCTAATTCAAACAATTCTGTTTAGCACAAGTACACAGTTTAGTTCTATTTAACCCATAGATAGGGCCCTATCAGGTGCTACCACTCTAGGCCAGAGTGGACCTGGGAGTGATGGCAATGAATGGGTACTCAGAATTCCCCAAAGGCCTATCATTACTGGAATCTCACCATCAGATTGTTTTGTGTCATATCCAGGACACTCGTTGGTGGGGGTTTTCTACAGCCTCAGCCGACTGAGCAAACCATATTTTTAGCGTGTGGTTTTGTTATCTGGTAAGATATAAGTACACATGACACTCACATGGGAAAACAATATAGATAATTAAAACAGTCCAAATAATGGAGAATTAATATTTTGTAGAGGGAATCCTGATGGCATAATATTTAAAGTGCTTGATTTAAAATGTCTCAAAGTAAACAAATTTTAACTCCATGCATGCTATTAAATTCACTTTCAGACTAATACCCTTGAGAAAGGTATGAACCCCCTTGTTCCCCAGCTATGGGTTGGATAGTAGTACTGCTGTTTTTCTACAAGAATGGCTTTGGAAGTAAATAACCCTCAAAGGTTGATAAGAAACCAATACCAAAATATTTTGTAAGCTTGGGTTGTATATCCTTTCATCACAACGGTAAACTACTTTCTTTTTGACAGTCGCAACATATATTACAATACTAATCCAATAATTTCCCTTTAAAGAATATCTAATTCTATTTCTGCAGTTGCACCTGTCATTTTTTTTGTTAACTTTTTCATCTAATACTTTAAGATTATGCCTGCAAATATTTTTTGAAATTTTTCATGCAACAACAATTCCTTTTTAAATTGTCTTTTTTAAACGGTTTGTTTATTGTAGAAGATTTTTCCAAGTATTTTTTTATCAATTGGAAAAATATTCTCCCCTGATGTTTATTTTAAATTTTACTGGCAAAGCAAGAAGGAACTACTGAATGTTTCTATTTCTTATTCATTTGTTATCATTATTGTTGTTTTATACGCAATTAAGTTTTGTGTATATCTTGATATGTTTCAGGGTTCTTTCGTATTTTATTTTAGCTTTGTTGAAAACATTAATATTGAAACAATTTCACAAATTTCAGTAGCCCAAAATGACCCCATACTAATATCAAAGATATTAGTATTTTTTTTTTCCAAATTGTGTTTTGATGGAATGAAAACAGCTTTTCATAATATTTTATTATACTTATAAAGTCAATGTTTTATTATTCTTATTTTTTCCTTTATTTTTGCAATCATTAATAAATTATTGAGCTAAGTCTAATGTTTGTTAAATTGCTAATTAATAATTGAGAGATAGAAATTGTTTATATCTAATAATTGCATATATACTTTCATTGGGTATCTTTTAGAGCTATTTTATTGCAGTTTTCAATTGGTTTAAACCTATTATTCTGCTCAGGGTGTTACTTATGCTTTCCTTGATAATTTTGCCAATTCTTCCTGTTTGTTTGTTTTTTTTTGTTGAGCCTGTATTCAGGGTTTCTTTGGAAATTCTTCTTATGGTCCTTGATAGTCATAAAAGCTGTTTTTTTAATATCTTATAGTACAGTTGTGTATATTCAGTCTAGCTGTGATGTTACCAGCCGCCATGTTTATTTTATTTTCAACAGACAAAAGTTAACAATAAGGATAAAAGGATATGCATCATTGCAACTGAACAAAATTGGAAAAATGAATAATTATTTTTTAAACCACATCTAGCTGTGAGGCTCCAGTTATAGAGTTCTGCAGAATTTGATAATGTTTTATGGCATATCAACTATTGACAGTTATTTAATATCAAATCCTGTATACATTTATATGAAATATAAGTCTAATGTTTGGTTTAGTTGGTTTGTTGTTTGGGTTTTATGGCATATCAACTCCTTAGGTTATTTAATGCCAAATCCATTTTTAAACAAATAATCAGTTCTATTTCAAACAATTCAGTTGAGCATGAGTACACAATTCAATTGTCAAAAACATTTCTATTTCAAGCTATTCAGTTTAGTCAAACAGTTCTAATTCAAACAATTCTGTTTAGCACAAGTATGGTTTGGGTTCGTTTAGTTTTATGACATATCAACCATTGTAGGTTATTTAATACCAAATCCAGTTTATTCATATAGATTAGATAGATATATATGATTATAAATCATATATATCTATCTAACATAAATCAACAAAGTGAAATAGTTTTAAGTATTACTATGTATCACAAACAATTCAGTTAAATAGTCATTTGTATAAACACAGTTAAATAATCAAACAGTTCTTTTTTGAACAATTCAGTTTAGCATAAGTCATTTGTTTGCATATAGTTTAAATGTTAAACAGTTCTATTTGACCCATAGATATGACCCTATCAAGTGCTACCACTCTGAGCTAGAGTAGACCAGGGAGCAATGGCAATGAAGGGGTACTCTCCACTCCCCAAAGCTCCAACATTACTTGACCCTCACCATCCGATTGTTTAATGTCATACCCAGAACACTCATTGGGTTGGGGTGGGGAGTCTTACCCCTCTGCTGAGATGCAGTCGGTGATTTTTTCAGCCCCAGTCAACTGGGCTGGCAGAGAGTAGAGTCTACCTTTCATTACCATTATACCCAAGTCAACCCTGACACAGAGCGGAAGTAACTGTTAGGATCCCATCTATGAGTCAGATCTTTTTGAAGAATTATTGATATTAGATAAGAATACTTGAAACCAGACAACTGTGCAAACAAATGGTTATTATTAAATAGAAATAGGGACTTAAAACCATGTAATTTCAAAAAAAGATGATTCTGATATCAAACCGTGGTTGGTAGATTGGTTGGTATATCAACAAGAGTTGATATGCTATCCATCCAACAAACCAACCAACCAACCAACCAACAAACCAACAACAACAAAATCCTGCAATCTCCACAACCTTGAGAGTAAAGAAAGCACAAAAAGAATTTTTTTTCTGACTTTTAGATAAAGATTCATAAATTTCATTTTCTGAAATTCTTTCTCCTAGACCAGTTGCTTGGTCAATGTGAGAGAACTCAGTCTGTCCGAGTATTTACCCCTTGCTTGTTGTGATGGAAGAAAAGATAGGTTAATCCCTTTCCCAAGGGTATCAACACGAACTGAAATGCAAAATTTGGTCAAAAATTTAAACTCAGTTTGCCAATATTGCTTTTTGAGTGTCAGCTAAAAAGTTCATTGGCTAACCAAGATACTCTCATGGAATTTGATGAAATGAGGTTTATTTTTCAACATAGTCTCTGTTGAAGTCCAAACACTTCAGTGTTACAGTCCTTGGGTTTCATTGGTCAAAAAAGTCCTCAACAGCAGTTATGCTATCATCATATAAACTTTTCAGACTTTGAACTTTACAGTCTCAAATATATATATATATTATCATCATCTTGTCGTGCCATCAGCACAGATATCCCTGAACCTCTCTTGCAACTTCTCCCTATCATTCATCACATCCAGCAGGTCCTCAAGGCTACACCCTGTATCCTCACAGAGCTGCTGTATGTAGGTTTGAGCTGGTCGCCCTGCTTTTGCTTGGTCATGTGAAGGGGTCCGTAGGAGTACCTCACTTATGAGCTCGTCCCTTCTTCTCCAGCAGTGTCCTGCATGTCTGGTTTGTCTAACTTGGATAGTTTTCGGGATGGGTGGTAGGTGGCCATACAGCTGGTGCTTTGTGGGGTGTTGCCACCAGGACCTGTTCAATATATATATATATATATATATACATATATATATATATATATATATTTATACTGGTCATGGCACTTGCTCTTTGCTGTAAAATTTTCTGTGTGATGATACCTTGTGATAGGTGATGATTAACTCTTCATTTATCCTGATAATCTCTCACAGCTATTTTGCCAAGCGTCCAGTTTGAAGTAAACAACTGTTAAACAATTTTAAAGTCCATTTCCTTGAAAGTGCCTTGCTTGCATTGAAATGATTTTTCATCATGCCTGTATACTCATAGAAATCTTCTCCAGTAAATGTGCTCCATTTTTTCATAGCAGTGATGACAATGTCAAACAAATGTCCATAACTTCTCTTTTTTAAGCCTGACTTGTACAGATGGGTACATCAAGATGTTCTTCATTTTCTGGATTGACAGTTAGACAGAATGCAGCCTTGTCATTTGTCTCACTGTCATCACAGTAAAAATGCATTACACAACACCTAACTGTGTTCACATCCACTGTTTGCTTTCTATAAATGTTTATTAAGCACTGAGGAATGCAAGAAGTGCAGTTTTTTCTGTATAGAGTAATTCAATGACATACTTCTGCTTTCATGTCTGATATTTCAACACAGCAGCTTCTTGTTTTGCAATTTCCACTGAGAACAGCTTTATTATCAATGTTAGGGCTTTTTAAGTTTATTAAGGCAATAAAATCTCACTATCATGTGCAGTGTTTGCTTCATTATATATATATATATATATATGGAATTAAATAATGGATTGTAATCCGACAATATGTAGAGAAAAACTAATAACAAGGTAATCCAAGTGTAAGGAGAGATCTATTGAGAAGTCGACACTATAGTGTTTTGGTTCTACTGAACCATCATCAGAACCATGAGGGGTAATATTAGCGATGTTAAGTCAATGATGGATGTTTAAGAATGTAAAATACAAATATATATATATATATATATATATATATATATATATATATTATAAATGTTCCACAACTTGCCTAACAGAAATGCCAAATATCTGGCAGATCTTTTACAGTGATGTTTAAACTCTAAATTCCAACAAAGGGAGGGAAAACTATGAACCTAAACCTTTGCAAATAATGCTGAAGAACAACTAGATTATATATTCATAAACAAAAAGTGGATAGTACTCTGAACTATGAGGCATACTCCTCTTTTGAAGAAGTATCTTCTGATCACAGAATCATCTTGGCAAAGATATGCCTGAGTCTACAAAGAAATAAGAAACAAACTGTCAAAACCCCACATTATGATTATCCTCACTTAGCAATAGAGATATAAACAATAAATATGTGTTGACTGTAAAAAAGAAATTTGATACTTCTCAGGTGAAATGAAAATGAAAAATATGAAATCTTTGTTAAAGTAGAGTTAGTCACCTTATATTGTAATTATTGTCGTTCGTTATCACTCTTGTACTAAAAAGTTAAAAAGAGGTATTTGCTAAGAAATAAAACTGGCCAGCCACCTTTGTTAAAACCTTAATCTCTTCTCCAATGATTTCATTATATTTCTTTGGTTAAAACATCCTGCACAAAACAACACAGCAACTACTCACATGTGAACAGCAGCAGTGTGCATACCAACCAAACCAAGAGCAAAATGTAGAATCCCATAGGAATCACGAGTAGTTAGGAAGAAATAAGACAGTTTGAAAAAGCATCCTTACTCCAAATGAGGATCCCAACAAACGCCAATGCACAGAAACTTAAGACAGCAGTGAGAGTACTCACCAAAACATACCAAAAAGAAAAACTAGGCTAAATTGATAAAATCAGAGATTTGGTCGAAGATTGACAATAATGAACAGCATGTATGAGTGTAAATGAAATGAGCAGAAAGAAGAGCACTTTGAGAGCAAAATGACCAGTCAAGAAGAAAAACTCCAGAAGCAGAAAGAACATTTCAAGAATCTGCTTGGAAACCTTCATGAAATCACTGACAAACCTATCCAAAAAATCATCAATAGCCTGCAAGACTTCAAACTCGGACAGTTTATGGAGGAAAATTCTTGAAGCAGTATCTAAAATAGTTTAAAGCTAAAAAAGCTGCAGGCTTTGATGAAATACCTCTTGGAAGTTTGGAAGACAAAAAAATATGACAAGATTCTTCTCCAATTAACAAAACTCAACAGGGAAAAGGATGAAAAGTTGCATCTTTCCCTTTTCCAAGAAAAACGGCCTTGGAATCGCTAAGAATTACAGAGGCATAACTCTAATTGCTCAGGCTGCTAAGGTTTATAATAGCCAGCTTCTCAGTTGTATCCAACTCAAAACTGAGAAAATTCTTAGGAAAAATCAGAAGGGCTTTCAAAGGAATCATTTCATAATCTCACAGATTCTAACAGTCAGTCGGATCATCAAAGGACTATGCACAAAGAAACTCAGAACAACACTACTATTCATAGATTTCTCCAAGGCATTCAGTTCCATACACAGAGAAAAGAAGGAGCAAATATTTCTTGCATATGGTTTTTCAAAGAAATTGTTACCACTATAATGATGCTTTACAAAAACATGAAAGGAATGGTTCACTTAACTGATGGAAATATCAACTTCTTCAACATTGTCATTGGAGTCTTGCAAAGAGATACATTTGCACTATATTTATTTATACTCTGCATAGATAATGAACTTTGAAGATGTTGATCTAATAAAAGAAACTAGTTTCACATTGAAAAAGACAAGAAGTAGATGATATCCCACAAAAAAAATGACAGACATAGACTATGCAGATGACCGAGCTCTTCTTGCAAATATACCAGCCAATGCAGAATCCCTACGTAATATAATCACCGAAGGATTGCATTTTATATATCTTGCCTTTTGGTTTAGTTAGGCTGAGAACCTTTCGCTTAGTGCATGGGTTAGTTAGGTGCAACATTAATGCAGGTGTTCACGCGCGTGCAGAGAGGATATGTCATTCAGAGATGTCAAAATAAAAATCCCAGATAGGGATTGGGACCAGGGGATGTGGGTGACATCACGCACCGGAAGCAGGAAGTTGAGTTCTTGCCTCGGAGGAAGAAGGTTGACTTACAGGGCTGGTCGAGAGCAGAGCTGTAGTTTGTGGCTGGGTGCCGCACGTGGTGGGGGTCAGATGTAAAAGTCAGCATAGAAAGATTGTGCCTCTCTCTCCTCATGTCGAATTACTTTTAACTCAAAGGTAATAAAAAGTTTTGTACTTGAACCAATTTCGTAAAGTTTTATGTTTTTAGATTCCCTATTTCTATTTCACACATCCATATATTATGGGTATGTTACACCTATTGCATAGCCTATAGCAAGCAACTGGAGGCATTGGCCTCTACATGAATGTAAATAAAACAGAGTAGTTGTGCTTTAAACAAAAAAGAGCCATCTTCACTCTCTAAAATAAATAGACCAATTCACTTACCTTGAAAGCAACATCTCATCTACTGAAAGCGATGTCAACATCTGCTTTGTGAAGGTGTTGATTGCTATTAACAGTCTATCAATGATATGGAAACCTAATCTATCCAATAAAATAAAATAAAATTTCTCCCAAGTTGCAGCTGAGTCCAAACTTTATGGATGCACCAAATGGGCACTAACAAACCACAAAAAGAAAAAACTACAAGGGAACTATGCAAGAATGCTACATGCTGTCTTGAATAAATCCTGGAAGCAGCATCCCAGAAAACAGCAGCAGCACAGCCACCTACCTCCCATTTCATAAACCCTTCAAGTAAGATGAATAAGACATGCTGGGTACTGGAGAAGAAGCAAGAATGAACTGTAATGTTATCTAATATATATGGATGTGAAGTGACATTCTCTAATGGATATGGATGTGCTAGAATTGGCTGATCAGCAAAGACTTACTAATATCAGATCTGTGCTAACACAGGATACAACCTAGAAGACCAGCTAGAAGTAAGCGATGATAGAGATGGATGGCAAGAGAGAGTTAAGGAACCCCATCCTGATGGCGTGACTTGATGATGATGATGATATATACATATATATATATACTTCTATATCTTATTATGATATTCCAAGTTTATTGAGTTACAGTTATACACACGCACACACACACACACACACACACACACATGCACGCACATTCAAACAACAGAATTTTAGAAATATATAATTTTTATGAACAAATTTTATCATCAGTTCGTATGTATATATATATATGGGATCATCAACACTTACTTTTGCCCAGTTGGCAGGGGCTGTAGAACATACTGACTGCACCTCTGCAGAGGGGCAAATCCTTCCTCCAAGAAGTGTCCTGGATATGACACTAAACAATCTGATGGTGAGATTCCAGTGATGCTGGAGCTTTGGGGAATGTGAAGCACTCCTTCATTGCCATATCTCCCAGGTCCACTCTGGCCCTATCCATGGGTTAAATAGAACTAATATACATACTTATGCTAAACTGAATTACTTGAAATAGAACTGTGTTGATATCTAAACTGCATACTTATGCAAAACTGAATTGTTTGAAATAGAACTGTTTTTGTCTTTGAAACTGTACTTATGCTAAAATGAATTGTTTGAATTAGAACTATTTGACTAAACTGAATAGCTTGAAAAAGAAATGTTTTTGACAATTTAACTGTACTCATGCTAAACTGAATTGTTTAAAATAGAACTGATTATTTGTATAAAAATGGATTTGGCATTTAATAACCTACAAAGGTTTATATGCCATAAAACCCAACACATGAAGACCAAAAAATTGTGAAACTTAAATTTATGAGTTAAGCGATTTTCTTTTATTTCTTTTTGACAAGGGTGTATGTATGTGTGTTTGTGTGTGTGTGTGTGTGAGAGAGAGAGAGAGAGAGAGAGAGAGTAAGTATTTGTTTTTGTGATATGTATATGTATGTGTGTATGTGTATTTTGATATAATTTTGTTGAAGATCAGCATATATATATAATTACAACAGTGTATGGTTGTCAATATCTCCCTTGCAGACTATATATATATATATATATATATATATATATATATGTTGGACAAAACATTATTGTATATACATAGAACTATTGCTTATATATATGAAAATAAAATTATAGAAATTACAAATTCAAAGTAGAGAAGGGTGTGTAAGATCCACAAAAGTGATAAGACAAACAGAAATATTTCACAAAGGATAGGTGTCAGGAAGTATCTCAAGAATTTTTCTTATATAGTTTTTCTGGCATAGTACAAATGATATTTTGGGAGACAAAGGGTGTATAAGTATTATCTGAAGGCATTCACACAGCAACATAAATCTTTAAAAAAACAAACATGTTGATATAACTCATTGAAAATGGCCAATAAATTAGCTGAAAGCATTAACAATAAACATTATTCTGGACAACACTTTGCGCCCACAAATATATCACTTGTATGTACACAAAAACTAAATAAATATCTCTTGTCAGTCACCTTTAATAATGAATCCTGTATCAAAGAATGTTTGCTGCCCATATTCATCAATCTCCTCTCATATATATATATATATATATATATATATATATATATATATATATATATATATATGAACTGAGATAAACAAATTGAACAATTTATATACCTTTGACTATTTCTTAATGTTTAGACTGTGTTGAGACAAACTAATGCAAATTTGAAAAAAAAAAATTTTTAACAGAAGTTTTTTGGGTAAAAACAAAGGAATGTGCAAATGCAACAATGTCTCTAGATACCTGACCTTGCCCCATGCAATTTTTCTTGTCCTTTAAAGTGAAAATTCACCTCAGGGGCTAAGATTTGAATATGGAGAATATTAAAAGAAATATAATCGAAAACCTTCACCCCTTATCAAAAGAGGGAATGCTCTGACTAAAAGAAAATTCACTGGAATAAGTAATTGAAGAAAATTAAAATTTCATTCAATGTTTATTTTAAATACAGCCTCAGACAAAATACTGTTTAAACACACTTCATCTATCTCTCTATCTATCTATCTATCTATCTATTGATATAAATATATATATAGTTCTATTTAACTCATAACTAGTGTGGGGATAGCATGAACTCCCTTATCCCCACACTAGGTATGATTTAAATAGTACAATATATATATATATATATATATATATATATATATATATATATATATATATATATATATATATATTGAGAGGGAGAGAGAGGAGGAGAGGAAGAGAGAGAATATGTACACTTTTATATCTATCAAGTCTAAGGCTAAGAAGATAATGATTAACATTATTTTTTAAAAGCTTAACATTGAATATATGAAAGAGAGAAAATATATTGGACACTTGTTTAAGAGTACTAAAGTTTTATACATGAAAAATAAAACTGTTTTCAGCAAAAAAAAAATATTCATCCTCAAGGAAGAATTATGATTAATTCAAATAAAACTGAAACTGAAGATTAGATGATACAGCTTCCCTCCATATAAAAGGAGGGTTTGCTTTGAACCATAAAAATCTCACTGGAGTAAGGGAATTGGAGGCTAAAGGGATTAACTTAAAGAAAATTTAAGTTTCTTTCAGTGTTCATTTTTGACTTGGTAAAAACAGCTTCAATCTCAATACTTTTTAAACACACCTCATATATATATATATATATATATATATATATATATATATATATATATATATATATATATATTATATATATATATATATGTGTGTGTGTGTGTGTGTGTGTGTGTCTATTTACTGACCTCTCCTTATGGGCAGGATGTAACACAAGGACATTTTTTTACATGTTTACAAGTTTGAATTTAGAGTTTTCCTTCTTGTAGACTGATTACCTAACCAAGCCCAAAGAACCCAGTCTGACTTACTATTTACCCATAGCTGGAGTGAGAATAATTGGATTCATACCTTTTCCAAGGGTATTAGTGCTATGTGAAATCCAATCAGCCTCATCCAGGATTTGAACTTTTGTTGCAATGTCCATTTCCTATGATGATAACCATTACACTATGGGCATGTTTGTGTGTTTGTGTTTGTGTGTATGTTTACACTTTTATATGTATCAAGTGTAAGGTTAAAAAGATAAAGATTCAAGTTGTTTTATAAGGCTTTATATTGCATATATAAAGGAGAGCAAGTAAATTGGATACCTGCTTAAGGCTACTAAATTTTTATACATGAAAAATAAAATTATATTGGGCAAAAAATCATATCTTGCCAAAAGGAAGAATTATAATTTATTCAAAAAATATCAGCAACAAAATTAGATGATGCAGATCTTATTGAAGACTTTGTAAACTCAAAAGGCTTCTTTCAAAAGGTGGTATTGAAGAATTCATTTGTAAAATGGTTTTTACATAGCATTCAGCTATGATCTTTTCATGCATCCTGCTTCCTACAGAAATGAACTCAGATTTAATTGATAAAAGCAGAATTTGTTCTGCTTGATTTACTTCTCTTTTTCATTTTTTTTCTTTTACATATTTTGTTTTGCAATTTAAGCAGAAACAGAATCAAATTAGAGAAGTAACATTCTTGATTGAGTAGGGAAACAAAGACAAGGGACAAAAAAATAGAGATATACAGTATCACCCCTATATAAGTATACCACTATAATTTTTTTCTTTTATAAAATGTTAATTTTCTCCAAAACCAAAGATAGCAGAATTTCATTATTTTGACTGCAACCAAATAGATTTCATTTATAATTGGCTTTATTTATTCATAATTTATTATTATTATCATTATCATTATTATTACTTCTCTCCATTGAAGTTTTTTACATCAATGTTAGCTGGTAATTTTTCACTGGAGTCTGAGTGACAGCAAGTCTCCACAGGTTTCCAGGATACTTGTAAGTATTCTGGCTGATCTTAAGAATGCTGGGGTCTGTATTGTTTTAATACTACTTCCCCCCCTCCTCCTCCTCCTCCTCTTCTTCTTCTTCTTCTTCTTCTTCTTCTTCTTCTTCTCATTATTATTATTATTATCATTATTATTATTTTACTCCTGGTAAATTTTTCACACCAGTTTTATATGATAATCTTTTTGCTGAAGTCTGATTGACAACAAAGTTTTTTCAGGTCACTTCTGGTCTCCAGGACTCTTCTAAGTATTCTAGCTGGTCTTAACAGCACAGTGATCTCCAGTTCACCTAGTCACTTTATCAGGTTCATGGAGACTATTCTAAGTACTCAGACTTTGAGTGATATCACTGTCACCTCCATGTTCCCCAAGATTTTCTAGCTTTTTGGCTTGTTGGTATTTTGCTTTCTTTTATTTTTACCCTGAAGTCTTCTGGAATGGCAAAATCCACAAACTGACAAGTTCTTTTCTTTTTATTTAAAACCATGTTTATTTTCAGGATTGGGTGATCCATCTGTATCTCAAAATCCCAGAGAATTTTATACATCTCATTTTCTAGGAGAGATTCAGGTGAGATAAATAAATTCTTAATTTTCATACACATTATTTTAAGTACTGAAGATAGAAACATAAAATTAAAAAAGTAGCAGTGTTGTTCTCATCAATAGCCTTCTGATGGAAGCTTTTTAAAAGAGTAGTTGTGAAAACACTGACATTTTTTATACATACACAACAGAAATATCCTGGAGAAATATTGTCAGTCAAAGAAATGACATAATTTTGACTTCATTACACAGGGTGAACAAATTGCTTATCAGATAATTAATACCTTGATATTTTAATTATACAGAATTATCAGTTGATCATGAAGCAAGATGATTTTTGCATAGATTATTTATGACTGGCTCATTGGCATAGTGGGTAGCATGTTTGCCAATGGTCCAGGAAACCTGGGTTGAATCCCAGTGTTATATTGTCATCTACAGCATCATAACAACACAATAATAAAGACACAGGAAGACTTCTTTAACAAAATATATGTACCTCTCACTTTATTGTAAGGGTTCGAAAAGGGTTACTCAAGGTTTGCGTGTGAGAGGGAGTTGGAGACTGAACATAACTGCAACATTTTGACCCCTACTCTTATAGCCGTCAACATTGTGTCTTTCTCGTTCTCCTGATGCTCAACCGGAGGCCCTGGGGTCCACTCTCCTGGGTGCTGGCTTTCTTTACTGCATCTTATCAGCAACTTCTCTGGTCCCCAAACTCCATCGGGGTTCCCGAGGACCCCTTCAGCCGGGCGTGGCTTTCTCTACCACATCTCGTCTATAACTCCCTCTCCAACTCTACTGCAACTGCCACTTGACTTCTGTCTTGATTACGTTATATAATAGTTCAACACCCACTCGATCGCCCACTCGATCTTTGGAATGGCATGATTGATCGTCATCCAGTGGAAATAATTGTCATGCAGTTCACAGGTCACTCTCTTCCGGTGCATCAGTCTATGAGTGTATCATGGGCTTTACCTTGTCCCATTTCATCAGCCAAATCCACCAACACGATCTCTTTTGGTTACTGGTCATTGGAATGTGTCACTTCCTTCTAGTGCATAACTTTGTAATGGCATGTTTGCTTGGGCCGAAGGTGTAGAAGCTACTGAAAATGGAGCCTTCTGGTCGCCCTTGACTACGGTCGCCAACTTACTTTACTAACTTATTGAGGAGGTGGTGATGTGGGGATGGAAGAAGGGGTTATTTATGGTTCTTTTCTACCTGTGTGAGGATGATAAACTTAATCAGCTGGGTGGATATTCAAATTCTAAATATAAAAGATTAAAACTTCAATCTTGACCCTTTTTGAGCACACCTTATTGTTGAATTCATATAAATATTGTTCAAGCTTGAGATAAAAGGCCCTATGTCTATGTTCAGGACATTATGTAATTAACTGCTCCATACCTTGAGAAGCTCCAAACACAGAAAATAATGAGGTACAGAAGAATAATAGTGATACCAAATACTTTGTATACATTTATTAACATGGTGACCAAACAAAAGCATTAATATATATAATAATTGTACTCCCAGAGTAGGTCAAAGTGGAGTATTGCACTGCCTTCTTACTGGGTGGGTATTTCTGCATGGATCAAGCAATACATCAAACCTCTGGCATTGCCAAACTGCTTCTCCTTCTCGGACAGTGGTTCAATCCAAGGTCGAGTCATACCTAGGACTTAAAAAATGGTACTTGATACCTCCTTACTTAACACTCAGTAATATAAAGGATGGATCAAGGGTAAAGTGGAGCAATCCAGGGAAAGGAGTAGCGTCCTCCCCTACACCTCGGTGTAGTAGCCACTGAAAAGGGAGCCTTCGGGTCACTATCGATGACAGTAGCCAACTTACTCACAATACTCCCACCAAGGTATAGAGCATCTAAAAATGAGAAAAGAAAACAACATATAATTTAAGAAGAAACTTTGTTTCTTCTTAGATTGTATGTTTTTTCCTTTTTGAAGATGCTTTGGCCATCAAACATACCTGCTTGAATGTGTCTTATTTAGAAATGATAGTGTTTTTATATTGCTCCAGTTGAAATAATGTTTAGGGGAGTTTCCTCCTGTTGAAATAATGTTTAGGAGAGTTTTTTCCTGTTGAAATGATATTTAGGGGAGTTTCCTCCTGTTGAAATAATGTTTAGGAGAGTTTTTTCCTGTTGAAATAATATTTAGGGGAGTTTCTTCCTGTTGAAATAATGTTTAGGGGAGTTTCTTCCTGTTGAAATAATGTTTAGGGGAGTTTCCTCCTGTTGAAATAATATTTAGGGGAGTTTCCTCCTGTTGAAATAATATTTAGGGGAGTTTCCTCCTGTTGAAATAATATTTAGGGGAGTTTCTTCCTGTTGAAATAATGTTTAGGGGAGTTTCCTCCTGTTGAAATAATGTTTAGGGGAGTTTCCTCCTGTTGAAATAATGTTATGGGGAGTTTCTTCCTGTTGAAATAATATTTAGGGGAGTTTCCTCCTGTTGAAATAATGTTTAGGGGAGTTTCCTCCTGTTGAAATAATATTTAGGGGAGTTTCCTCCTGTTGAAATAATGTTATGGGGAGTTTCTTCCTGTTGAAATAATGTTTAGGGGAGTTTCCTCCTGTTGAAATAATATTTAGGGGAGTTTCCTCCTGTTGAAATAATATTTAGGGGAGTTTCCTCCTGTTGAAATAATGTTATGGGGAGTTTCTTCCTGTTGAAATAATGTTTAGGGGAGTTTCCTCCTGTTGAAATAATGTTTAGGGGAGTTTCCTCCTGTTGAAATAATATTTAGGGGAGTTTCCTCCTGTTGAAATAATGTTATGGGGAGTTTCTTCCTGTTGAAATAATGTTTAGGGGAGTTTCTTCCTGTTGAAATAATGTTTAGGGGAGTTTCCTCCTGTTGAAATAATATTTAGGGGAGTTTCCTCCTGTTGAAATAATGTTTAGGGGAGTTTCTTCCTGTTGAAATAATGTTTAGGGGAGTTTCTTCCTGTTGAAATAATGTTTAGGGGAGTTTCCTCCTGTTGAAATAATGTTATGGGGAGTTTCTTCCTGTTGAAATAATGTTTAGGGGAGTTTCTTCCTGTTGAAATAATGTTTAGGGGAGTTTCTTCCTGTTGAAATAATATTTAGGGGAGTTTCCTCCTGTTGAAATAATATTTAGGGGAGTTTCTTCCTGTTGAAATAATGTTTAGGGGAGTTTCTTCCTGTTGAAATAATGTTTAGGGGAGTTTCCTCCTGTTGAAATAATGTTTAGGGGAGTTTCCCCCTGTTGAAATAATATTTAGGGGAGTTTCCTCCTGTTGAAATAATGTTATGGGGAGTTTCTTCCTGTTGAAATAATGTTTAGGGGAGTTTCTTCCTGTTGAAATAATGTTTAGGGGTGTTTCCTCCTGTTGAAATAATGTTTAGGGGAGTTTCTTCCTGTTGAAATAATGTTTAGGGGAGTTTCCTCCTGTTGAAATAATGTTTAGGAGAGTTTTTTCCTGTTGAAATAATATTTAGGGGAGTTTCCTCCTGTTGAAATAATGTTTAGGGGAGTTTCTTCCTGTTGAAATAATATTTAGGGGAGTTTCCTCCTGTTGAAATAATATTTAGGGGAGTTTCCTCCTGTTGAAATAATGTTTAGGGGAGTTTCCTCCTGTTGAAATAATGTTTAGGGGAGTTTCCTCCTGTTGAAATAATGTTTAGGGGAGTTTCTTCCTGTTGAAATAATGTTTAGGGGAGTTTCCTCCTGTTGAAATAATGTTTAGGGGAGTTTCTTCCTGTTGAAATAATATTTAGGGGAGTTTCCTCCTGTTGAAATAATGTTTAGGGGAGTTTCTTCCTGTTGAAATAATGTTTAGGGGAGTTTCTTCCTGTTGAAATAATGTTTAGGGGAGTTTCCTCCTGTTGAAATAATGTTTAGGGGAGTTTCTTCCTGTTGAAATAATATTTAGGGGAGTTTCTTCCTGTTGAAATAATGTTTAGGGGAGTTTCCTCCTGTTGAAATAATGTTTAGGGGAGTTTCTTCCTGTTGAAATAATGTTTAGGGGAGTTTCTTCCTGTTGAAATAATATTTAGGGGAGTTTCTTCCTGTTGAAATAATGTTTAGGGGAGTTTCTTCCTGTTGAAATAATGTTTAGGGGAGTTTCCTCCTGTTGAAATAATGTTTAGGGGAGTTTCCTCCTGTTGAAATAATGTTTAGGGGAGTTTCTTCCTGTTGAAATAATGTTTAGGGGAGTTTCTTCCTGTTGAAATAATATTTAGGGGAGTTTCCTCCTGTTGAAATAATGTTTAGGGGAGTTTCTTCCTGTTGAAATAATGTTTAGGGGAGTTTCTTCCTGTTGAAATAATATTTAGGGGAGTTTCCTCCTGTTGAAATAATGTTTAGGGGAGTTTCTTCCTGTTGAAATAATGTTTAGGGGAGTTTCCTCCAGTTGAAATAATGTTTAGGGGAGTTTCCTCCTGTTGAAATAATGTTTAGGGGAGTTTCTTCCTGTTGAAATAATGTTTAGGGGAGTTTCTTCCTGTTGAAATAATGTTTAGGGGAGTTTCCTCCTGTTAAAATAATGTTTAGGGGAGTTTCCTCCTGTTGAAATAATGTTTAGGGGAGTTACTTCTAAGTATGTATCTTCCAATATGACCAGTTCAAAGAAATATTTTGTTCTTTATTCTTAATATGTACTGTGAAGAACTAGTCATAGTTGGGCTCAACCTTGAAGGTACTGCAGTATGATAGTTGTAAAGACTGCAATTTAGCTGTATCACAGAAAAAAAAATTAAAACAAGTCTCTAAATGTGTAAGTACACCTTATCATTTTTATTTTACCCTGATGGTGAATATGCCATTTAAGCTATTTTAATTCTGAGTCTATCAACAAATTTTTTGGTGGTTCACAGAAATGTTGTGCTGATAACCATAGTGTAATCCTATATAAGGCTTCGGCTTTTGAGCAGTTCCTTTCTTCATTCACTGTCATGTGAAGCCCTAAAAGCATGAGTGAAAGATGCTCTAACCAATTAGTGTTATGAAGAAGCTTTCAGAATATGAAGTAATTTCTCTCGAAGGCCATCTGCTCGGGGATAATAGGATGTAGTATGAATGTTTAGGGGACTTAAAAGTCTCAAGAGTTTACCTAAAAGATCAGACTCAAATTTTCGACCCCTGTCCATTGTTATAAATCCTGAAACACCTAATCTTGTCTCCCAGTCAGCAAGGAATGTCTTGGCTATCATGTATGCAGCAACGTTTGGCATTGGAAATGCTTTATACCATATGGAGAATCTGTCAATACATGTCAACAGTTAGGACTGACTTTTATATGTTAAAAATGGTCTAGTAATGCAAACATGAAATGTGCCTATAAGAATGTATGTTGAATAATCTTTGCTTTCTGGCACTTCACACACATCTTCACTCTTGCCCAGTCAGCTGGGGCTGTAGAATACACTGATTGCATTTCTGCTGAGGAGTAAGATCCCTTTAATGAGTGTCCTGTTTATGACACTAAACAATTTGGTTGTGAGGTTCCAGTGATGCTGTAGCTTTGGGGAATGCAGAGTACCCTTTCATTGACATCACTCCCAGGTCCACACTGGCCCAGAGTGGTAACACCTGATGGGGTTCTATCTATGGGTTGAATAGAATTAAAGGAAAGGAACAGAAATAGAAAGATATTCCTTTAAAAAATTAAAGAAAGCATCATACTGGTTTGTATGTACTACATAGGGGCATAAAAAGTAAAGTTGGAGACCATAGTCGAGGTTGACTCAAAGGTTCTTTTTTCAATTGCTACTACACCGAGGTAAAGTGGAGAGCACTGATTCTTTCCCAGAATTGTTCCACTTTACCCCTATTACCTTATAATGCTAAGTGTTAAGCAAGGAGGTATCAAGTACCATTTTTTGTGTCTTTGGTATGACTCGATCTGGGATTGAACCCTGGTCTCTCGGGTCATTGATGAATACTCTACTCACTAGGCTAATATGATAGAGTGAAAAGTTTGACCACACCTTAATGTGGGACTCAGGGTCCAGATATAATAACTAGACTAAATTTGTCCAGATAGCAGAATAACAAGACCAAATTTGTCCAAATAGCTGAATAACTAGACCAAATTTATCCAGATTGCTAAATAATTACACCAAATTTGTCCAGATAGCTGAATAACTAGACCAAATGTCTGTCAGAAATCTGGCCCCAAGATAGCGCTGCTCACATCAGCAACTATGAAAATATGGGTATATGTCCTATGAATGTATTTACCAACCCCTCTGTGCAGGTAGTATGCAACACAAGGTCAGTTTTTAAGCTGAGTGTAACAGTTTTGAATTCAGAGTTTTCCTTCTAGACTTGCTACCCAACCAAGGCTAAAGGATCAGTCTGTCCTACTGTTTACTCACAGCTGGAGGGAGAATAATTGAATTCATACTCTTTCCAATGGTATTTGCACGATGTGAAATACAGTCTTGTCAAGAATTTGAACTCGTTAACCATTACACCAATGCATATGAGTCTGATGTAGGCCTAAGTTTAGCTCCATATATTTTTGTCCATACATGACAATTAGTGAACCATTTACAGCTGACAACATAATTTTATAGGGTCTCGCACTTTTGTCAGCTGCTGACTCTTGTGCCCAACTGTATATTAAAAAAATGTTTCGTTAACCTTATCATTTACCTATGGAAGGCGGCCAGAGTTAGGTGTCGCTTTAGGCTTTCCCCTGTTCTTGAAAATAGTCGGGTGGAACACAAGAAATTTCCCTTTCTCCAAATCCTTTGTGTTTCCAACACATTGGCTTATGTACCTGGACCCTAGAATAATAATGTGAACTACTGCAGTTGCGATTTTGTTTTTTTAAATGTGTGATAGCTTCCTCCAGTTTGTCTAGCTGACATTCCAACCTCCCCAACCCTTTTAGTATTTCTGTTAGTATATCAAAGTTTGACTTTTTTTTGCACTGGCCACAATGATCACCTGTATAGATAGTAGGCCACTACATGGTCAGCTAAGGATGCAAGTTGCTCTACTGGAGTTGATTCGTCCCATGCAGTGATTGCCAATTTATATAGCCCATTTAGCTGGGGCTGTAGAATATGCCAACTACATCTCTGCTAAGGGGTAAGATTCTTCTCCCCACAAAGAGTGTCCTAGATATGACACTAAATTGTTGGTGAAGCTCCAGTTCTGGAGCTTTTGGGAATGTGAAGTACTCCCTTGTTGCCATTACTCCCAGGCACACTTTGACCTGGATTTCTAGGACCTGCTAAGGTTTCTTCTATTGGTAAAATAGAACTAGAGTCCTGGGTATGATAGTGAGGCTCCAGTCCTGAAGCTTTCAGGAATGTGGAATACCCCTTTATTGTTATTGCTCCAAGGTCCTCTTTGATCTGGAGTGGTAGTACCTATTAGAGTCCCATCTAGAGGTCAAACAGAAATCTTCAGCCATTTTCTAAACTTGAAACCATTTAACTGTGAGCAAATAAAAATATTAGTTTCAGATGTGTGCAAACAAATGACCTTTGGCTTGTTTAAAACTAGTGCTACCTACCGACTATTCGTTAGCAAATCATAGATATCTAATTTCTATGCATAAACGGATTTGGTATTAAATAACCTACGTAGGTTGATATACACCACCAAGCAACTAGCCAATTTATATGGAGTTGGTATCCTCAGGAGAAAAATGTGTTTGACAACATACTTGTCAACTGTACTCTCAGCCAACCTTTGAAGTTGCTTGAGGAATTGTGATGGAATACTGTCACCCTGAGTTTCCTTTTCCTGTAGTTGTATCATGCCCTTGTGAAGACACTGTCATGCTTGCGGTAATTTTCTCACGGGACTCGTCATAGAATTTCTCTCCAGAAGGTGAAATGATTATTTCTCTAACTTCGGTAATTACATCTTCTAATACTGAAACTGTATAATTCAGCTTATCTTTTTGGGGAGAAATACTTCTTCGTTGGAAGCGAAAATCCCGTTGAGCAAAATTAATGCAGGTCTCTTCGCGTACATAGGGAGGAGTGATGACTGTGAAGTCAGGTGACGCCATTTTTTTAACGCACATGCCAACTCGCTTTTGTTCGTCTTATCGTTGAGCTAGCTGCCGCGGTCAAACTAGAATGTGGCAGTCACTAGTGGGAGGAGCCTATCTTGCGTGATTGTTTGAAACAGCCAATCGGTACTTAGGCGCTAAGCTTAGAACGAAGAAAAAATGGAAGTAGCCGTATTCAATAGAGAGACACTATTGACGATTAAGAAAAAACGGATAATCACAATGGGAAAACTGAAAAGTTTCATGGTGTCAATTTGATAAAGGTATTGGCAAAAAACTTTTGTTGACTAATTTTTCCATCACATCGAGGTCATCACTAGTTGGGGTGTTAAATAATTAACTACTCCGTACCTCGAGAAGCCCCCAAACAGAAAATAAAAAGGTTCTGACGAATAACGGAAATGCCAAATACTTTATGCACATTTATTAATATGGGAACAAAACAAAAGTATAATCATATGCAATAATTGTACTCACAGTGTAAGTTAATGTGGTGTATTTCTATACCTTCTTGGTCGGTGGGTATTTTTACCAACATCGAGTGATGTCTCCGAATACTGGCACAGCCCAACTGTTGTTCCTTCTTGGACAGTCCCCAGACAAAAGCATGGATTATGTGACCACTAGTACTTTAATCTAATAGGGTAGAGGATCTATAGATCCCACTATGTCCCTATATCTACATAAGAGGGTCACTCCAGAAACTTCTTTTGGGTGTCTTCAGCTAACAGGAAAAATTAGGATTCCGATTATTCCACACAAATGGATTCTTCATCAATCGCATCGAAATGTCGGCAGTGTCTCCACCAAGAAAATGCCCTTTAAATATATGTTCAAATTTTCCATCTATTTTGCTTTAGTAAGAACAGAATGAAATATAGTCTAATAATCTTAATAATTTGATTTTATATTTTTCAGTTTAACAATTCAGTTCGATGGAAGTAAAATTTTAATTATCAGAATGTCTATTTGCAACTTGTGTGGTTTTTAACAAGTACCCTGCATTTATTTGCTGGTGAGATAATCGCTATCAATGTTGAAAATGGAGCCAAGAACCCAAGTCCTAATCCTGAAGCTGTTTTTAATTCACTTAGAGCTACTAACCTCGGGAAAAATATATGTTCAATCGTTCTCCTGCCAGCTATCTGTAAATAGTAGTATAAAGTGAGCTCTAACGAATGAAGCTCTTGTTGACAACTGATCTAGGAAAAGAAAAACATGGAATTAAAACCAGCTTCAAATTTGACCTTGTGTTACATCATATCCGTTGCACACCTGGTTGGGTAAATATAAATACTGTTACATTATTTAGGATCAGATTTATGATTGTTTGTACTTCAGCTGAAAATCGTCATCGTGTTGCATTTTGCCTATTGTAGAGGAGTTGGGAATATATATATATATATATATATATATGAAGTTACATTATTTTGATTTATGATAGTCTGAACTTCGCTTGAAAATTGACATTCTGCTCATAATGGAGTGTTTGGATGAATACATACAATATGTTGAGGATTAAATTGTCCTCTTTATATCAAGGGGAAGTAATCTTTTTTGTTCATATTTCCAACTGAAATTCAAAGAAGTTAATCCAACTATTCACTTTTCCCAATCTATGGGTGAATAATAGTGCAAACTGGGCTCTTTAACCTTGGTATGGCAACCAGTCTAGGAGAAAGAAAAAAGAATTTAAGCAGTCTCAAAAATTGACCTTGTGTCACATCTTGCCCATTAGATAGGGGTTGGTGAAATACATACAATATGTTGACTGTTAATTTGCCCTCTTTATATCAAAGGGGAGTAATCTTTTTGGCTCATATTTCCAAATGAAATTTAAAGGAATTAATCCAACAATTCTTCTTCGACCTGCCATAACATGAGTTACCTTCCCTTGAAAGAAGCAGTTACTTCCCTTGTTTGAATAAAATCGAGGGCTTCGCCAGCATACAGCGTCGCGCCTAAAAGCTAAAACATGCCTCCTCGTTGCCTATCGCTTTTCTTATATACCTACTAACAAATACTATAACACCACCCAGGTATGGATTAATAATAGTACAGACAGGGCTCTTTAACCTCGGTATGGAAACCGGTCTAAGAAAAAGAAAACGCTGAATTCGAACCAGCTACACTCTGCTTAGAAATTTATCTTGTGTCAGATCCTATACGTGGTGGAAGGGTTGCGTAAATACATACATTGTAATAACAAGTTAAGTTTGAATAGCTGCGCTAATAGACTAAGAAGGTTAATAATAATTATATATTGGTATTTTATTTATCGCCCCTCGATTACTCTAATTAATTAGTCTCTGAGCTAAAATTCATGTAATTATTAAGACATTCGTTGACGCGTGATTATATGTAATGTCTTCCTGTGCTAACGTTGAGGATACTTATATAACATCCCTCATCTTCTGTTATGAGGTTGGGTTATTTGTTAACAAAAATCTTGAACCAAAATCAATCAAGGTTATTTATATAAATATGTTGTTGAAATTTTTTGGGTCGTTAACAAAATCCGACTTTAAAACAAATTAACAAAACAAAAACTACTGAAAATAAAAATCCCAATGCTAAAATATATAAGACGGGGCTAAAAAAAATGTGGTGAATGTTTGGGTGATAGTTTGTTCCCCACAAATTATGTTGGCTCATTATTGAAATGCAAACGAGGTAAAACGACGCGGACAAAAGAACATTCAAAACAAAGCAGTACAAACAAAATTAAATTTATATATCAACAAATACATGAAAAAGCAAATATTACAAATATTCTAATATAGTCTGTTGAATATTCCTCTCTGTGTGCGCGTGTGTGTATGTGTGTAACTAACAAGAATATAATGGTGAAAGACTAAATATCAAATGTCCTGTAGACTATAAAATGTATATTGACTAAGTATTTCATGCGAGGTATCGATAGACAGAAATATAGAAATGTATCCTAGGAGGAACGTGTCTTCTCTCATGTTGGTTGTTTGTCTCGTTCGGGGTTTGATGAAATTTCTGAGGCTGTGTTTGAGGCTGGAACAAAGGCAGAACAGGTAAGGAAAAGGTTGCAGAATGTATACGCACCCATATTACGCGCATTAAATTGTGCTTTAATAACTGGCAAGGTCAAGCTGTTTCTGGGAGAGAGAGAGAGAGAGAGAGAGAGAGAGAGAGAGAGAGTGTGTGTGTGTGTGTGTGTGTGCTGTCTCTGTAGGTCAAAATGGAGAGAATGAGAGAGAGTATTGTCTCTGGAAGTCAAAATGTAAGAGAGTGAGTTCTTGGAAGACGAGAGTATATATAGACAATCCTTGTCATGCGGTCGGCTCCAAATGCGTGGGACAAAATCAAAGTTGCGGACGTAGCTGTGCGCACAAATCCCGTGATTTTCCTGGTCAATAGGTTCCCGTGACTGATTAGTTTACTGACGTCCGCCATCTTTATTTCGGGAACAAGTGGTATCTCGGCCATTCTAAAATATAGGAGTGTAAATCCTATAAAACAAACGAGACACATTTCACAAGTTACAAATGCTTTATTCTATAAAGCGGACGAATATAGGCTATAGCTAAGGCTGCATAAAAGTTCTTACGCAAGAAATTATTCATTTACAAAACATACATAAAACAAAAGTAATATTAAAAATATTAGCAAAAACTGCATATCTCGTACTTCTCAGTAAGTGTCAGAAACCAGCCTCTTTTTCTCTCCTACAGGGAGAAAGATAAATACTACTAAGTTCTTATTTTCTGTGGCGGAAGTTTGAAGTTTGGTCGGAGACCTCTTCTTTTTTCTTTCCTTTTTCTTTTTTCTTTTTTCTTTCGTTTCTTTACTCTTTTCTTCTTTCTTTTTCTTTCTTTCCTATTCTTTCTGGTTGTCTGTGGGGAAAGTTTGTAGTTTAGCCGGAGACCTCTTCTTTTTTCTTTCTTTTCTTTACTCTTTCCTTTTTCTTTTTTCTTTTTTCTTTCGTTTCTTTACTCTTTTCTTCTTTCTTTTTCTTTCTTTCTTATTCTTTCTGGTTGTCTGTGGGGAAAGTTTGTAGTTTAGCCGGAGACCTCTTCTTTTTTCTTTCTTTTCTTTACTCTTTCCTTTTTCTTTTTTCTTTTTTCTTTCGTTTCTTTACTCTTTTCTTCTTTCTTTTTCTTTCTTTCTTATTCTTTCTGGTTGTCTGTGGGGAAAGTTTGTAGTTTAGCCGGAGACCTCTTCTTTTTTCTTTCTTTTCTTTACTCTTTCCTTTTTCTCTTTTCTTTTTTCTTTCGTTTCTTTACTCTTTTCTTCTTTCTTTTTCTTTCTTTCTTATTCTTTCTGGTTGTCTGTGGGGAAAGTTTGTAGTTTAGCCGGAGACCTCTTCTTTTTTCTTTCTTTTCTTTACTCTTTCCTTTTTCTTTTTTCTTTTTTCTTTCGTTTCTTTACTCTTTTCTTCTTTCTTTTTCTTTCTTTCTTATTCTTTCTGTGTACTTTCAGAGCGCTGTGTACAAGCCATAAAATCTGCTATGCCTCAAGTAACCGCGACTTAGATACGGTGTTGCTATGCTTACGATCCACTCCTATCGATCATATAATTCCATTACCTGGCGAACTACTCTTCAACCGAAAACTTGTGGGAAACTTAGCAGTAAAGTGGCCCAACAAGGCAACCCGAAAAGAAAAACAGCAACCCCCTGTATCAAAGGCAGTCATATCAAAAGTCTCAACATGACCAGCACATCCGAGACTTCCCAAACATACTAGAAGGGCAACGTGTTCGAGTATATGATCCGGATTCAAGTAATTGGTCCTCGGCAATTGTTACACAGAGATGTGTTGAACCCAGATCATATATAGTGCAGACTTCATTCAGAAAGTCGCTTCGCAGAAACCGCAGGTATCTGAGGGAAGATAAGTCCGCAGCAACTCTGAACCTGGAGACATCTGCATCCACACCCGTGACATCCCCTGAATCCAATGGAGAATCAGCAGTTGGTATAGCCACAAACCCATTTTTTGAGGTATGCGCAGATTGAGCTTCCTGTCAGAGACCTCTGGGGAAGCTTTTACTTTTGCATTTATCCATCTTATTTTGCGTTTATTCTGCTCCTCCATGTTGCTGTCCCTTTCTATTTCTTATTTAATCCCTACATGTGTATTATGGCAAATTAAAACTCGGCCTTGAAAAAATATCATAGTGAAGCACAGGTACTGCAGCAAGTAATTTATTTAGCCATAATATAAGCCAAATAAATGCCACTCTCTCGGGCCCTTTATTTACCATAAAATAAATAAATACATTTGGTTTCATTGAATAAAACAAAAGTCAGCAGTCGGTATCAGTGAAAGGGAGTAGGTGGAGAAGACTTTACAGATACTGATTATAGAGGACCATTGTACGCAAATAATTGACAAAAAAAAAAAAAGAAAAAAAATCTACTTGTTTAGAATCGATGTCTATTTAGTGTTCAGGAATGCAACGAAAGGCACACAACAAAGTATAACGTCACACAGCATTGTATACAATATGAAACGCTGCTTAAATTTATAGTAACAAGGCAATTTGGTTGTCGTGCCCTGTTACATTAAGAAAGGAGTAAAACAAATGAGTTGACGAGAATATTGATGAGTTCCAAAACCTTTTGTCAGCTTGAGAGATAACCGTGAACTGTGAGTCGTACAAAGGGAAGAGAGCAGTTGCAGATATTAGAGCAGGAATTAAGCATTCACCTTGAAGCTTCGAGGATCAGTTGGTTTAGAAGTAATGAATACATGATAAAGGAATGATCTGCTAGAGAAAACAATGGTCCAAAAATTGGATACGCTCTCCTCACGTTGATGTCGGTCTGTTCTGCTGCTAAGATAAGTGAGGAAGAACTGGGAGAGCGTTTGCGCGGCGTTTTATACTACCCAGGAAAGTCATCCAAGTAGAATGGCTTAAATCATCCACATTGGACGAAAATATAAATCGAAACCTCAACGGCCAAAATAATTCCCGCGCCAGACAATAAATTTGAAATTATTTCTTTCTGCTACAAATTTATATTAACAGACATCAAACCTAATCTTAAAAGATAAAGAAAAATTAAAACGAAAAACGAAGAAGCAAAACATCACTTAAAATGTTATGGAAATGTCCAGTAATAAAAAAATATAAACTTTTTGTATTTCAATTTATAATGTTGTCGTGTATTCTTTTGATTTCATTAAGTCCAAAGATAAATTTCCATATTGTGCGCAACACTCTGTGACGTCATAATCTGCTGCGTATATTTCATCGCTTACAGAACAGACACCGATGCTAGATAAGTTAAACGAATAAATAAATAAATAAATAAATAAAAATTGGGATAGGAAATAAAATTAAACTTACCCATATATAATGATCATGTCAAAACATGCAAGTATTCCAGATAATCACACACACACATACACACACACACACAAACAATAAACAAAAATATTAATGCTTGCTTTAAAATTTTTAGTAATTATTTTTCAACTTTAAAATTCTCGGAAACAACCTTTTTACAGATTATTAATAACAAGTCTAGTTATGTCTCAAGCTATTTTTGACACAATTTTTTTATTTTATGCATTAATTAGAAAATTGAAGAAAAAATAAATAAGTTTCATATTTATTTACACATCACTTAAAGAGTCGATAAGAAACCATGAATATAAACTATAAATATAAACGTTCTTACCAGATGAGCCGTAGCGTGACTTTAAAACTATTTTAATTGATTCACCTGATAATTGTCAAGCAAAGTTGTTCACCTGGCACTGGGGTATTCCCCAGTCAGCCGTGGCTGGGAATTTCCCTCGGCATTGGGTTTTGAAGGGCGTCCACTCTGGTAGCAGCACCTTATTCCACCTAAAAGTCAAAGATCAAAGTGACCTGAGGGTTTTTGAACCTCGAAAGAAAGAAATGAGTAAATCTTTATTCTACCCTATTAAAAATGTGAGGAGTTCCCTACATTAAACTTCATTTTGTGATACCTATCATGAGGAAGCCCTTATCAACTAACACTAAGCATATTTGAGTGTCTTTTGATTTCAAAAAAATGTTTGCAAGGTTTGTATAAACTTTCAATCTTCTGGCCTGAAAAGACTTTGGTCAAAAGAAAAAAGTGTTTTAATAAAATAAAATAAAATAAAATAAAATTTCCAAGATAATGTTTTCTTTTAAGAGAAAAGATAAAGTTATCTTTCCTTGATTCTTTTATTTCTTCTCTTGTTTGCCGATAGATGTCAGAACGGTTTGTTTCCATAAAAACAAAAAACACGTGCTTAGGTTAAAAACCAAAATAATTTTAATTTATTTTTTTAAACCCTTGATATTAAATTTTGAAGAATGAGAAAATAAAATATGATATTAGTTTTTATTTGTTATCAAGCAAGGAAAAAAAAACCTTAAGAAATAAAAAAATTAAGTAAAGGTTTTTACGACATGCCATCAGTCGGTGCTTGCTTAGTAACGCTTAGCAACAGTATACTAAAAAAAATAGTTTTTCGTTTCCGTCTCGATTTTAAAAAGTATCAGCGCATTTGAAAAAAAACCAAACAAACTGTTTTAAAGGGGAAATTACCAAATTCAAATCAACCAGGTACCGTAATATTTGTATACATCTTTTATGCATTTCATTATTTTTTAAGCGACAACATTATCATGTTTATCTATTATTTTTTTCAATGTTTATGGTTTTGTTTGAAAGTTGATCAAAATTCCACGAAGATAGAAAAAATAAAATTAAATAATGCATTTCTATTTTAAATACCGTCCTTAACACACTCACACATGCGTACATACCCATACACACATAAGATTCGATGTATATAGGGTCATAGTTGACAATATGGTAGGTCTTGTAAGTTTCAGCTCCTAGTCTTAGAGTTTGATCCTCAAAGAGTGCACCATAATAGTGAGCTTGTGCTATTCTTAAAAGCACACGTCTTAATGTCTCTATAGGTACCTACAAAATTTCGCTCAAATTAAATAATTCAAGTTATCATTTAAGGTTAAATTTTTGTTTTATTTGAAAAATAATCAGTATTAAAAGTAAAATTACATTACATATCTAATTAATTTTTGATACATTTTAAAGATTTAAATTCGCCAAAAGTTGACAATTTTACCTAACTAGAGATTACTTTAATTAAAAATGTTATTGAAATTTTTGAAATACTTTAAAAAAGTTTTTTGAATGAAATTAGTTACAAGAAACATTAATAAACTGATTTATGTTAAAATATCATCTACATATTGATAATTATATTGCTTACTATAATATTTAAATCTAAGTAGAAGGTGAAATTTGTGACAAGAGACTTTCTACATCACTTTACAATTTGCCTGTTTGGGTGCACTTTAATTTCTCCATAAAAAATTATCATGGAAGACCAGCTACACACATTATAAACATTCAATATTTTTAAGAAAAGAAAATTGTATCAGTAATTGTTTATTTTTTGTATTTCATCTTGAAAAAAGAAAAAAAGCATGTTAACATAATTCTTGAAGGTATTATTAAGAAAACCTGATGAAATTGTTATTTTTAATTTATTATTAATTGATCATTAAAATATCCCTAAACTCTCTAATTTTTGCCTTTTTTAAAATTTCCTATTTTTATTACAAAATTTACATTTTTTCATACATTTCTAAAAAATTTTCAGAGAATAAACAAATGACTTATTTAAATTGTAAAACTTTTATGTATAGTTAGATCACAAACACATTGTTAAAAAATGCTTATTTAGCAGTTCATAGATTAATATTTTAAAGATATTAAATTGATTTGAATTAAAATGAATGTTTGAAAACAAATGAACTTCTTTTAAATCTTTGACATTTTTCTTTAAAAGAAGAAGCTAAAATACATGAATCTTATAAAATGTAAATGAAACTGAAAGTTATGGAGAAGTGTACTAAAAATACAATTTTTTGACCCAATTACAAAGGACAAAACTGGAAATCGCTTGACAAATTATTGTTACTATAGATTTCCATATATTTTTCATCTAACATTTTTTATGTCTCAAAAAAATCAATGAAAATATTAAAAAATAACAACTGCCATTTTCTTGCTTTAAAATTTATATTTATTGATTAGTTAAAATGTTCTTTATTTAATAATTTATTTAGATTTAGTCTGTAATTGGAGAAAAATACATCAAAATCTAATGCAAATTTAAATCCTGTCCCATTTTTAAGCAAAACAAATATCGATACAAAATTATTTCCCTAATAATCTAAAGGTAAATGACAAGCTCCCAAAACATTGTTTTTAATTCTTTAAAAATTCAATATTCACATTTGGAGTACTATTTTTTTCCATCAGCTCCCAATTAATTTGCCTTCAGACTTTATTCCTTTTATGATATTCAGAAAGTATTTCATATGCTATATCCCTAATAATTTAATAGTACACAGAGATGGGTCAAGTTAAATGACCTGAAAAAATCTGTTAGTTTTTTGGTAAAACAACTTACGTATTATATATTTCATTTATTGATAAATGAACTCTGAAAATTTGATAAAAATTAGATATTTCCTTGATTTTTGATGAATTTTTCAATCAGGAGTGATGATTTGTTACAAAAGGAAAGGTCCATGGCTGCTATGTTGTTAGTAACTACATCACTGTATAAGTGATCTCTCATTTTACGTGAGTAAAAAGTCTCCTTTTACGTAAGTCAAGTAAAGAATAAAAGAAGAAATTATCTTTTATTTCTTGCAAGAATTTTTACAGACATAAAATGGAATATCTCAGATGGCTACATCCATTGATGGGTTTCTATTGTAACAGCAGTTCATAATTATATCAATACTTCTATTTAGCAAGGACTGAAGGATTCTAATTAGCAGTTGGTAACTTCATTATACTGGCAATTAGTATAATTAAAAAAATAGTATTGGTTTTCTTCTCAACCAAAACCATAAAAATTTCATTAGTGAAATGTCAAACGATCAAAACAGATATTTTTTGGTATTATCTAAAATGAAATTCTACAGCATTGATACTTTTAACTAAGAATAAAACAGCAACTTCTGAAACAAAAATTATATTACATGAATATATGAAGTGTGTTTAGAATAATATTCATCATTGTAGTAAATGGAATCAGCACCTTGATGTTCAAATCCTGGATAAAGATGTTTGTGTTCAGTTTATGCAAATGCTCTCCGGAAAGGCGTGAACCTATCTTTTCTTCCTCCTGTTATTGATGAATATAAGGGAGCTTTGGCTCTTTAGTTTTGGGTTATATTGTCTAGGTGAATGATACACAGAGAAGAATAAGTGCTTAATATATTTATTTAGCACCAGTATATAGTACTAACAGATACATCCAGAAACACAGAACAATAAGTTACAAACAATTAACAAGACAACTTATAAGGAATAGAGGAAAGTCAAAATGTTGGATAGCCAAACAAAGTAAAGTCAGTCCAAATATTAATCAGCTTAATATCAAGTTATTAATCAACTTATTTGTTGTACACCGAACAGGCGATTATGGCACAAGGCTTTTTAAAGGTGGGCTCAGATGCAGAACCATAGCCCAGATACACCTGGCATTCCCAAAAATGCCTCAGGCCCTGTTGGCATTCCCCTAAAAAGAGGTGCCTCAGGCAACAGACAATAAACCTAGCCCCTTTGAGGAGGGTTTAAGCCAGTGGGGACAGCCCCCTGAGGCTTGAGGAGTAAATCAGTTGCTGCCATGTGATGTGAATGCCTGGCTTCCCAGACACCCACACCAGGCAGCCTTGACCAACTTATTAATCAACTGTTAGTCCTTAATTGTAGCTTATTTAAGGCCATGAGCCAGACCATCTGGTAGAATGCTAAGGGGGTGCTAGCTACTCTACAACACTTTGGTAAGGCAATGAGACAAGGAAAAGAAAAACTCAATCCAAACAGCTTTATACTTTAAAAAAATTGACCTTGTGTTGTATCTTGCTCATGGTAGAGGTGTTGGGTAAATATATACACACACACTGACATGTGTGTGTGTGGGCAGGGTACTTACTTTTAGACTACTACATATACTTTTGGTTATAGAATTTCATTGGTGCAGAGTTCCATTATAAATAATACCTAATAATATCCATTTTGATTAAATAATGTTCCTCTCAAAGTTAAAAAATCTTGGTATCTTTTGAAGAAAATAAACATTTAAATAAGAGATGGTTGGGTATGCCTACATATCAGCAATGCTGTATATAAACACAAAAAAGCATACATTTTACCTAATTCATTTTTATAATAGATAAATAAATAACCATTTGAATAAAAATCATAAGCATTTATGGCTTTTTTAAAAAATCATCTTGCATAAAACATTTTTTGGAGTTGTTTATGGTATTATGGCTATTGTCATGGGAAATGAAAATGGCAACCCAAGTGCAAATCCCAGTTTAGGCTGTCTGTGTTTCACTTCATGCTTATTACCTTGGGAAAAGCATGAATCATTATTTTTTTCCTCCAGTTATGAGTAAATAGTTGGATAGACTGAGCTCTTTAGCCTTGGTATGACAAATGGTCTCAGAGAATAAAAATTCTGAATTCAGACCAGCTGTAGTCTACTTAAAAAGTGACCATATGTCATATTGTTCTCTTGCCAAAAGAGTTGGGTAAATAAAATCTATAATTTTAGTTTTTTTCTTATTGACAGCATTTGTCTTGTCACTATCAATGGAATCATAATAAAGTTTTATACTATTTTATAAGCCTGGAAAAGTGAATATGTAATAGATACCATTGAAGAAAATTAATTTGGTGTATTGAATTTAAGTTCTAGTTGAGGCTGTTTACATTTCAATTTGTACAAATTCCCTGAAAAAAAACATGTATCCATCTGTTCTCCACCAGCTAGATATGAAATAGCAGGCCAGACTGGGCTCTCTGGCCTTGGTAAGGCAACCAGTCAAAAGAAGAAAAATTCTGCATTCAAACTGGCTGTACTCCAATTAAAAATTGACCTGGTACTGCATGCTACACATGGTGGAAAGGTGGAGTAAATAAATTCATAAAACTTTTTATTCTAGTGTAAAAAGATTTCTGATTCAAAATTCCTGGCAGGTTGTAAAGGTACGCATGTATGTATTTATTAAGACAATTTTGATTTGGGAATACAGAATGATATATTTCAGTGGCTACTGCCCAAATGCTTTGTGGGTTCTTATTTCCCTGTTGGCCTATAAGGTCAGTGTTTGGTTTGGAAACCAAAGACAACACACTTGGGCCTACTGCTGACCACAAACTTAAATAGACATCTCTTATATCACAGCAAATAATCAGCTGGGATCTAGGACTTTGCAGCCATCTTCCCTTACCTCTAATCTTCTTCTTCTTCTTCTTCTTCTTCTTCTTCTTCTTCTTCTTCTTCCCAATCTGTTAGTTTGCTATCAATATATACAAGGTGCTACTCAAATGTACAGGATGCTGGGTAACACATAAGCTTTCAACCTGAAAAGACGAAAAGTGATTTAGTTTATTAAATCAGTAGAGATATCTGAATGAAGAATTTTCTTAGTAGGAATGAGAATGAAGCCCCATTGCCCAAATAAAACTTAATTTCTTTACAAATAAGCTTAACTTAGTTTGACACAAGGCCAAATATGAGGCATCCACTGAGAATTAAACCAAGTAGCCATGGTCTGCTTGCCTAAATTGTTAACCATTACACTCATTGAAGTTAAAAAAAAAACTAAGTGTAGTTAAGATTGGTACAAGGCTAAAAGCATTGAGCAACTTGTGATGAACTAATTAACTACTTTTTGGTAAGTGGTTTCCAGAATAATTCACTAACCATTACTAACACTTAAATTATGATGAGATGCACATAAAAACTAGGCATTGTTTAGATTTCTCAAAAGGCCGTATGTATAGGGTACCTAGTGAGTATTAAATTCACTGTTTAGTAGTGTGTAATCAGTAAAATGAGCATGTTAACCATTACAAATGTCAATGCATAAACTTCATTCCATTAGGTGGAAACCATTCACACACGCACCCCCCCCATATATTCATTATATATATATATATATATATATATATATATATATATATATATATATATATATATATAATGTGTGTGTGTATGTGTGTGCGTGTGTGTGTATGTGTGAGTGTGTGTGATATAAAGTCAAATGTAGACTGTTGATTAAAATCACTTTTTAAAGCAAACTTTTAAAAACATTTAAAATCATGGTCATCAGAAGCCCTGTTGATTAACTGTCAGTTGTGCAATGTGAAGATCATTTATTAGATGATTGTGTTGATATTAATTGTAAACACCAACTGTGACCCACCCACTTCACCCTTATGGAGGAGGCAGTAATTGCTATATTCGTTAAGCTATATATATATATATATATATATATATATATAAGATAAGAATACTTGATACTGCATAACTGTATGTAAGCAAACGATTATTATTGACAAATAAAACGTATGATTTAGAAAGTGATTACAGTGGAATATTGAAAGTACAAATAGTTATGATTATAATCAAATATTTACAAATGAACCAAATTTTGGCATTTAATAACCCATAAGAGGTTGATATGTTGTTAATTAAATCAAAAGAACTTTTTCCTCCACGTTGGGTTTTTCCTTGATATTTTCCTCTCCATGGCTTGGAAAAACAGTATATCAATAATTTGAATAATCTTACTCATAACTGATTGGTGAAGTGGTAGATTTATGCCCTCCTGATGAGCATTCCATCATTAAAGTCAAATGTCATGAAAAATTTGAACTTGACTAGTCTATTCCATTTTTCTTGAGAGGAACAATTAAGCTGTTGGTGCTTCTTATATAAATAACAACAATTATGAAGATATTAAAGGATATACGTTAGTGCCACTGAAATGAATTGGTTTGGTTTAGTTTGATGGCATATCAACCATTGTCGGTTATTTAATGCCAAATCCTTTTTATACATATATATTAAATATACGATTTGTAAACACATTTTGTCAATAACATTCTTAAACAAGCCTGAGCTCAATTTTTTTCACACAGTTAAATGGTTACACTTATTTCTATCTAATACAAATAATTCTATTTACTGTTAATCATTTATCTGCACACAGTTAAATGGTTCAAAGTATTGCTATGTATCACTAACAATTCAATTAAACATCAATTTGTTTATGTTAAAAACAAAGAACTCAGACTATAACACTTTGTATACGGAGACACCTTTTTACCCCCGTCCTACTAACACTCTCACATAATCCAATATGGCCAATTGTATATTCCAGTCCTCGAATAACGCTCTCTCTTCTAGAGAGTATCAGGGGAGATAACTTGCATGCCTTAACAGTTCTTCCCCCTTTTTCTACAGAAGTAGTGCATAAGTTCTGCAAAAGAAAATAGGAGAGTGTAACAACATTAAACAGAGGACTCTTTCGGCTTGGACATGAACCCCAGGATCTTAAATGAAGGCACTCCTTTCTTTATCAAGGAGTGGGCAATTTGTGTGTTAGTTGGTACCTAAGAGCCCTCTGCAATTTCTTTTCCTTCAAGCATCTCTCTCAAAATAGCCATCTCCATGTGACGACTCTGTTCATTGTAACATTGTATCTTTTATTAGGGTCTCTCTTTTTTTCTTTTTCTATCTAAATCTTCTTCACTGTCACTGGATTTTATTTATGTAGCTGAAACAATTACATGAGGACTTTTCTTGCAAGTTGAACGTAGACTTTTTCCAAGCAATTTCTTCTTTGCAGAATGTTGTACATGGCAAATAACTTTTGCAACCGAATCCTCTTTATTCCAATTCTCTTTCTCATTCATAGTTTCACTTTGTTTGTCATCAACTTCAGCATCATATTGTCTACAAGAAATAGATGCTTTTCCCGGAGTACAAATTGTTTCTCTTCTTTGAACATCAGGAGATAAAAAGTTACGTTCTAGAGTAAGTAATGATTTCATCCCATTCTTGCAGATTTTTTCTGATCTAGGATTATTGAGATCAACAAGCTGACTCTGCGCTAATGGCTTTCTGTTTGTACACTTGGCCTTGATTCTTTCCTTGTGTGCCGGCTTATACAAAGACTTTTTAGAAATCCCAGAATTTGAACCACTGGTCACCGACGCCATATTAAAATTTCCAACAATAGGTTTAGGTTCTGTCTTCTTGTAATGAATACATAGTTCACAAGAATTTGGGAGTATCTGCAAAACTTTTATAAATTCAGGATCTGTCACTCCTGCATTTTTAACTAAGTTACACAATTTCTTACTACTAGGATGACTACATTGTCTATGTAACTTTGTTACAATTTTAATTTTTTCTGCCGTATTTTTAGAAGAGATTTCTTTAATAAAAGGTATGTATTTGAACTCACGTTTGTCTGATAGAGGTTTGGTAATAGGAATGTAGTAATGTCCAGACGATGTGCAACTCAATGGAATTTTTTTTTTAACATCGTAATAGTGTCACCTTCAAAATAGAGGCAATTTCCAGCCCTTTTCATGGCGTCTTTACTCAAGAGAAGTGGAATGTTAGAGTTCACAACATCAGTGATAATACTGACTTCAATATCAGCGATAACATATGGTAGAATGACCTTGTAGAGTGAGTTCAGTTTATTTCCATCGCCAAATTTAAAGGTTCTCACTCCTTTTATTTTTAATATTTTTTCTTTTGTGCATCCATTAATGTTTCAAGAAAACATTTATACCATTTTGTTCCACAAACGGTGCTGGATGCATCACTATCTAAAACCACAGAGCCAAGCGTCTCACCCAAAAAAATGTCTCCGCCATTTTTATGTTTTAGTTGGCTCATAAGTACCACGTGGACCACGGAAAAATCTTCCTCTATTTCGACGCCATCTTTATTCCTGCTACTATGAATGTAAGGACAATCATAAGACCAGTGAAACCTGCAGCCATAATTAAAACATACTGTAATGTTAACTTTTTGGTTTCGCGGGTTTAATTTCTTTTTGTTAGTGGAGCGTGTTTTATTTTTATAACCCTGTTGTCTTCCAGCGCGGTTTATCTTTTCTTGCAAATTATTAAAATGTGAATCACTTTGATATGAAGAGCAGCCATAATATACTTCAGAAGGGTCCATTTGGTTATTTTCTGCATAATTAACAATATCTATTTCATTTTTTTACCACGACAGGTGAAGTATTGGGTGATGAATCGCTAGAAGAATGTCCATGGATAATCTTCCATAACTGTTCTGACATGGAAGATAGTGTTAACTCGCTGACAGTAGCCTTGACCAATTTTTCGTTATCCTTGGTGATATTGGCACTCTTTAGTGCTCTGAATGCGAGTACACGTTCTGGTAAAAGAATGTTAAAGTCTTTTAATTTGGCGACAAGTTGGCCAAATGCAATCAGAAAATCTTCTAATGATGTTCCAGGCGGTCTCTGATAATTTTCAAATGTTTCGTATGCTCGAAAGGCAGACTGGTTTACATCTTCCAGAAAAAGTGTATCCAGTTTTTCATACAACTTTTTCATTCCATCCTCAGAATTAAGAACAGCAGTATCCAATTCCTAAACAGCTTCTCTAGCTGCTCCTTCCAATGACAAAAACACCATGGGGACTCTTTTTGTTTTATCCAGTGAAGTCACGAGTTCCCATGTTTTCATTTCCTTTCTCCATGTACTGTATTTATCCTTAAGCAATGTGGGTGGAGGAAAATACTTTGAATCCATAGTGTCTTTTAGCTCTGCTACCATTGTTAAAAACAAAGAACTCAGACTATAACACTCTGCATACGGAGACGCCTTTTTACACCCATCCTACTAACACTCTCTCATAAACCAATATGGCCAATTGTTTACTTCTGGTCCTCGAATAACGCCCCCTCTTCTGGAGAGTATCAGGGGAGATAAGTTGCATACCTTAACAGTTTACACACAGTTAAATGATTAAACAGTTTAAATGTTTAAGTACACTAGATGTCAAACAGTTCTATTTGACCCATAGTACTCCCTCTCTGGGCCAGAATGGACCTGTGAGCGATGGCAATGAAGGGGTACTCTGCACTCCCCAAAGCTCCAACTTTATTGGAACCTCCCCATCAGATAATTTAGTGTCATATACAGGACACTTGGAGAAGTCTTACTTCTCTGTAGAGATGCAGTTGGTATATTTTCTCAGCCCCAGCTGACTGGGCCAGAACTGAACTGGAAAATATATGGTATTACCATAACTTCAACTTTACCAACAGAAAATAAACTAAGAGTACCACATTATCTAAACATATATGGCATATATGGCAAATGGGACATGAAAATTCCCAATAATAAAATAGCATAATGTTAAAAAAGCCCAAGAGTATAAAGGGGGTTATGCCCTTGTTGGATGCTCATGAAACATGTGGAGCAAAAGCTAGATAGGAACAATGCAAGAATGCTACATGCTGTGTTGAACAAATTCTGGAAGCAACATTCCACAAAACAGCAAGTTTAAGACCACTTACCTCCCATCTCACAAACCATCCAAATAAGACAAACAAGACATACTGGCCACTGCTCGAGAAGTTGGTACAAAATCATGAGTGATATTCTCTTATGGATTCCTATGCATAGGGCTAGACAACTAGGAAAGACTTAATCAGCTGTGGGCTCATTCTGGATTATTATTGCTCATTCTGGATGTAGCCTAGAGGACCTACCCGGAGTGATGAATGATTGGGATAGGTAGCAACAGAGAGTCAATTCCTTGCAATCAGCTGATGATGATGATGATAATGTCTGAGAGAAAACTGATGTATTCTGGAATATGCCAAAAACAAAAATTTGCTAGACAAAAAAAGCAAACTGATTTCTACGTGTAGATATATCAGTAAATTTTTTTGAGTCATTTACCACCTGATTGATTTTATAATTTAGTTTCCTGTTTTTGGACTGCTCTAATTTTCTGAAATGAATAAATTATGATTTTTTTTGTGTGTACATGTCACATGACAAATTCCTTATGCCATAAATATGGTGGATTAGCTGAAGAAGCTACTGCCCTAATGCGCAAGATAAAATAATAAACAACACTTACTGGCTTGGCGGCCCGGCTGGTGTCCAGCTAACCTACAAAAATATGTCAATGAGCAGGCCAGTATATATGCACGCTAGCATAGCCACTCCTGAGCTGCCAGCCATTCCCCTCCCAATCCCGTTTTATCTTAAAGGTGCTAGAAGGTGGTAGCTGAGGGTCAATTGCATTGAGAAAGCAATGCTTGCAACCATTTGTATGCAAACAAATGATTGATATTAAATAGAATTATTGGTATTAGATAGAAGCCATTTCGAATTATTACTGAGAGCAATATTTGAAATAATTTAACTGTCTGAAAACAAATGATTAATATTAAATAAAGTGATTAGTGCTTGAAAATAATACTTGAAACCATTTAATTATATGCAAACAAATAAGCTTTATCTTGTTTAAAAATGACACTACCAACAAACTATTTGCTTAAAAATCATATTTAATTTATATGTATAAACAGAATTTGGCACTGAAAAACCCACAAGGGTTGATATGCCATAAAACACCATCAATCAATCCATCAATCAATCTTTTTTATTATATACATATATATATATATATATATTATTCCAGTTCTTTCCTCAACAATGTATTTAAATGGGAAGCAGCACTCCCAGAGTGCATGAAGAATTGATAAAGTAGCTTGCCACACAAAACACTGTCAGAGGAGGTAGTGTTTAAGGATTATGGGTCACCCAGGGATGTGTTTTTTTTTGTAAATGAGGTACCGAGCTTGGTAGTCTTGAAAATAAAATGGTGGGTGCTACTATGCAATTCAGCGACAAGTAGGGTCTGCGGAATTAATAAATCCAAGAATAATGGTGTCCAGGGTAAGGGAGAAGACTAAATGAAATGTTTATGGGAGCAATATTCTATAAATCAAGAACAACATGGGAAGCCTTGAGAATAAAAAGGAAGACCACTGAAGAAAAGCTCAAGATTAAATTATTGAGTATCACTTGGGACAAATACACCTTCAGGCAGCAGAGATGTTTGTTCATTCAGCATTCTACTTGAACGTGTTGAATGAAGACAATCAATAAAGCTACTCAGTTGACTGCTAAATTCTTCTTTAGAATCAGCCTCATTCTCTCTTTCCTCTCTCTCTCTCTCTCTCTCTCTCTCTCTCTCTCTATCTATCTATCTATATATATATATATATATATATATGTATATATATATGCGTGTATATAAACAGGATGTTCATAAAGTCCTATTGCAAATTTAGAATTTAAAATTTGATAACTCACACTGAATTAATGATAAAATTATTGAGTAAAAAACATCTGAAAGTTCAACTGTTGAGGCATTATTCTTGATATACTTTTTAATTATTGCATTCCAACAAAACCCCCATCATTGTTGATACATTTTAAAACTGGTGCAGGACCTTATGGCCATCCTGTGTATATATATGTATATAATTGTATATTAATATATGTTTTTATATCATTGCATATATATATATATATATATATATATATATATATATATATGTGTGTGTGTGTGTGTGTGTGTGTGTGCATGTGTGTGTGTGGGGGTGTACGTTTACCTCACCCCTCTGCCTTGAGAAGGATGTTACACAAGGTCAATTTTTAAGCTGTGTACAGTTTGTTTAAATTCAGAATTAGCTTTCTCCTCAACTGATTGCCTTACCCAAGCTAAAGAGTCTGATATAAGTGGAGGAAGAATTGATTGTTTCATGCCTTTCCCTAGGGCATTAGTACAAATTGAAACACCAACAGCTTTCTCCCTGATTTTAGCTCTAGTTGTTGATTCCATTTCTTGTAATGGTAATAGTTATGCAGAATTATTTCCAAATTGGGATTTTAAAAATATATTAAAAAACTGGTTGATTAATACAAACTCACATGTAACTAACACCTTCATAAAGATACTGTGTTAATAAACTTGTTTTTAGAGACATGTTTTGAAAAGATTGATCACTTTTGAATAAAAGACATAAGTTTTATTTAATTTTATAATTTTATTTACACTATATATATATATATATATATATATATATATATATATATATATATATATATATATATACCAATATTTCTTCCAACCTGTGTCTGTGTCATATATTGATGCAACATCTAGATAGTAATAAAAACATGGAGAAAAAACTTGATGGGAACAAGAATGCTACATGCTGTTTTGAACAAATCCTGGAACCAATACACTATGAAACAGCAGCTGTATGGCCACTTACCTCTCAGCTAAAAAATGAATAAGGCATATTGGGCTCTGCTAGAAAAATAAGAACAAACACATAAGTGATGCTCTCTTATGGACTCCTATACATGGACAGACCAGTGTTGGCTGTCTATCATGGACTTACATACATCAGCTTTGTGTGAACTCTGAGTGCAGTCTAGAACATTTGCTTAGATGAATGAGTGATAGGAATGGATAGTGAAAGAGAGTCAGGGAATTCTATTCTATCAGCATGATTTGATCATAATGATATATATATTAAAATATGTTTAGTTTGGTTAAGTTTTATGCCTTATCCACCATTGTTAGTTATTTAATGCCAAACCATGTTTTACATATATATTAGATATATGATTTGTAAACATATTTTGTTGATACACACAGTTAAATGATCAAACAGTTCTATTTCTAACAATTCAATTTAGCATAAGCCATAGTTAAATGGTTCCAAGTATTCAACTGAACATCAGTCATTTGTTTACTCACAGTTAAATGATCCAGCAGTTCTATTTCAAACAATTCAATTTAGAATAATTTAGTCATTTGTATACAGTTTAAATGTCAAACAGTTCTATTTGACCAATTGATAGGACCTTATCTGGTGCTACCAGTGCGGGTCGGAGTGGACTTGGGAGCAATACCAATGAAGGGGTACTTCACCTTCACCAAAGCCCCAGCATTAGTGGAGCCTCACCATCAGATTGTTTAGTGTCATATCAAGGATGCACATTGGAGGGGTCTTACCCCTCTGTAGAGATGCAATCAGTACATTCTACAGCCCCAGCTGACCTGGCTGTATATTGAAATAAGTACAATTTCTATTTATTTAGAAACTTTAATTTAAAAATTATAACATCAGTTTATAATCTAAAATAGCCGTACTAACTGTAGCAAATGAAATAGTGCTCAAATTAAAAATGTCAGAGAGGCAATATAATAATAATAATATTATAAAAAAAACATTGAGTTGGGAGCTTTTTCTTCTTTTTTCTTTTTAATCATATAACACACACAAAACACACATATGCATATTTGTTTTTGTTTTCTAAAAAGTAAGATTTCTTCTAAATCAAAGGTACAAGGATTTTATTATTTCCAGTGGAATATTATACAATTAGAATAGATATTTTTAGGTAATATATATCACTAACCTCCTCAGCACTGAAACTATTTTACTAAAAAGAAAATTGCAACAGGACGACAAATAAAAGCAGAAATGCAGAAATATGTATTTGAGATGTATTTATTTTTAGACTGCTACATATTTATCATTTAAAAAATTTATTTCAAAAACTATATTTATAGCCATAATCTTGTAGAGAAACATTTGAAGTTTATTATTAATGCTATGTTGAGAATTGATCAGACATTTTGCCATATTGAAGTTGCCCTGTTTCCTCATCTACTTATATTTAAAATTAGCAATGTTTATATATATATTTATATAGTGAAACAAGTGTTGATAGAACAATGATGGATGTTTAATAAAATATAATAACTGGGGAAAAAAAATATATTCAATGAAAGATCATATAACTGTTCAATCATTCAATCACCTTTCTTTTTTGAAAAAAATATCACATAAGTGGCACATGTTTAAATATATGGAACTTCTTTCCCCTGTTATTGTATTTTATTAAACGTATATCATTGTTTTATCAGAACTTATTTTACCATCTTAAAGTCTTGATGAAGGTTCATTAAAACCGAAATGTTTTTACGTTGACTTTCCTTCATAATAAATTCATCACTTCTGGATTACTTTGTTTTTCAATTTTCCCTCCCACTCTTTCTTTCTCTCTCTCTCTCTCCATATATATATATATATATATATATATATATATATATATATATATATATATATGTCTGTTTACCTAAGCAAAAAAGCATATTATAGCAAGATTATGATTTGAAAAGTACACCTAAATGCTTAAGCAATTTCCTCCTCCAATTTGCAGCAATGGTAATTTTTTGTGGGGTGGGGGTCTGCATTCATACTGAACATCAATTTCTAATTTTCCATTCTCAATATAATATGGATAACTGTAAATTGTTAATTCAAATCATTTATTACTTCTTAAATAGCGGCATCAGTATCACCTCTTACAATGGGAATCCATCTAATACCCAGGGCTATCTAGTATATAACTAAAATTCTCATTATGTTGATATATATATATATATATATATATATATGTGTGTGTGTGTGTGTGTGTGTATGTTGTGGGACCGATAAATATGTCTATCCCTGTTGAATCACGAAACACACTTGTAGTCGGTAGCTAGGCTAAGAGCAACATCTTTAGCAAGGCTAAAACTATTTATTTCCAAAAAGTACAAATTATGCTTTTTTGGTGGGCACAAGGCCCAAGAGTTTAGGGGAGGGGAAGGGGTGAGAACTGTATTTTCCTATGGGCCCTAGCTAGTCACACTCATCGCCAACAGTCAACAGTCATTTTATTTCAATCATTCTATACAATGGATTCATTCAACCAACCAACCACGCCACAATCACCAAAACACCTCATTCACTCCATGAGAATCCTACTTAAAAACCCGATGCAATGGAATGGCGTATGTACAATAGATGAAATGTGATGAGGTATTGGAGGAAAAAGCCCCAAAGTAAACAAAATATAAACCCAGTTGGTTTCCCTCCCATACCCCCTTCTATGATGTGGAGAGTCGACTGTTTTCTGGTACCTGGATAAGACCAAAAACAAGCCAAAACTCTCCCTATAGGGGAAGATCCTAAAAAACTAATCAGGATAAAAGAACAGGCAGGAAGGGGGCCGGCCTGGAGTGGGGAGTGAACATGAAATACTGAAAATGTGGCCAAGATCCTCATAAAAGGCCAGGGACTCACAAGTGGTAGAGGGGACAGAAAAAAGAAAACTGGGAATGGGGAGGATCTTGAGAGAACTAACATCTAGATTGCGGGGCCAATGACACACTTCATACCACTAACTAGGGGGTCAAGTTATCTAAATGTTACATAGAGTTCCTACTTACCTGGGGTGGGGTCCCGAAGGACCCGGACCATCATCACCATGCGCAGGCAGAGGAAGGAAGGATGACTCCAACGTTGCCCCCTTTCGCACGACCAGGCTCGCTGCATTCACCCACCTTCTGTTGAATGTTATGCGGTCCAAGCATCTTCTATCGCATCTAATCTTGACCCTAAGCTGATGCCTAAAGAACAAGATCAGATCGCGATAAGAAAAGTTTGCACCTTCATAAAATCCCTTGTTTCGCGTCTGCCAAATCACCATTCTAGCCACGGCTAGGATCACGAGAAACACCACACGTTTCTCACCCTGAAACGGAGGGTCAACATTGTCCAAAACGTATCCAACGTCGAGCAACACAAGCTCTCTAGGGCTGATGCGAGCCGTCCACTCCTCGACGTGGCTCCAGAACGGGCGAACCCGCTCACAGTAGTAGAAGGCGTGCAAAGCTGTTTCTTCTAAACCACTGTTGCAGCGGGGGCAGTCAGGCATATCTGCAATGCACGCTCTGTAAGCCCAGTCGTTGAGGGCCAACGCATTTCGAAACAGCCGCCAGGTGAGCGAGAACCCGGAGTTGTTCAAGAAGCCCGAACCTGGCGCCCAATTCCAATGGGAGCGAGCCTCCTCCACCGAACAGCCGAGCCGACCCATCAGAGGATCCGAAGCGGAACCCACCACTAAGCCTCTATATAGTTCCTTACGAGTCCATGAGAGGTCACTGGACCGAGGAAGCTTTCGAAGGGCCCTGCGACACTCGATGACGAATGGTGGTTCATCCCTTGGCCTACGACGGCCTTCAGCCTCGGGATTCAACCTCAGGCAAGGAAAGGTGACTCTCACCTTGAGGCTCCACACTGCATCCGTCGTCAACGATCGGCCAAGGTGAGCCAATCTCTCGGCGAGCTGGTGGCTCTCGAGATCCGGCATCCCCAGACCCCCATCGCGAGGACGTTGATAGCAGACCTGTCTACGGACCATCGGGCTTCGACCCTTCCAAAGGAGCTTGAAAAGGGATTGTTCTAGCGCCACCCGATGAACCTTAGGCAGAGGTAGTACAGACAAACGGTAAAGGATCAGGGGGAAGATGTACCTGGCGCACACCTCCGCCCTGCCCTTTAAGGTCAACCGCCTTCGAAGCCAGGCAACCACCTGCGCTTCTACCTTAGTCCGTACTTCCAACCAATTTCGCTCCAGCTGGAGGCCGGGCCCGAACCACACCCCAAGGATGCGGACGGGACCGTCACTCCAGCGGAAGGGCCCTGGCAGGGGAACGCTTCCCCTCCAGGCACCCAACCGCAAACCTTCGCTCTTGTCAAAGTTGACCTTGGCACCTGCTATCTTTTCGTAACTCGCGACCGCCTCCTTCACCGCCAATATGTCCCGACGCCTGGACACAAAGACAGTGATATCATCGGCGAACACAGAAATCTTCGCTCAGACGCTGCCGCTTAGCAAGATTCCGCGCAGGGCCGGACCATCCCTCTCATCCCTAAGCCTTCGGAGCAGGGGCTCCAAAGCAAGGACATAGAGAAGAGGAGACAAGGGGCAGCCTTGCCGGACCGACCGCTCGATCGCAAAAGTCTCCGAGCACCTCCCGTTCACCTGCACCACCGCCTGTGGGTTGCGGTACAGCATGCTAATCCATTTGCGGAACTCTGGCTCGAATCCGGCGGTCTCCAAAACCGCCGCCAAGAACCGATGGTCCACCCTATCGAAGGCCTTGGACTGATCCAAATTGATCAGCGCGGCTTCGGTGTCGTCTTCTATTAACTCTAGGATCTGGCGCACCAAATGCAAGTTGTCTTGGATCGATCTTCCCTTCACAGCATAGCTCTGCTCAGGGCCGATCAGATCACTGATGACAAGCTGCAAACGGTTCGCCAAGACCCGGGCCAAAATCTTTAACTCTGTGTTAAGCAGAGTTATGGGCCTGTAATCGTCTAGCTCGCCCCTGTAGAACGCAACAATGTACAACAACAATAACAGTGACAATTATAACAAGCAACACTTACCTGAGGTCCAGCATAGTCAAGACTAATGCTACTGATAGGGTTGGTATTTATGAACAGACATAGCCAATCAAATGTTCTAGCCAATCACGATACAAGGAATGGACCGGCCAACGTGTGCACATTGGAATCTCCCAATGTGCCATAAATAGCTCTTCATTGAGGACTGATTCACTTGGTCTTGGCCTTGCTAAAGACGTTGCTCTTAGCCTAGCTACTGACTACAAGTGTGTTTCGTATTTCAACAGCCCCGAACATGCCTGCCTTCTTTCTTCAGCAATGTGATCACGCCCTTGGTAATGCTACCAGGGATGGCTCCCTGGGCAAACCAATGGTTGAACACATCCGTCAGAATAGGGACAAACATGTGCGACATCCTCAAGTACACTTTGTAGGGTAAACCATCTAGTCCAGGCGACTTGTTAAGGCCGACCTGCTTCAGCGCATCACGGACTTCACATTCCGTAACCACACCCTCGCAACTAGCCGCTTCCGCCTCCCCAAGGCGGGGGAAGTCAGCTAAATTGTTACGAAACTCCTGAAGCTGGAGCTCAGGACAGAGGGCAAAGCGACCTCGAAAGTGTGCCCGGAAGGCCTCACGAATCTCACGGCTCGATCTCAGCACTCGCCTGTCCGGGGAGCTAATGCACTCGATGTACCGACAAGGGAACCTTCTCCACTCTTCCTTACGCAAAAATGCGTTACATTTCACGGCTTCGTTCGGAACTCTTTTTAGCCTATTTCTAACTACGAAACCCTTGTAACGCTCGCTAGCCTCGCGCTCAAGGTCCCCCTTAGCTAGATCTATGGCTACGGAGTCCCCCCCCTCCACCGCCCAGGAGAGTCTATCTTCTAAGGATTTCGCCTTCTTAGCCCTATCTAAAGCATGCTGTTGGCTGTACTTGATGGCGAAATCCCTAATCCTATACTTAAGGGAAGCCCACCACCTATTCCCAATAACCGCCCCCACTAATGCCCGCTTGATTAGGTTTTCCAGCCGCACCCGGAAGTCCCATACCTCCAGTAAGGAGGTATTGAACTTCCAGTATCTAGCCAGACTAGGCCTATTAACTAGCCGCAGACTGACCCTAACGAGTTTATGGTCAGACCGCCCTAACCAGTGGAACGTGGGACAAGTAACTAGGTCACTGTCAGCTCTTCTCACTAACACTCTGTCTAGGTAAGACCGGATCTGGCCAGAGGGCGTACCTCCTATCCACGTCCACATCTCCCTCCCTGGGTGATCGAGACGGAACCTGTCGACCAGGTCGAACTCAGTCAACAAGTCCGACAGGCTGCTCTCACACCTTCCCAACTGCTAGCACCCCGACCGGCTCTATCTATCTCGGGGTCAAGGACCGCATTCCAATCGCCCACTAGAACTGTCCGCTTCAAGTCATCCAGGAACGACCCTAACCGCCGAAAGAAGACGCGTCTCTCCACAGCAATACTGGGCGCATGAACCACAGCTATCCGAAACTCGCAAGTTTTCACGGCAACATCAGCCACCAGCAACCGGCCCCCGTCACCTGCAAAGACAACATTAACAATCGCATCAAGGCTGCGTCCAACTAGCAGAGACACCCCAGAGCTGTGGCGGCTGCCGAATGCTGAGTAAACAACAAAGTCACCCCTCAGCACCCGACAGTCCGCCCCGCAAGCGAAGTGAGTCTCCTGCACCGCAGCGACATCCACACACAGGTTCTAGAGTTCAGCAAGCAAGTGCGCACACTTGCTTGCGTCCTCAGTCCCCTCGCATTTAAACTGGCAACGTTTAAAGCCATTCTGGCCCACTTACCTAATCAGTGCTGATGATGGGCCGGAAATCCTCAGGGGTGAGGATGCCAACGTCCTGTCTCAAAGAGCCGGTGCCGAGCTTAGTTGTAACTCGGCCATCCCTGGACACTCCGCCGACATCCAATGGGAACCGCACCTTTAATGACCTGTAAAAGGAGGGGTGAACAAAAATGGGGACCCTCCCTGAGCAAAATGGTAAACATCGTCTTAGTGAGGAGTGCTCCAACTCCGCCAACTCTACACCCACATCGGTCTGACGAACCGTATCCAAGAACTTCCATACGCCCTTGGTATGATCGCCAGCCGTGCGGATGAAAGTGGTCACCATGGCTGCACTTGTAAAGTTCAAAGGATTACATATTCTTTTTTTCTGGATTTTTTCCAGGTCAAGCAGTGGCTTTAATAACTTACGTAGCTGGAAGTCAGTTACTGAGTCCAGCTCGACAGTACAAAAAGCCACTGCCTTCCTGTATTGTTCATCAGTCACATCCTGGATTTCCTGCTTGGCCTGCCGTCGAGCTGGCTTGGGTTTGGCCTCTGGGGCTACTTGTGCTGGTGCTGCTCCTGGTTCTGGCTCTGCCTGGATTAACTCCGGAACAGCTCTGGAGAGGAAGATGAACTTAGGGATGGGAGAGACAAAGTTCTAGGTAGACTTTGGGGGGATTGTCTCTCCAAAGAATGCGGTCTTCTCATGTGCTGAATCTGATGAGGACGAGTTTTTGGAGGTTGAGATTGTTCCAATTGTGGGGATTGTGGAGGTTGAAAAGGTTTAGGAGGTTGTGGGATTTGTAGGGGTTCAGGGGGTACATGTTGTGGAGTTGGGTATTGAGAGGGAGGTAGTGGAGGAAGTGGTGGTGGAGGAAACGGTGGTGGCGGAAATGGGATTGGTATCCGTGGTAGGGTTTGTTGAGGGGGAGGTTGTTGAGGAGTAGGCTGAAAGGCATTGGAGGGGCCTTCCAAGGGGTCATCTGTGCAGGGTGGCCCTGCACACATCTTTTTCGCGGCTCCCTCTCTGCTGCTTCTCCTCCTCTTCAAATTTGTTGTTGTCTCCATGGGGAGATCCAGTGCTTCTTTAGTGGTGAGGGTTGTTTTATCTTTGGGCTTCTTTTTGGATGGGGCTTTGGTTTCTGTTGAGTATTGGATGCTCGATAATGTTGGGCGGTATAGGCGCCGTCACTGATGTGGGTATGAATTGGGATGATGAGCTTCTAGCAGGAGAGGCGGTTACAGTCGCAGTCTTGTCCTCCGTTTTCTTGGGGGATTTCCTTTTTTTTTTCCTGGTCACTTTGGTCCAGCCTTCCTCCGCTTTTTTTGGCTGGACCTGACCCGGCTCCTTAGCTGTTGGACTGCTGGTTTGGCTACTGATGGTGGCTGTGGCGATTGTTGCTGTTGGAGTAGTTGTTGTGGAGGCTGCGGGAGCTGCAACATTTTGAGGGTCCTTCTTGGGGCAAAATTTTGAAATATGTCCCAACTGTTTGCAGCTCCAGCAGCGTGGACGTCGTCCCTCCACCTCCACCATCATCTGCCTCTCTCTGCTGATGATAACTTCTGGGATGTCTCGGAATCCCTCCCTAGTCAAACATAGCCGGAACACATGGTCCCCGTAGGCCGTCCCGGCGGCTGACCTTAGAAGGTTGCTTTCCTCTACTTGTCCATATCTACTGAGGAAGGCAGCCAGCACCTCCCCAGTGACAGTGGCCGGGACGTTACATACTGTAACGCGGACCCTGCGGGTCCCCATGTACTCCGGCTGCAGTCGGAAGAACTTGGTCGCGATTGTAGTTGTGGCCGCTTTTATTGCCTGTTCCTTGGTGGGAAGCAGGACGTCCCAAGTTGCAAAACTCCGTCTGCAAAAATACTGGCATGGGACACCTGCTTTCCGTAGGAGGTCTTCGAATACCTCCTTTTTCAGCCCAACCAGCCGTCTTGTCGTGAGGTCCGAAACCACCAAAGACAAGATTCTTGGCTCCAGCTTTTCGATGATCTCGGGGATGGGCAAGATTTCGTTGCCCTTGAAGTACTGGGCATACTTGCCCATCCAGTCTTTTTCGTGATCTTCTGGGTTCTTTGTCTGGATTTTCCAAGGTACTGGGCCTGGTGGTTTCTCCTTTTGTCCCGGCTGGATTGGGCTATCTGTTTCATCAGGTATTGGCAAAGAAGGGCAATTTGAGCCAATGAGGCTAACCGTTCGTGTTTCCGGTTCCCTTTGTTCCTCTGACTGCTTAGGGAGGGCTTCTCTTTTTTCCGCTTGTGAAAGTGGGTCGCAAGGATGAGATGAATGCGATGGAGAAGAGGAACCCTCCATGACTGCTAAATCGCAATCAGGAGGGTTAGTGTGATTCGACGGGAGGTCCAAAAATAAAAATAAAAATAACTAAAGAGGTCAGGATGGAATGGATATAATGACCGCAGGGTCACTTGTCAACGGTAGTAAAGCAAACCCTCACTACCAGGAAACTGGGGGCAGTACTGCCACCCAGCAACTGGCGCTAGGTGCTAGGTGAGGGGAGTGGGGAGCAACTAGCGTCCAGTTGCCAGACAAAAAAAAGGTGGCAGTAACTCAATACCGATCCACAATCTAAAAGCTGTCGTCCGCGAAACTCACTTGTAGTCAGTAGCTAGGCTAAGAGCAACGTCTTTAGCAAGGCTAAGACTAAAGTGTTTATTTCCTTCTAATTTACAGGAAGGCACAAGGCCTTGAGTTTTGGGGGGAAGGGGAAGGGTGCGGTCTTTCATTAACTATGTTTTTACTAAGGGGACCTAGCTAGCCACATTCACCGACCCATTCAACAATACAATATATAGTCATTCATCCGTCGCCATGCGCGCTGCTACCACCAAAATACCACATTTGCTCTATGAAGAAAGACCTACTTAAAACCCCGGAAGTGATGCATGATTTTATTTACAGATGAATTCATATGATGGGGATGGGAGAAAAACCCCGAAATATATACAAAAACAAAGAAACAAAGGAAAAATCCCCCGTTTGGTTGCCCTCCCATCCCGCCGTCTATAAAATTGTAGGCTGACTGTTTTCCGGGGCGAAAGAACCGGAAACAAGTCGGACCTGCCCTAGGTGGGACTGGGATCCTAATCTATAGGGGAGAAAAGAAATAAAGGGTCGGGCGCGGTATGGGTCGGTACAAGCCGGTAATATGATTTTTATACATGTGAATGTTCAAGATCTTCAGTAAAAGCGGACTGGGATACGGCTTGAGGTACAAAAATAATGGGGATGGGCAAGATCTTGAATACTAATGACTAGATGACGGGGACAATGACTGACAACATACTGCTAACTAGGTTGCAAGGGAAAAGCATTGCCTACTTACCGGGGGTGGGGTCCCGAAGGACCCGTACCGTAGACGCCATGGGCAGGCAGAGGAGGGAAGGATGACTCCAACGTTGCCCCCTTTCGCACGACCAGGCTCGCTGCATTCACCCACCTTCTGTTGAATGCTATGCGATCCAAGCGTTTTCTATCGCATCTGATTTTGACCCTCAGCTGATGCCGAAAATACAAAACCAGATCACGATGAGAAAAGTTTGCATCTTCATACAATCCCTTCTTTCGCGTGATCCAAATCACCATTCGAGCTACAGCCAGGATCGCGAGAAACACCACACGCTTCTCACCCTGAAACGGAGGAAGAACGTTGTCCACGACGTAACCAACGTCGAGCAGCACGAGCTGCTTGGGTTCGATGCGAGCCGTCCACTCCCCGTCCACGTGATCCCAAAACGGGCTAACTCGCTCGCTGTAGTAGAAAGCGTGCTCAGCCGTTTCTTCCAATCCACTGGCGCAGCAAGGACAATCAGGCATGTCTGCTAGGCCCGCTCTGTAGTTCAAGCCGAGAAGGGGTAACGCATTCCGTACAAGTCGCCAGGTGAGCAAGAACTCGGAGTTGTTCAAGAAGCTCGATCCTGGCGCCCAATTCCAGTGAGAGCGGATCTCCTCCGCCGTCGAGCCTCGCTGCTCGCTAAGAGGATCAGAAGCGGAACCCACTATTAACTCCCGATATAGCTCTTTCCGAGGCCGTGAAAGGTTACTGGACCCAAGAAGGTTACGAAGGGCCTTTCGGCACTCGCGGACAAACAGTGCTTCGCCCCAAGACCTACGTCGGCCTTCGGCCTTTGGGTCTGACTGGAGGCGAGGAAAAGTCCGACTCGCCTTTCGTCTCCACACTGAGTCTCCCGTCAAGGACCGGCCGAGGTATGCAAGTCTTTCAGCAAGCCAGTGGCTCTCCAGATCAGGCATACCCAGACCCCCGTTGCGTGTACGTTGGATACAGACCTGCCTACGGCCTTGCACCTCCCCAGAGCAATCTGGAGAGGGATTGTTGCAGTGCCAACCGACGTGCCTTAGGCAGAGGAAGTACAGCCAATCGGTAAAGGATCAGAGGGAAGACATACGTGGCGCACGCCTCCGCCCTGCCCTTTAAGGACAACCTCCTTGAATGCCAGATTCCCACCTGAGCATTCACCTTAGCTTGTACTTCCGACCAATTTCGCTCCAGTTGGAGGTCAGGCCCGAACCACACCCCGAGGATGCGGATGGGTCCTTCACTCCAGCGGAAGGGCCCTGGAAGAGTATTGCTACCCCTCCAAGCACCAAGCCGCAAACCTTCGCTTTTGTCAAAATTGACCTTGGCTCCTGCGATCCGCTCGTACTCGACAACCGCCTCTTTCACAGCCTTTATATCCAGACGGCGGGACACAAAGACTGTGATGTCATCAGCGAACGCAGAAACCCTTGCAGCAAGGCTACTAACAAAAGGTATACCGCGCAGGGACGGACTTGTCCTCTCATCCCTAAGCCTGCGCAGGAGGGGCTCCAACGCGAGGACATAGAGAAGAGGAGACAATGGGCAGCCCTGCTGGACCGAACGCTCGATCGCGAATGCCCTCGAACGCCTTCCGTTCACCTGCACCACTGCCTGAGGGTTGTGGTACATCATGCTAATCCATCTGCGGAACTCCGGTTGGAATCCGGCAGTCTCCAAAACAGACGCCAAGAACCGATGGTCAACCCTATCGAAGGCCTTGGACTGATCTAAACTGATCAGCGCGGCTTCTGTGTCGTCTTCTATCCCCTCTAGGACCTTGCGAATCAAGTGCAGATTGTCCTGGATCGATCTTCCCTTCACAGCAAAGGTCTGTTCAGGGCCGATCAGATCACTGATGATAAGCTTTAAACGATTCGCCAAGACCCGGTCCAAAATCTTTAACTCTGTGTTAAGCAGAGTTATGGGCCTGTAGTCATCTAAACCCTCCCCAACATGCCTGCCACCTTTCTTCAGCAATGTGATCACGCCCTTGGTAACGCAACCAGGGATGGCTCCCTGAGCGAACCAATGGTTGAACACATCCGTCAGAATAGGGACAAACATGTGCGACATCCTCAAGTACACTTTGTAGGGCAAACCATCTAGTCCCGGTGACTTGTTGAGGCTGACCTGCTTCAACGCATCACGGACTTCGCATTCAGTAACCACACCCTCGCAGCTAGCCGCTTCAGCCGCCCCAAGGCGGGGGAAGTCGGCAAGATAGCTACGAAACTCCCGGTTCGGGAGATCAGGGCAGCGGGCAAAGCGATCCCGAAAATGCGCCCGAAAGGCATCTCGCATCTCACGACACGATCGCACCAGTCGCCCGTCCGCGGTCTTGACAGACACGATGTACCGATCGGGGAACCTTCGCACTTCTTCTTCACGCGCAGTCGCGTTCGATTTCACAGCTTCGTAGAGAACTCTATTTAACCTAGATCTAACTACGTGTCCCTTGTAACGCTCAAGGTCCCTCCTAGCTAGTTCTACACCTAGGGAGTCCCCCCCCCGCCGCCCGGGAAAGTCTATCGTCTATAGACTTCGCCTCCTTGGCCTTATCTAAATTGAGCCGTTCACCGTATTTGGTGGCGAAGTCTCTAATCCTATATTTGAGAGAAACCCACCACCTATTCCCGGTAACCGCCCCCACTAACGCCCGCTGAATTAGGGATTCCAGCCGGTTCCGGAAGTCCCGTATCTCCAGTAAGGAGGTATTGAACTTCCAGTAGCCGGCTAGACTAGGTCTATTAACTAACTGCAGACTGACTCTAACGAGTTTATGGTCAGTCCACGCTATCAAGTGGAACGTGGGACAACTAACGAAATCAATGTCAGCTCGTCTAACTAACACTCTGTCCAAGTAGGAACCTACTTTGGCAGAGGGCGAGCTATCTAGCCACGTCCACATCTCCCGCCCTGGGTGATCAAGACGAAACCTGTCGACAAGACCGTGACGAGTCACGAAGCCGACAAGGCTGCTCTCACACCTTCCCGCACGACTAGCTCCCCAACCGACCTTATCTATATTGGGATCAAGGATCGCATTCCAATCACCCATTAAGACTAGCCGCTTCGTATCGTCCAGGAACAGCGCCAACCGACGAAAAAAGGAAACCCTCTCCGCAGCGGTATTGGACGCATAAACCGCAACCAGACGAAACTTGAAACTTTTCACGGCAACATCGGCCACAACCAGCCGGACCCCGTCACCTGCAAAAACAACGTCAACATCAGCATCAAGGCTGTGTCCAACTAGCAAGGAGACCCCAGCGCTGACGTGGCTGCCGTATGCTGAGAAAACGTTAAAGTTGTTTTCCAGCACCCGACAGTCAGCATCGCAAGTGAAGTGGGTCTCCTGCACTGCAGCAACATCTACGCAGAGCTTCTTGAGTTCACCAAGCAAGCGCGCACACTTGCTTGAATCCCTCAGTCCCCTCACATTCAAACTGGCAAGGTTTAGAGCCATCAATCCCACTTACCTTACTCACTGTCGACTATGGGCCGGAAATCCTTCGGGGTGAGGATGCCGACGGCCTGACGCAGGGAACCGGTGCCGAGCTCAGTTGTAACTCGGTCATCCCTGGTGATTCCTCCGACATCCAAAGGAACCGCATTTTTAGGAACCTATAAAAAGAGGGGTGAACCAAAATAGGTACCCTCCCGGAACAAAAAGGTAAACATTTTTTAAGAGAGGAGTGCTCCAACTCCGCCAACTTTATGCCCAAGTCGGTCTGGCAGACCGTATTCAGGAACTTCCAGACGCCCCTGGTACGGTTGCCAGCCGACCGGACAAAAGTGGTCACCATGGCTGCACTCCTAAAGTTCGTTGGGTTACAGACTCTTTTACCATCAATTTTTTCGCAGTCCAGCAGTGGCTTCAGTGTCTTTCGGAGCTGGTAATCCATCACGGATTCCAGCCCGACAGTGCACAGAGCCACTGCCTTCCTGCACTGTTCATCAATTAGATCTTTGTTGGCTGCTTTGGCTTGCTGCCGGGATCTCTTTGGTGTAGAGTCTGTTGGCACTGGTTTTGATGTTGCTTTTTCTGCGGGAGTTGTTATTGGAAACAGTTCCGGGGAGGATGGTGGACTCAGCGAGGGGAGGGAGTATGTCCTCAAAAGACTTTTTTGGGAGAGTCTCTCGTGAGACTGTGCTCTTGCTATAGTTTGTATTTGGTGAGGGCGAGTCTTTGGGGGTTGTGGGGATTGCAAGAGTTGTAGAACTTTCGGTGGTTGAGAGCATTTTTGCTCAGGGGGAGCATGTTGTGGAGTGTGGTGTTGAGGGGGGGGCGCAAGTGGTGGTGGAGGAGGAGGTGGTAGGGGGAGAATAGGTGAAGGAAGTGATATTAGAGGTGGAAATGGTAAATGCGGCGGAGTTTGTTGGGGAAGAGTTTTTGGAGGAAGGGCATTAGAGGGGCCTTCCAGGGGATCTTCAGAGCAGGGTGGCCCTGAACATACTTTCTTTGCTGCTCCCTCTCCGCTGCTCCTTCTCCTCTTCAGATTCGTAATGGTTTCCATGGGAGTTTCTTCTGCTTCTGGTGTGGTGGGAGCTGGTTTGGTTTTAGTTTTCTTTTTAGTCTTGGATGCTGGAGGGTGCTCAGTGATGTGTGCAGGGATAGGTGCTGTCACTGACTTTGGTGTGTATATTGCTGCTGGTGTCGTTGTTTTTGTAGAGGTTGGTGTCGTTGCTTTTGTAGAGGCTGATGTCATTGCTTTCGTAGGGGCTGGTGTCGTTACTTTTGCAGGAGAGGCAGTTGTGGGTTTATCCTCGGCTTTTTGGGGAGATTTCTTTTTTTTTCGGGTGACTTCCACCCACTCCTCCACTGTTTTTGGCTGGGCCTGGTCCAGCTCTTTTTCCTTTCCGGTCTCTCTGATGGTGACTATGGAAGCTGTTGTTGCTGCAGTTTCTGTTGCGACTGTGGCGGCTGCAGCAGCTGGAGCTTTTGACGGATCTTTTTTGGGGCAGAACTTGGATATGTGCCCCAACTGCTTGCTGCTCCAACAGCACGGACGTCTGCCTTCCACAATCACCATCATCTGTCTCCCTCTGCTGATGATGATTTCGGGAACTGTTTGAAAGCCCTCCCAAGAAAGGCACATCCGGAACACGTAGTCCCCATAGGCCGTCCCGGCTGTTGACCTTAGCAGGTTGATTTCCTCTACGCGTCCAAATGCGCTGAGGAAGGTGGCCAACACTTCTCCTGTTATGAACGCTGGGACGTTGCAGATGGTGACCCGAATTCTACGGGTGCCTAGGTATTCCGGCTGCAGTCGGAAGAACTTTGTTATAATATTATTCGAGGCAACCTTGGCAGCTTGGTCGCTGGAAAGGAGCAGGACGTCCCATGTCGCAAAACTCCTTCTGCAGAAGTATTGGCATGGGACGCCGGCTTTTCGTAACAGATCCTCGAACCCTTCCTTCTTGAGTCCTACGAGCCGTCTTGTTTTTAAATCCGTCACCACCAGAGAGACGATTCTCGGTTCTAGTTTTTCAAGGAGTTCCGGGATGGGCAAAATCTCATTGCCTTTGAAGAATTCGGCATATTTGCCCACCTGGTCCTTTTCGTACTCTTCTGGGTTCTTTTGTTGTATTTTCCACGGTGATGGTGACGGATTTTCTGGCTTTGTCTTTTGCCCTGGTGGAATTGGGCTCCCTGACTCCGAAGGAAGGGATGGCCAGTTTGAGCCAATCAGGCTTGTTACATGACTTTCTTCCGACTGCTTTGGGAGGGCTTCATTTTCTGATGTATCATGAGCATCGTGATGAGAGGGTTGTCGAGAGGATGAAGAAGCGGAGGTACCCTCCATGACTGCAAACTAGCAATCAGGAGGGTCAACGTGATGAAAAATGTATTAGAACGAGGTAAAACAACAGGTGAAACAATGGATCAAAACAATAACAGCAATAATATAAACAATAGTCCAAAAGGATAACAAGAAAAAACAGACCTCTGTAATAGAGTTTCCAACAGATCAGTAACCAGGCTAAGAACAACGTCTTTAGCAAGGCAAAGACTAAAGTGAATCAGTCCTCAATGAAAGAGCTATTTATGGCACATTGGGAGATTCCAATGTGCACACATTAGCCGGTCCATTCCTTGGATTGTGATTGGCTAGAACATCTAATTGGATATGTTTGTTCATAAATACCAACCCTGTCCAGTAAGCATTTGTCTTGACTATGCTGGACCTCAGGTAAGTGTTGCTGTTATTATTGTCACTATTATTGCTGTTGTATATTGTTGTGTTCTACAAACTCTTCAAATTGTCACCCTAAAACGAATCAATAGCAAATTCAACGTATATCATTGTTTTATCAGAACTTGTTTTACCATCTTAAAGTCCTGATGAAGGTTCATTAAAACCGAAACGTTTTTATGTTGACTTTTCTTCGTAATGAATTCATTGCTCCTGGATTACTTTGTTTTTCAATTTTCTCTGTCCCTCTTTCTTTCTCTCTCTCTATATATATATACATATATATATAAAAAACTACATTCTAAACCTCTCATGGTTATAAAAATGAAGAAAAATTAAACAATTTTTCGACTGATATTTGAAAAAGAAATATTGGAAACTATTTATAAAGACATGCAAAATCAAGTGTTTAAATCTTTATGTTTTAAAGTTTAAGTTTCATTTGCATGTGGAGCCAATCTTTTGGCATGCATAAATCTTCAGTCTTGGAATAAATGATTACCAAAAGCCGAAACTAGTTTATAGTTCTTTTGTTCTTAAAACACACACATATGTATGCATATATGCATATGTTTGTAAGTGTGTGTGTTACTAACTCTGCAAAAAAAGCACATTTTAGTGAGATTTTTATTAGAGCACTACTTCTAAAGTGCTTTAGAGAATAAAGTAATTTCCAGTATAATTTGCAACTGAATGATAATTTTGGGAGATTTATATTTGAGCTAATTGTTATTTTTTAATTGCCTAAATTCACAATTTAACAGTGAATGAAATACTAATAAGAATCTTTTTCACCCTCCTAAATAGAAGTGCTAATATCATCATGAATTGCCATGAAACTTTATACTTACCAGTTCAACAGATCATCTAGTGAACTTAGAAAATTGACAGAATTCTTAATATGATGATGTACTTCTGAATATATCAATCATTATTTCTCAAAAAAAGCAAAAATGTTTGTTGTGTCTTCATGCCCTGAATATTTACTTAACAGCTGACCAACTTGTAAAGAAATTTGATATCAATTTAATTGATGAGAATGATATCAGTTCATTCATATTTTACATGTCTCTCAATATCCATTTTTGTATTCATTTTGTTGGTAAAGCAAAGCTTGTCTATTAATATATTTTCCCAGACTGAATTAGACATATAAATATATTCATTTGCAAAAGCTAGATTGATATTTATTGTGAGTGCTTGCATTTACAATTGAGCACGAGGCCCTAATGTATTTGCAAATGCTCAATGAGATTTCAAATCACCAGCCTTAAAAAAAGGCCCTAATGGATTTGCAAATGCTCAATGAGATTTCAAATCACCAGCCTTAAAAAAGGAGTCTTACAAGATGGCATGCTCATGAGTCTGTACTGTGCTTGGCTCTAGTTATAGTATTTCTTGATACTTTCCCTTCTGAAGCTTCCAAATTATTTCTGAAATCCTTTGTTGTAATATTTGGACTATTTTCCATAGTTTTTTGAAGGTTATACGCTCAAATGGCTGACAATTTCTTCTTTTAATCATATTCAGATTTTCTCTTTTGCTCTTTGTAGAATAATGATAGCACTTGCCACTATAATGTCCATGCAACAGTGCTAAACAAAAGCTGGCACTCATTTTACCAGCAGCCAATCACACCCCATGCAATGATGTGCCCGTATGTGCACAATCAGATGCTTGATGAATAGTCCTCCTTCTCCTCAAGTAGTATTCTTCTTTGGCAACTCTGTTTGCTTCATAACTGAGTACTTGTGTGAACAACTTCACAAATTTGACATGGCGCTGCAAGCAGGACTTATGACACCCGGGGATTGGGAATGCTTCTTCACCGACTTGGCCAAAACTCATGCAACAAAGTTTGTGAATGAGAAGTTGATGATTGAGAGCCTTCAGATGCTGGATTGATCTAGGCTGAAGGAGCTAGGAGTCATATTAATGGGAGAAGCCCTGTGCATCCTTAAGCAGGCTAAGGAAGCCACCACCCAGGCAACCTGCATTCAGGCACTAGCAAACAAGTCCCTGCCACCTCAATCCTGAGATGACCCTGCAACACTTCAGGAAGTTCTGAACTGATTGGGACATCTTTACTAAGATGATGAATTGGCCAAGCTCTCAGGCCAATATTCACTTCTACAATTGTGCTGATGAGGCTGTGCAAAACGCCATAATTAACACTCACCCTAACTTCTTCACCATTGATCCAGATGAGCTACTTGACATAGTAGAAGTATTGGTCACTCAGAGGTCAAATCCTATCGTCCATCACCTTGCTTTTGCCTCCATGACTCAGGACAAAGATCAGCCAATACAGAACTACTTTGTCCGCCTCAGAGCCATAGCTGTTGACTGCAACTTCACATGCCCCTCGTGTAAGCATGATCTGTCCGATATATACATCAAAGACCAGATCATCCGAGGAATAGCAAATGACACACGCCAGGCTGACCTACTAGCCAAAGCCAGAATGCTTAAATCCCTCGAGTAGAATGTCCATCCTGCTGAAGCATTTGAATCAGCACTACAAGACCAAAACTCAATGGCCGGCGCTTCAGAAGCGGCCTCTGCTCGGCTATCAACATACCACAAAATGGAAGAATACACCATAAGTCAACATGGGGAATGTCCGTGCCGACACCTATCTCAACCACAACAATAGTGATACTAAACTAACCCGCCAGGCTCATGTAGGTTGTGGCAGCCACCAACATGGCACCTCAGGAACTGGATCCTGCCAGTTAAAATGCCCAGCATGGGGACAAACATGTTGTAATTATGTGAAGCCCAATCACCTATAGGGGTATGCTGGGCTAGGAAACCACCTCAAGCAGTCAGAAAAAGCCCTGTGGCTAATAAAGCCGCTATGGACATGCTCATTGCCCACATTACATTCAATCAAGCAATGGACTCATATACATCTAAAGACACAGGCCAGATAAGGGAGATAGATGCATATATTGTCCCATTCTTGCCAAAACCAGATCCCAGATAGGCTAGAGATATCCCCAGTAGCTGTCACACTAGAATGACAATCTTTCCCAACAGTGGAGCCACCATATGCCTCGAGGGACTTAAGCACCTTCTGAAATGGGACTTACAACAAATAACCTCATCCCATCAAGGTAAGTCGTTCGGGCTATAGGAGGCTTTACACTCATGTGTCTGGGTTGGCTCCCCACAGAATTCATCGCCCATGGAAAAACAACTAAACAAGCCCTGTATATATGCCAAAAGATCCAGCATCTATACTTCAGCAAAGCAGCATGCATTGATGTTGGGATACTGCCCAAAGACTTCCTGAACCCTGCAGCTACAATACCACCCAAAGCAGATATAGCAATGCAATACATACCTTTGACAAACACACATAAAAAATCAGATGCTTGCCCCAAATACAACAGGGTTGAGGAGCAACTACCAATATGCCCCCAAAACTCTCTTTCCCCCTGGGGCCCAAAATCGCGAGATGAGTCTATCCTGTTGGAACGCTCATTTCATAGAACAGCACACACCCTATGCCCCCTTCAAAAGAGACAAATATTTACAATTCAATGACCAACAACCCGCCAAAGGGACAGAACAGTTCAGGTCATTGAGACCCTCCCCAACCACCAATAATGTGTCAGAGTTGATGGATCAGGTAGAATTACCTTGCGAAATCACCGATTCCTCAGGAAACTTGAAACACCAACAATCCCATTTCCCCTTCATAGTACTATGCCCAAGACCTCTACACCAAATCCAACTCCCCATAGACCCAATACACCAGTACTGCAAACCATGGACACTGGAATAACATTGTTACACCTGACATCAAATACCACTCAGCTGTCTACATTGATGTGGACAAAACCCTATCCGGTATTTTCCAGATTACTTCCACACAACCAGCCAGGTTTTAAGGAATTCATCCCTCCCCAAAGACCCGGACCTACGTGTGATAGAGGGGAAGAAGATGTAGAATAATAATAGAACTTGCTGCCATAATGTCTAAAAATGTCTGGCACTCATTTTACCAGCAGCCAATCACAGCCCATGCAATGATGTGCCCGTATGTGCACAATCAGATGTCATAGCCATGCAATGATGTGTCCGTATGTGCGCAATCAGATGCTTGATGAATAGTCCTCCTTCTCCTCAAGTAGTATTCTTCTTTGGCAACTCTGTTTGCTTCATAACTGAGTACTTGTGTGAACAACTTCACAAGTTTGACATGGTGCTGTGAGCAGGACTTATGACACCCGAGGATTGGGAACAACTTCACAAATTTGAAAATCTTCAGAATGATGTTATGAACTATTAATTTTGGAATAACAAATTATTTAGAAATGATATTCACAACTGGACTTGCAAGCTTCAACCATAACTTGATATAAGACCATCTATATAAAAAAATTGTATATTCAGTAGAAAAGAAGAAGATTACAATATGAATCATTAGAAGTGACATTAACAAAACATTGTGATTATTTTCCTTAATATTCATGAAAATGTGGAGGGGATTTTCTATAGAAAAAGAAACATTTTAAGAATTGTTCAGTTCTTTATTATTTAGTAATCAAATGAGAAGAAGTAAAACTCCAAAGAGGCATTTTCCAGGTTGACTCACACTTGTGACTACTATTTATTATAGTAATGATCCTGCTAAATTATTTTATTAGAAAATTCAAAGGAGTCTACTAAGTTACAGGAAAAAATAAACCACCTTGTGTATATGGATGATATTAAGATAATTGCCAAGATTAAAAAAGTTTTAGAATCCTTAATACAAACTATAAAAATCTTTAGTCAAGATATTGGAATGGAATTTGGGGTTGAAAAATGAGCCATGCTTATAATGATTGCTGCTGTAACTGTTCATTTGAACCTGAAATCATAAAAATTGGTCAGTCATCTCATAAGATGTATAGCAATAACAGAGTGAATTTTCAAGAGTCTACAACAATTTTAAATGCCTGTACAAAAAAAGTCTGGAAACTTATTGAATGCACCACATAGCACTTACAGTTTTTAAGAGAGAGCAGGTTCTGCCAAAAGGGAAAACCCCTAGGACTGTGGTAGATAATTTTTGAACCACTCTACATGAATGCCTGGGGGCTAGACAGAAACAAAGATACAACTGTACTTTTTTATTAAATTTTAAACATGTATTTATTAGCAAACAGCATTCATCAAAAATAGGGATAAGCATTTTTCACCAGGATTTTTAAAAGCACGTTTTGATAACTAATTGTGCTGTGTTAATCATTTTTGAATATATCTTTCAATCTAAAGAATTTGTTTAGTGGATATTTTTTATAATGAAGTTATAAAAGTATAAGCATAAAAAGAAATGATTGAAACTTCTTAAATTTGCTTTTTCATTTGTTCATTTAACTGTAACTGAGCAATAAGAAAAAACTCTCACTGTGTTCACAGTTATTTAAACATAATTGGAACGAAAGAGATGATTCAATTTTTGGTCATCGGGATATATTTCTCTATAAATTCATTTTTTTTCTAAAAATAACAAGCTATGTCCAGAGTAGAACATTCAAGTGGACTTAGTATTTTGACAAAAAGAAATATAGAATATAGATATTTTGTAAAAAAATATTATACATACAGAAATCTTGCAGAAGTAAGAGAACATTTTTACCACTTAATTTTCTCATTCCATGAGTTAGTTTAATAAGTAAAAACAATCATGATTTCAGGTTCAAATGAACAGCTACAGCTGCAATTGGAATACACCCTACTAAAGCCTGATTGTCACAGCTGGTGAATTTCAAAAATGCAATTTGGATATGAGGACACTTTAGAAGAATGATATGCAAAATTCTGTTGTAACCTTGGAAAAATACCACAGAAACATATGGAATGCTTCAGACTGCTTTTGGAGCATCTTGCATGAATCGAGCATTAGTTTTTGAGTGGCATAAGAGATTCAAGGAAGGCAGGGAGTCTGTGAGGGATGATAAGAGGTGTGGGAGGAGTAAGGAAGTCAGAACACCAGAGTTGATTGACCAAAGGGTTACAGTTAGGGTTACTATTTTGAGGTTTTAAGGGAGTTCTGGAAGACATTCCATCTGAAGAGGCCAGCACTCTTTCAAATCGGGTCAGTGGCATTTCTACCAGGACAATGCACCAGTCCACAACTCCATGCTTGTCACACTATTTGACAAAGATGGGTATCAAGACAGTCCCTCAGCCTTCCTATAGTCCAGACCTTGCTCCCCGTGACTTTTGGTCATTCCCTAAGCTCAGAGGCTGTCGTTATGAGAGAATTGAGGAGATGAAAGAGGCTGTGATGAAAGTCATTGACACGCTCACACAAGAGGACTTCTATGGGGCCTTCCAGAAGATGTTGGAACAGTACAACAAGTGCATTGCATCCGGAGGAGATTACTTCAAAGGGGACTAGAGTTTCATGTGTGTACTATCAATAAAAGTGCCCATATGAAAAAAGTCTGGGAACTTATTTAATGATCCTCGTAAGTTGATTATTTGGTGACTGAATTCCCCTGAAATAAATGTGGACAAATTGTTAATATTAGATAGAAATTATTGAAATCAAATATCTGTGAGCAAATTACTTTTACTAGACAGGAATACATGAAACTATAAATGGTGTATAAAATATTTGTTATTTAGTGAAGTTACTTGAAGCTGTAATTGTTTATAAGTGATTATTATCATACAACATGCTGTAAAACCAACCAACCAACCAACTTCTGAGGTTTTCTTTTTTTCTTTTCTTCTTTCTTTTTTGTTTACATAAATGATTTGAAAGGATTTCAACTGATTGATATTTGTGTATTCCTCACTTGCTAAAATGGCTAATGTCATCATCTTGATTCATTAGACAAACAGCAATACTGATCCATATTAGGTAAATCGATCATTAAAGACATGAACTATATGATTATATTTGTAACATATGCTTACATGTTTGTATGATATGATGTATATATACATTTGTTGGTTGGGTAGATGTTTTTATGGCATATCAACTCTTGTAGGTTATTTAATGTCAAATATGGTTCATACTTATATATCAAATATATATTATTTGTAAACAAATTGTTCGTAGGTAACAATTTTTAGATGATCCAGGGCTCATTTGTTTGCACTCAGTTAAATGGTTTCAAGTATTGCTATGAAACACTAATAGTTTTATTTGCACATGGTTAAATGGTTTCAAATATTGCTATTTAAAACTAGTATTCATTTGGACACTGTTGATGGCTTACAAGTATTGCAATTGAATACTACTAATTTAATTTAATAGTCATTTGTTTACACACTATTTTTTAGTATAGAAAATGATTAAATATTTCTATTTGAACCATTGATGGGACCCTAACAGGTACTACCACTCCAGCCCAGAGTAGACCCAGGAGTAATGGCAATGAAGGGATGCTCCACATTCCCCAAAGCTTCCAGACAGATACTTCATCATCAAATGTATTTGTGTCATATCCAGCACACTTGTTTGGGTGGGATGTTCTTATTGCTCTGTAGAATTGCAATCACCATACTCTACAGCCCCAGCCAATTGGGCTGTATTGATTTGTGTGTGTGCATGTGTGTGTGTGTGTATATATATATATATATAGGTGTTCATTGGAAATGGACATATGACCCCAGTTCAAATCTTGAACGAGGCTGTTTACATTTCACATTGCACTAATGCCCTTGAGAAAGGTATGAATCCAACTATTCTCTATCCATCTATGAACAATTAGTAGAGCCGACTAGGCTCTTTAACCTTGTAATGGCGACTGGTCTTGGAGAAGAAAAACTCTGAAATAAAACTTGTTAAACTCCTCTAAAATTGACCCTGTGTCACATCCTGCTCGTGCTGAGGAGGCGGTAGTGAGTGACGTACTACTATGGACCCCACATATGGCCAAGCAAAAGCAGGACAACCAGCCCGAACTTACATACAGCAGCTATGTGAGGACACAGGATGTAACCCAGAAGACCTGCCGGAGGCGATGAACGATAGGGAAAAGTGGCAAGAGATGGTCAAGGATATCCGTGCTGGCGGCACGACATGATGATGATGATGATGATATATATATAGAAGTAAATAATGGAAAAGAATCTGACAATATGGAGAAAAAATTAAAAAACAAAGCGATTACTTTGTTTTTTAATTTTTTTCTATATTGTCAGAAGTGAAGAATTTAATGTGAATGGATCTTTTTGTTTTTATCTGTTATATCTCTTGGTTGTTCCATTTGTTTTACATCATTACCTTACACATTCATGTGATATTTTTGAAATATGAATGATGATTTATTCATTAAATCGTATGCCCCCTTTCTCTGTATATATAATTTCCTCCCATGTTTTGTTTTTCATTAAACATCCATCAGTGATCTAACAACACTCAGTATGATCTTTTCTAAGTCCTGATTGATAGTTTATTAAAACCAAAACGTTATAGCATTGACTTTCTTTCATATTAAATTCTTCACTTTGGATCACTTTGTTTTTCAGTTTTTCTCCATATATATATATATATATATACACTTTTTAATAATATGAATGAATAGAAAAACCCTTTAAAAAAGACAGAATAAAGGGAATAGTAATTGAAAACACTTTAAAATACTCAATAGAGCTTAAAGAATTCAATACAACTAAAAGATATGGAGCCAATTTAAAATCATTAGAATTACTTTCCCTCAGTTTGTTTTTTTGGTAATGTGTTTTTTTAGACCATATCAACAAAACTTTAGAAGTAAAATTCATTGGATAGAAAGTTTTTAAAGAAGTGGAAGTAGAAATTAGTTCTCAATTCAATTTCTTAAACAGAAAATGGTTATGACACATTGGAATTCTCTTCATGAAAAAAATTCTTCTTGGATTCTGACAAAATTGGTTGGATACCATCATCACTGATAATCACTTTCTGTTGTTCATTCACAATTTTTCTCATTTTCTCTCTCATTTTCTCTTGTTTCCTCTCACATTCTTTTAATGACACTATTCAATCCCCAAAACAAGGTAGATCACTCTAGTTTGTTTAATAAAATAAACAGCAAAAGTACTACAGATAGGACCCACATATACACTTCATCTGATGAAGGTTTTTTTGGTTCCACAGTTGTTTTTTATGCAGCCTGTGTATATAATATTTTTATCATCACACTAACACTTCCACATCCCCACCCCACCCACATATTTAGGTAGCATTGTCTGATATGGGATACAAGCTCTGGGTGTGATCAATGATTGACTTGAGGTAGGAAAGGAGCAGACACCAAATCTTCTCAACAATCATATAACATTTATTACTTTTTGACGCTGTTTACTCTTGGGACTCACATCTTTTTTTTGCCTTAGGAAAGCCTAGTCGTTTATATCAGTTGCTTTATCAATAGAGCTATTAGAGTGATTGGTATTGTAGAAGTCTAAATCAAACCAACAACTCACCTCTTACTTTGTCTCTTGATCTGTTCTGGCTTTCTTTGTTGTCACTGATTTTATGCACTAGGAGAGATAAGAGCAACTTTTTTTATTTTCCTTTTTCATGAAGCATTATCAACCTTATTTGTGCTTATTTCTCTTGCTTTTTATTGGGAAATCAATTTAGTATTTTCTTTCTTCTTTTAATTGTCCAGTCAGCTGGGGCTCTAGAATACACTGACTGCACCTCTGCAGAGAGGTAAGACCCCCCACCTTAAACGGGTGTCCTGATTATGACACTAAACAATCTGATAGGGAGGTTCCACTAATGTTGGAGCTTTGGGGAATGCAGATTATCCCTTTCTTGTTCTCACTCCAAGGTCCACTCTGGCTGGGAGTGGTAGCACTTGATAGAGTCCTATCTATGGGGCAAATAGAACTAAACTGTGAACGTTTGCTAAACTGAATTGTTTGAAATTTAATTAGGCACTAAATGATCCCAAAAGGGTTGATACGCTGTAAAACACCAACCAACCAACCAACCAATCTTCTTTTAATTTTAATTCATTTCTTTATCACAAGTTACTCAAGTTTTCATTTTTATAACAACAAAGAATAATACATATTGTAAACAATAATAAAAGATGAGCTTTGATGTGACTTGAACTTATCTCTCTTTTTACTTTGGAAAAGACTGATCATCCATACCAGCTGCTTTATCAATTTATCTATTAGAGCAATGGATATTGCAAAAGCATCCACCTTTGTTTTCTATCTGTTTAATCTGTCTTCTCTTTAATCCTTATCACATAGTTTTGTGTTCATGATAGGACTTCTCTACCCAAACACCCACTTGCTGGTGTTTTTCAGTGACATTGGACTTTTCTTACTTTACATCCAATGACATCAGGGTCATTTCCAGGCTTTCACAACACACACATTCTATATGTGATGTCAGGGAAATCATTGTCTTACTGCTATATTTATATAGTCATATTAATTAAGCGAAAGAAGTTATCTAAAAATATATATATTGAAAGTAAGATATCGATCAGTAAGTCTGTAGTGTGATGCATTGTTATTAGGGCATGTCTTTAAAATTAAGGATATCTTACTTGAGTCAAACCTCAGTATTCATCAATAGGTAACATCTTAATATTATTTTTAGTTATTTTCCAACAAAAAAGTGTCTACTATAATGATAGGGAGCTATGAAAGTAATCCTCCAAAGAGCTTCATATTGGTGGCCTTGAGCCTAAACTAAGCAGTATTCCAGAAATATCTATTTTGGCATCTTTTGTGTTGGTCTCTGGAAAGGCGAGTTTAGGCAGAGATCTTTCTTGCCATAAAAATTCTATTTAAAGTCAGCATGAACATGTAATCATTTATATCAGTAAGCAAGCTCATACCTGCAATAATCTCCTTATATGGACAGAACAATGTGACTTTTCATTATATATATATAAATATATATATATATATATATATATGTATTAGTTATATGATCTAGTCACATGTCAGTTTTATAAGAGAGTTCATTGTTATGGTAACATAAGGAATGATTAATTGTTTGTGAGTTGTTTTTTCCATGTAAACATGTTTTTTCATATATTATTTACCTGGTCTAAGTAATGAAAAATTCTGTTATGATAAAATGGTTTTGTACTTGGTCCAAATTTTATTAATTTGAAGCTGTATGTAAAAATAATTGTAATCTTATGAATGTATTATTTCTCAATTTGATTTGATTTTTAGTTTTATAATTTTTCAGTTTTAGATGTTATAGTTTTTAAAACAACCATGGGATGCAAATGTTTTCACTTTGATCTGTGGCAGAGTGCACAGATACTAAGCTCAGATCTAAGGCAGAATTGATTTTAATGTTCTGCAATGGATGCAGTCAGTATATATTTGCTGAAATTGTCTATTCAGGACATCATTATCTTTGTGGATGTAACCAAACTGGTGATTATATGGAAACTAATTTGAGAAATATCATGAGAGTTAAGCTTGTCAAATATCAGGGGAGGGTTGGACAGTGTAGTGGCCAGGGTTGATTGACATTATGTAAAGTGGACTCTCAGGGGTTTGCAGGGCATTTACTGAGCAGGAACTTAACTAAAATCTGTATAAAAGGATCTGTGATAAGCAGAGACATTAGAACCATCAATGAGTTTGTAGAAAAAGTAACCAAGCGGCTTTGGATTAAGAGGGTGAACCCATGGATTGTTGCTACTCAAACCGTCAGGTTACCTGGACAAGATTGTTTGATGTTGGGAAACTTGAAACTCCTGATGAATTCAGGAACATCATTGAAGATATGGACTCAACAGATGATAACAAAGGTGGATACTTCTCAAAAAAAAATGCATGTTCTTGTTAGGACTGTAAACTGTATTCTTATCTAATCCTAATAATTTCTTAAACAGATTTAGTTGGCTGAGAGATAGGAACCTATCAGATATGTATTTACCTAGATCTTCCACCAGTGACAGAATGTGACATGAGGTGAATTTTTAGGTGGAGTACAGCTGTTTGAATTCAGATTTTTCCATCTCCTGGACTGATTGCCTACCAAGGCTAAAGAATCTCGACTTACCTACTATTTATCTATAGCTTATGGGTGAGAGCAGAGAGATTCATGCCTTTTTCAAGGGAATTAGTGCTTTTACAAGATTTAAACTCAGGTCAGCAATTTCATTCCCTCTAATGATAACCTTTACACTAAACATGCATCTTCAAACACAAATAACATTAATAGCATCTTTATTTTTATTTTAGATGAAATACAGAGCCCTGCAGAATGATCACTCAGTTTTGGAACATAGATAAAAAATGACAATATAGATTCTATTAAGATTTAATTTTACTATTAGAAAGAAAAATACTTGCTATTTTGTCTTGTTTTTGATATCACTTTGTTTTAAAGATTATATGATCAAAATGCTTGCCATCCTCAACAATACACTCCTGAAGCTTCTTTCTGAAGTTGTGCAGCATTTACCTAGTCATTGCTTCTGGTATTCCTGTAATTTTGTGAAGAATGAAATCATTTGCGTCATCAGTATTGATGGCCTACATTTAAATACTTCAGGTGTCATCGGAGGAAGTAATCACAAGGGGATAGATTTGGTGATTGAGTGGGTCATTCTGCAATGAAGATGCTATTCAAAATGTTATTTTACTATTAGAAAGAGCAATAATTGTCCTTTTTTATTAACGATTACATTATTCAAATGCTTGCCTTCACATGCTATACTCTCCTGAAGCCTTGCCCGGAACTGGTGCAGCACTTGTCAAGTCTCTGGTATTGCTGTGATTTCATGAAGAATAAAATCATTTGGTTTTTCTCTTGTTTATATTTAAAGACTCAAGTATTCATGTATCTCCAGAGGATGTAATTACAAAGACCTGGTGAATGAACCAACCATGGGATGTCTTCATATTGTGACATGAATTTTAATCAACAATGTACAATATTCACCATTTCACAGAATAATAGCAAATGAAATGACATAGCTGCTGCAGCTGCTTTAACTTGCTGATCATGTCAAGCACCGGAGCAGCAACAAATTGAATCCAGAAAATCACTCTACAGGATCCTGCACTTTCTGTTCATATATTACTATAGTATTTTTAATAGCATCTTATTTTTAATTTTAAGCAAAGCATTGTCAAGCATCATTATTATGAATTTTAATAGAATTTTCTTTCATCTTTTAATTCAAGTTGCCTTTCCTTATTACAATTCACTTGAGTCATCAATCACTGACTCTTGGAACAGCATGTATTGGAGACTATTATAAAGGATAAATTCTTAGTGAGAATCAAACTCACATATTATTATTATAACTAACTGTAGTTCTCATATTTTGCTGTGACATTTGTCTTTCAAGATTGTTTCAATTTACATTAAAACAAAAAACTCTGATCCTGATAGATTTCAGTTTCAGACTTTTATACAAATACTCCTGCTGAATAGAACTTGATTAATGTCATATAAAAATAAAGAGACTTACCTGTTTCCATATATTTGTTTCTATGTGTGTGTATATGTGGGCTTTTATGTTTTTGTTTCATTAGTCATCAAAAAAACTGTTTGTTTCAAATTTCTAAGTTTGTGTTTGTTTACTTGTCTGTGTAGGCAGTTTATTTTTCAAAGACAAAGAAAAAACTTGAATATTTATATGCATGTAAATTGTACACTATCAATAAAATTTAATAAGAATAAACTTATTGGCTTCCTTGTTAAGTTATACATAAAACCATTGCTTCTCTACATAGAAAAATAAAGCCATAAAATAACTAATGAAAACACAGGATAGTTTTTTAAAATCATTATGTAAATTAGATATATCATGACTATGATAAATGCCATTTGCTAGTACATATTATACACATTGCACTTTGATGTATATTAATGATTTAAAATGTTGGCAGTTTTGATGTTAGCATTGGTGTGGTAACACATATAGAAATTTGCAGTTATTCATATAGAAAATAAAATTAAATGTGAAAGAAACTATTTGGCAGTGTTTTATCTGAGAAGTAAAGAAAGATAAAATATATTTTAGACAGTGATTAAAATACTAATAGATAAATAGATAAAAATAAGTTTGGTAGAGTGAAATGGCTTGGATATCAAACCAAAATAGAAAGATAAACTGACAGACTGAAATTTTGATACCAAAGTTGTGAATAAAAAAGATTGACTTGATTAGAAAGCACTAAGATATTGACACGTTCATAAAATCTGGACATTAATAAAAAAAATTACAAAAAAAAAAAAATGAATAAAAATCAGAATCTTAAAACTTTCTCAGAATCAATAAAGGTCATCAATCTTTTATGTGAGAAAAAATAAAATTGAATTGAAAGCTTTCTTGGACATTTTTTTCTCTCAAATCTCTTAGGTGCTGATATTGCCATTCATAAAGATATGAGAAAATTTAAATGCATCACAGTGTTTTTTTTTCTCCCTGGAATATACAGAGAGTAGATATATAGTCCAACATTTATGAAGGAAGATGGGTACAGTGTGTGGGTGGGTGGGTCATCATGTTTATTGATACAGAAAACAAATCAAAAAAGTTTTAATTCTATCCAAGGTTGTTCACTTTGTACTAACACTCTTGGGAAAGGCATGAATCCACTTATCCTTGCTCTGTCCCATCACCAGATATCCTGTTAAAATTCTTGTCACTCCTATGCCGTAATGATGGACAGAGGAAATAATTATTGAATAGTTGGCTAAATCATTTCCCAATAATTATCTTACATCAACTGGTTTTAGCAATTGAAGGTTATGGTTCTTATAATTAATTTTGACTGAGGACATCATATAAACACTGACATTTTTATTAATTTTGTTTTTCTTTTATTTTCTTTTGTTGATTTTCATCACAATATTCTGCAACATAATCTTACTTGCTGGTGATTCAGCTAAAGTCATATTTTTTGAGTATTTTGTTTATTTTTTGATGAAGCATTATCAATAATAGATATTAATTTTGATCTGTATTTTCTTTTATTTTAGTTGCTTTTTGTATTCCAATATACCATTTTTATGGCAGCAAAGAATGGCATACATTGGAGACAATATAAAAGATGAACTTTTGCTAATACTTTTCTTTTAGCCTTGGGAAAGCCTGGTCATTCATATCACCTGCTTTTCCAACTGAGAAATTACAGCCATTGATATTGCAGAAGTCTAAATCAAACCTATCAACCCATCCCTTACTCTGTCTCTTTATCTCTTGGCACCATATTTTTTTTACAGATTTTATACACTAGTTGAGTTAATAGCATCTTTTCATTTTTATTTTAGATGAAACATTGTCAATCTTATTTGCATTTATTTATTTATTTTTTTTTTGCTTTCTATTGATAAGAAGTAGAAATTGAGAATATGGCTCTATGGTTAAATTTGAATGACTCCTGCTGGTTAGCCTACTTATTTGAAGCATTGTTGATTGTTATTCATTTTTGATGAGTAATTATTCATCTTTTCTTATTTGCTTTTAATTACAACTCCTGTTGATTTGAAATAAGTAGCATTTGTGCTGTAATAGTTATTGTCAAAACAAATGGACATGGTGACCTGAGTTCAAAACCTTGACAAAGCTGTTTGCCTTTCATGTTACACTAATTCACTTGGGAAAAGTAAGCATCCAATTATTCTTCTTCCATCTATGGATAAATAGTAGGGTAGACCTTGTGTCACATCCTGCTTGTGTGGAAGGGCTGGTAAATACATATATTCAAAATAAAGAATATATCTGTAGGATTGAATTCAAATGATTCTTGTTGGTTTGCCTTTTTATATGAAGTATTGTCAATTAGTATTCATTTTTACTATCATTTCTTTTGAATTCTAATTCAAATTGACTTTTTTTTTATTAGAACTGACTTGGGATTTTTGTATTGAATTGTATAAAAGTAGTATTTAAGTTACCTGAATTTCATTTTGTTTCAACAATAGAATAAAAGAAATATTTCTCAAAAATTAATAATTATTGTCAATGCTTCCTTGAAAAAGGTTAAACAGCAAGAGTCATTCAAATTTAGTCATACGGCTATATTCTTTATTTTTATTTTTTATAATAAAAATCAAGAGAAATAAGATGAAAGAAATATTCATCAAAAATTGATAGTAATGAACAATTCTTGATCGATTCCATCCATTTCTGATGTTTTACACATTATGCTATCCTTGTGTCTCATTATACAAAGATTTGAAGAAGAGTTATGAGCTGAAAGTTATTCTCAAATGATATCCATCAGTGTCAATTTGGAAAGATCCCAATGTATTGCTGTCAAGGGAGATTGAAAAGTTGTGAGTCAAGGATTTTCAAATGTGATTGAAATGGAGAAAGGCAACTGACAATTAACACACTGAAAAATAGGGGTTATAAACGCTTGCACACACACACACACACACACACACACACACACACACACACACACACACACACACACACACACACACACACACACACATATATATTTATATATATATATATAGAGAGAGAAAGAGATATGAATATATAAATCAATAAGTAAACGTGCATTTAAAGTAAAAAATGACAGCTGTGAGATTCAGTGGTTTAAATTTGGTCATGAAGATTTATGTTTCATATGAGATTTAGGCATTTCTATCAATAACAATCTGAGGGGAAGTTTTAGAATGGCCAATATTTTTTACTTGTAAAATATTTGTGACTATCTTCAAAAAATTTATGTAAAGTTGAATAAGAAATGGTATAATGGAACTTTAATAACATCAGTTCATTATTTTCATGAAATACTTTGGGTTTGAATGGATATCTATCCCATCATGCCTCAGTACTTTTGTGACCAATCAAGCCATTATAGATACAGTAATACATGTTCCTATAAAGCAAAGGGCATATGGTTCTGCATATAAGAATTATTCAGTACAAAATTAATAACATCTTTATTTATTAAATTTAACATAAACACCAAAGTGAAAGTACGTTCACCAGATGGAGACACGGAATACTTCGACATAGTTGCAGGAGTACTACAAGGAGACACACTAGCCCCGTACCTCTTTATCATCTGTCTAGACTATGTGCTTAGGACTTCGATCGACAAAATCAGAGAAAATGGCTTCCAGCTGACTAAGAGAAGAAGCAAAAGGTACCCCTCAAAAACAATCACGGACGCCGACTACGCTGATGACTTGGCGTTACTAGCGAATACGCCTAATCAAGCAGAGACACTACTGCATAGTCTGGAACGAGCCGCAGCTGGCATTGGCCTCCATGTCAATGCAAACAAAACCGAATATATGTGTTACAACCAAACGGGCAACATTGCCACACTAGACGGAGCCTCTCTGAAACTAGTCAACAAATTCACCTACCTAGGAAGCAGCGTCTCATCAACCGAGAAAGACATCGACACACGACTGACGAAGGCATGGACAGCTATCGATAGGCTCTCGATCATATGGAAGTCGGACCTAACTGATAAAATGAAACGCAGTTTCTTCCAGGCAGCGGTTGTGTCGATACTGCTATATGGATGCACCACATGGACGCTTACGAAGCGGCTGGAAAGGAGGCTGGACGGAAATTATACAAGAATGTTGAGAGCAGTATTAAACAAGTCCTGGCGACAACACCCCACGAGACTCCAACTATACGGACACTTGCCCCCCATCACAAAAACTATACAAGTTCGACGAACCAGACACGCAGGACACTGCTGGAGAAGCAAGGACGAGCTCATAAGCGATGTACTCCTGTGGACCCCCACATATGGATGTGCAAGAGTGGGACGACCAGCACGAACTTACATACAGCAGCTGTGTGAGGACACGGGATGTAACCCTGAAGACCTGCCGGAGGCGATGAATGATAGGGAGAAATGGCGAGAGAGGGTCAGGGATATCCGCGCAGGCGGCGCGACATGATGATGATGATGATGTAATGAATAATCCACCTACACACACATACACTTGTAGATATTGCAGTGGTGTACCTATTTTTGTAATTTGTATTCTGCTGATGCTCAAGCACTAATAAAACATGTCAATCTGATTTTCTTTACTGTCTTTCTTATACTGCAGTTCATTTTTTAAAAACTTTACTCAATATATATATATATATATATATATATGTATAGGTGGTTCCTTCAATAAGTTTACAGACTTTTTTTGTACAGGCATTTAAAATTGTCGTAGACTCTTGAAAATTCAGTATGTTATTGCTATACATCTTATAAGATGACTGAGCAATTTTTATGATTTCAGGTTCAAATGAACAGCTACAGCTGCAATTGGAATACACCCTACTAAAGCCTGATTATCACTGCTGGTGAATTTCAAAAATGCAATCTGGACATGAGAACAGTTTAGAAGAATGATATGCAATAAAATTCTGTTTCAAACCTGGAAAAAAGGCCACAGAAACATATGGAATGCTTCAGACTGCTTTTGGGGCATCTTGCATGAATCGGGCATCAGCTTTTGAGTGGCATAAGAGATTCAAGGAAGGCAGAGAGTCTGTGAGGGATGATGAGAGGTGTGTGAGGAGTAAGGAAGTCAGAACACCAGAGTTGATTGGCCAAAGGGTTACAGTTAGGGTTACTACGTTGAGGTTTTAAGGGAGTTCAGGAAGAGATTCCATCGGTAGAGGCCAGCACTCTTTCAAATCGGGTCAGTGGCATTTCCAGCAGGACAATGCACCAGTCCACAACTCCATGCTTGTCACACTATTTGACCAAGATGGGCATCAACACAGTTCCTCAGCCTTCCTATTGTCCAGACCTTGCTCCCTGTGACTTTTGGTTATTCCCTAAGCTCAGAGGCTGTCGTTATGAGAAAATTGAGGAGATGAAAGAGGCTGTGACGAAGGTCATTGACACACTTACACAAGAGGACTTCCATGGGGCCTTGCAGAAGTTGTTGGAACAGTACAACAAGTGCATTGCAGGCGGAGGAGATTACTTCAAAGGGGACTAGAGTTTCATGTGTGTACTATCAATAAAAGTGCCCATATGAAAAAAGTCTGTAAACTTATTTAATGATCCTCATATATATATATATATATATATATATATATTTATATTTACATACATATATATATATAAGTTCATTGACTGTGGTCAAGGATGACCCAAAGGCTCTTTTGCAATAGCTATTTCACTGAGGTGTAGGGGAGGGTGCTACTCTTTTCCATGGATTGATCCACTTATCCTTGATCCATACCTTATAATATAGAGTTGAGTAAGGAACATCAAGCATCAGTTTTTAGTCTTTGGTATGACATGACCTGCTATTTCCCAGGTCATTAGCAAACACTCTAACCATTATGCCTATATATATAAATATATATATAACTCTTCTGCCATAAGCATGATGTAACACAAGTTAAAATCCCAGTCTGCTTTACTATTTATTTTGAACTGCAGAGAGAACAGGTGGATTCATGCCTTTCTCAAGGGCATTTATATATATGCGTGTGTGTCTGTGTGATTTTGTGTCAGTGGTGGTAGGAATACAGTGAGTTTGTGATGATTTTTGTTTCAAGAAAAAAGGTTGTATACATATATATAAATATTGAAGGTGCTTTGTTTTTAAAAAAATTATAGTAATTTTTTTCGTGTGGGCTCTGAAATGCCTTTGTTATTTGAGACTCACTACAGAGAGCAGAGATATGGAATCTAATGTAATGTATCATGATCAAGTCAGTGTTGGCTCTCGTTTGATGGTTAAATGAAGCCCTCCCATAGCCCAAAGTAAGTATGGAGCTACTCATGGAAAAGGGAACAATTTCCATGAGTAGCTCCATACTTACTTTGGGCTATGGGAGGGCTTCATTTAACCATCAAAACGAGTGCCAACATGACTTGATCATGATACATTACATTGATTCCATCTCTGCTCTCTGTGGGGTCAAATAACAAAGGCATTTCAGAGCCCACACGAAAAAAAATTACTAATAATTTTTTTAAAAACAAAGCACCTTCAATATATATATATATGTATACACACTTTTTTCTTGAACAAAAATCCATCCAAATACTGTATTATACCACACACACACACACACAGACACACACATATATATATATATATATATATTATAAAGTGTTGGTTATCACTATTTCACTTCATGGGTTTGTGGCAGACCAAATGCCGTATAATTTGGAGAGTGTTCAACATCTGTGATAGAACTATCATATAATAATAATAGATAAATATATTAGTTTTTATATATATTTAATAGCATGAAGAGAGAATGATACACCCTTGTTCATACGCACTCCTTCAAACCATCCAGTCTCAATCATCAAACAAATACCAAAATCAATTAACTAAAGACTGTCTCATAATTCTTCCAACATCAACATTTTCAACAAAAGCAAATGCATTTATGACTCTAAAAAACAGCAGTTATAAACAAACACTAGAATACACACCTCCAAAAAGCAAGCCAAAACATTCAAATAGAAATATAACTTGGTTCATCCTGCCTTACAACAAATGCATAATATCGAACATCTAATAAGCAAGCACTTCCCTAATGAGAGCCCCCTGCAAAAATTTTCAACAGAAACAATATAAAGGTCTGCTACAGCTGTACAAGTAACATATCTCATAAAAGGCCACAACAGAAAGATTGAAACCATCCACGGTGCAACACACCCAAACAAACAATGCAACTGTAGGGATAAAGAAACATGTCCCCTACAAGGAAACTGCCTACAGAAAAACATAGTGTATGAAGCCACTGTAAAAACCAACAATTCAGTCAAGCAGTTCATAAGTTCAACAGAGGGTACGATAAAACAAAGAATATATGAATGTTGAATCACGAAACACACTTGTAGTCAGTAGCTAGGCTAAGACGAAAGTAAATCAGTCCTCAATGAAAGAGCTATTTATGGCACATTGGGAGATTCCAATGTGCACACATTGGCCAGTCCATTCCTTAGATTGTGATTGGCTAGAACATCTCATTGGATATGTTTGTTCATAAATACCAACCCTGTCCAGTTCAAGATGTTTGTTTAGAGTATGCTGGACCTCTGGTAAGTGTTGCTGTTATTATTGTCACTATTATTGCTGTTGTATATTGTTGCCTTCTACAATTCACTCAAGCAGTTCATAAGTTCATAAGTTCAACAGAGGGTACGATAAAACAAAGAATATATAAACACAAACTTTACCTCACCAACAGAAATTACTCAACTAATACTTCTTTATCCCCAAACATCAGGCACCTAAAAGACATGAAAATCTCGCCCACCATCACCTGGGAAATACTAAAATCAGTACCCGCCTACAGCTAGACTTTAAAAAATTCCTTCTTTACCTCCACGAGAAACTAGCAATTATCACTCACCTATCACAAAACACCCTGCTAAACAAAAAATCAGAAATTCTATCCAAATGCAGACATGAGAACAAACATCTACTTTCACATTTTGACTGATAAACATAACCCATCCACCAAACTTATATTACCTCCATTACTAAAAATCCCCCTCACTCCTTCACAAATAACCCCACAACACATCCAATGCATCGTAAGTACCGCTTTCCTCCATTAAATAACACACCTGATGTACCATTCTCCTCCATTAAACCTTTATATCCATATTCATGAACCCCACAACCTGTTGATATTATGTTAGCTATGTTTTTATGATTGATAGAAATACATCTCTACACTGTATATTTAACATATCCCTTACACACACACCATCATTGATTACAATAACTTATACGTAATATAACATTAACACAACATAGACAGCTAATACAAATTATTATTGTAATCCAACTCAACTCCCTACCTTACGTCCCAAACCTATCATGCTCTCATGTCAAATTAAAAATTCATTTTCTTAATAATGTAGTGATGATAATTTGCTTCTTAGATAAATCATCCCCACACACACTCACATACAAAAAAAAACCCCACATAGCTAATACAAACAATTATTGCCACGTCTTAACACAATATATTCACTATATTCCTTACGTAATACAATCATGGATTACAATGATGTATACGCAATATATCATTAACACATCCTAACTAATAGAAATTATTATTGCAATCTAACACAAAACATATTCCATCATAAAATACTAATATTGCATAATACTCTATAGTATATTACAATATTACGTCTCATCACCACGATATTATTACGTTTTGATCCACCATACTCCTTTGACAATGGTTGATATGCCATAAAACCAAACCAAAGTGCACATATATGTTCTTATTGCATGCTTTATGAACTTCAACTCAAAGTGTGTCTTAATGGTAGGATGGTGGAGAAGTGAGCTGGAGACTTCTACTCCTGTTCCTTGAAGTGCTTGGAATACATTAGCTTAAAAGTAATCAGGAAGGTTTAAATTGTCCAGAAAACTAATAAAATTGGCCTCCACAAGAATGAGACTTTTCTGAAGAAAATTACTCAGAAAGAACTCATTTGATTCACTGACTTATTGACTAATTGATCACTCTTGATAAAAATTGACATGAGGACTTCCTTGACCATAAGAAGTGTTCAAAGCATATTTGAAGTGTGGTAGAATAAGAGTTGGGGAGTGTTGCAGTGGACCGACTATTGCCAGAAGTTACCAGAACATTTTAGTTTAAAATTGATATGGAAGGTCTAATTTACCCAGAAAACAAATAAAAGGTGCAAGAATCCTTCCACTCATGGGGATACTAGACGTTTTTGAAGAAAATTAGGACAAGACTCATTCATACAGAAAGTAAACAGAATTATTTTTTGTTTAAGAAAATGTGCTTTAGTATATTATTTTTATCAATGAAAATTCCCGCTTCTTCTGCTAGTAAGTGTTTGTTTGTGTGTGTGTGTGTGTGTGTGTGTGTATGTATGTGTGTGATTACATGGAACAGACATTTCTTGATCTCTCTTAGATCCATTCAAATCCTTATATAAGCCGTTTATCTTCTGGATAAAATGAATTTAGGAAGACGCCATATTTTCCTCCAAGTACTTTCGATCCCAACTGGAGCCATCTTTAGAGGAGCGAATAATGAAATGACAAACTCAATGATGTGTCATTTATTTACATAAAGAGTCGGTGGAAGAACAAGTGGGGAGAATTTATGGAAGATAAGAATTTCATCTGAGGTAAGAGGATTAATTAGCGGGAAAAATGCTATAGGCATTTTAGAATGTAGATGCTATCTTCGAAATTGATCTTATTTAAGGGCGTTTTTTTTTAAATTTTAATATGTAGAACTTCAAGAATTTGTCTTTTATCTTTGTGTAAAATAAAAGGGTTTTCAGTTTAAATTTTTCTGAACTGAAGGAGCTGTACGGACGTGTTTTGAGGTGTTTAGAGATGGAACTAGTATCAAATAGGTAAAGTCTTATGGGCCTCACCAGACTTGAATTAGTCAGGCTTATGTAGGTATTTATTTTATTGGTGAAGCATTATCATAGTGGACATTTAAACTGGTGCATTACATTGGACGCACTGAGGTAATTAGCCAAGAGAAAGAAGTTACGAGGATCATTAAATAAGTTTCCAGACTTTTTTCATATGGGCACTTTTGTTGATAGTACACACATGAAACTCTAGTCCCCTTCGAAGTAATCTCCTCCGCCTGCAATGCACTTGTTGTACCATTCCAACAACTTCTGCAAGGTCCCATGGAAGTCCTCTTGTGTGAGCATGTCAATGACCTTCACCACAGCCTCTTTCATCTCCTCAATTTTCTCATAACGACAGCCTCTGAGCTTAGGGAATAACCAAAAGTCACAGGGAGCAAGGTCTGAACTATAGGGAGACTGAGGAACTGTGTTGATGCCCATCTTGGTCAAATAGTGTGACAAGCATGGAGTTGTGGACTGGTGCATTGTCCTGCTGGAAATGCCACTGACCCGATTTGAAAGAGTGCTGGCCTCTACCGATGGAATCTCTTCCTGAACTCCTTTAAAACCTCAAAATAGTAACCATAACCCTAACTGTAACCCTTTGGCCAATCAACTCTGATGCTCTGACCTCTTTACTCCTCCCACACCTCTCATCATCCCTCACAGACTCTCTGCCTTCCTTGAATCTCCTATGCCAATCAAAAGCTGATGCTCGATTCATGCAAGATGCTCCAAAAGCAGTCTGAAGCATTCCATATGTTTCTGTGGCCTTTTTTTCCAAGTTTAAAACAGAATTTTATTGCATATCATTCTTCTAAAGTGTCCTCATGTCCAGATTGCATTTTTGAAATTCACCAGCTGTGACAATCAGCCTTTTGTAGAGTGTATTCATTTGAACCTGAAATCATAAAAATTGCTCTGTCATCTCATAAGATAACATATTGAATTTTCAAGAGTCTACGACAATTTTAAATGCCCGTACAAAAAAGTCTGGAAACTTATTGAAAGTACCACATATTATAGATGACAAGGTTATTAGTATTTAATTTGGGATAATGTATGATGAGTAATATTTTATTGTTAAAGTCAGTTGCGGAAACGTTATTACGAATTTGATTTTTAGTGCTATTTCATCGAATTGGTAGTTTTTGTATATCTGGTTCTGAAAAAATCTGTGTTTAGGGTTGTTTGATATAGTATTATTTCCATTACAATTAGAGTTGATATTTTTAATGGGACATTTCATTGGTTTGTCAACACTGTTGTTTGGGAAGTCATTGTTAATCAGCGTTTGTTTAACGTTTTAGCGAGGGAATATTATTAGTTTATGTTGGTCTTACGTTACTTCCTCGCTAAGGGTAAAAGGTAAATAAAGGAATGAGATGATGAAGTAAGCAGATGAATATGCTGTAAGGTTTTATATGCAGGTTTTTAATGGCAGCATGGAATAAAGGGTTTACGTTTATGCTGCAAGTCTCGTAGGAAGGAAAGAAGTAAGGAAACGAAATGAAGTTTATGAGAGAGTTAAAAAAGCATTTTAGCAGCTAAATGCCTGAGCGAATAGTGCATGCATCGTTAGGTTTAGGCATTGTTGAATGTGTGAGGGAAATATGTTCGCCATAGTGTACCAAAAGTCGTGTTTGCTGTTTGAGGACAGAAACGTTTGAAGTTCCCGTGAGTTTGTGGTTCTGGTTGTTTTGGGGAGAAGCATGAATGTCTCCAGAAAATGTTGCCCAGAGATAAGGTAGCTAGGCGTCGGAGCGGAATTTGGTATCACAGTCGACATAGCCAATTTTGGGGGTGACGTAAAGTTATTCCTGTGTGTGGCGTATTGAATTCATCTAACTCATATTCAACCCTTGGTCTAAGAGAATAGACGCAAGAGGTCCATAAATTAGATGGCTTCCCTCATTATGTCGCTGCTGCTGCTGCTATTGAAGAGCAGACTGTAAGACGTCTGTCCTGAACGAAGAAGTTCTGAAAAAAGGAAAGTGTTTGGCAGATTTTCCCAGTTTGTGCTGCCCAGAAAGATGGTCCGGGCTGAATAGGATAAGTCATCCTGATTGGGTGAAATTATGTGTCGACCCTAACGGTCGAATTAAATTATGCGCCAAACAAAAATACGAAATTCTTTCTGCTACAACATTTTTAAGTTCAGAGTAGAGAATTGTTTCAGAGGAGGATATGAGTTTGGCCTGATTTTTAATTATTGCTATTGTATATTGTTTGGGACATTCACTTTTAAACTGAGAGTGCAGGAATTAGTAGTTTTTTGTATTGGAAGGTGGTAAAAGTGTTGTTTATATTGATCCAGACATCAAGAAATGTTGGTTTTGAGTTTATAAGTAACACTGAATACAAAATTGTTTTGGAAGGCCAATTGTTGATTGAATAGTTCATTTGTGTTATTGACGAAAAGAAGGATATCATCGACATAAGTTAAACACTTTTTTAAAAATTTATAACTGTAAACATTATTTTCTAGATGAGTTGTGTAGAAATTGCTGAAAGTAGGTCCAAAGGCGGACCTCATCACAATGTCATCGTGTTGTGTGTATATATTGCCATGATGGTCGTAGAATGGGACTTCAGTTGAACAATTCAAGTGGATCTTCTTTAGAATATTAAGGTTAACTTTTAGTGGAGAGTACGTGGGATAATTGTAAGTGTTATGCATAATGATGTCCATTGGTGAAAAGATTTTTGACGTCGAATGAGATCATGATTTAGATGTTAGGTTTTAAAGGTTGTAAAATTTGAATGTGTTCATTGCTGAATTTGAGGCCAGATTTACTGGGTATGTAGATTGTTATGAATTAGTTAATGTGTTTACTTAATTAATATATAGAAAGAGTGATTTGAGAGATAATGGGTCGGGGTGGGGGATAGTGTTGTTTATAGATTTTGACGGTTCCGTATATGTGTCTGGGTTTATAGTCTCCAGTGATTTTTGGAAGTTTGTGGTTATCTTGTTGTGTATTATTGGCTGTGATAAGTTTGCTGATATAAGATTTCCATTGATTAGTTGAGTTTTTGTGGACTTTTAAAATTTTGTGCGATCTTCTAGTATTTTTTGTAATTCGTAATTATAGTCAGATTTATTGAGAACGACCAAGATATTAGTTTTGTCTGGTTTTTTTATGAGGATATCAGGGTGATTGCGTAATTGTTTTGTGGCGACTTTTAATTGTTTTGAATGCAATGTTGAGGTTTATTGTTTTTATCAAATTGGTTTTTTTATGGTTTCAGCTTTAAGGAGGTGACTGAGTTTGGGGTGGGAGGTGATTTTTCCTTGTGCTTGGAGCATCGGGATATTTTGAAATAGCAGTTCAATTTACATTCTTTTATTCAAGTGATTGCACTAATTATTTAGGTGACAGTTTGGTCTGAGATTTTGAAATTCTTTTTAATGTGGGGTTAATTTGTAGTTGGAAAAATTGATGAATTTTTCACTGTTGTTTGGTAAATATATAGAGCCATGATAGCGAGAATTGATATTTAAAAAAATTTTCAGACTGTATTAGAGTTTATTTTTCTTGTAAATCTGTAAGAGTTGAAATATGCTGTCTTGGTATAGTTCATCGTTGGTAGAGGCTTTGATCTGGTTACTAATATCTTTTGCTGTTGTATCAAGGGTGCAGTTGGCGTCATTGGCTATTTTGATTTGCCTTTTGACAAAGTCACGGCGGTATTGTCAATTGTTGTCATCGTAGTGAGCTGATGATCTGTGAATGTTAAAATATCCAAGCAGAATTTTCTTTTTTAAACATGTCAGATTAAGTAAGACATTTTGTGTTTACCTATTCTATCTATGATCTCTTTAAGTCTTCATATGTCGTTTAACTTCTGTATGGAATGAGTTTTGGAAGGCGCCAAGTACTTTCTGTCCCAACCGGAGCCATCTTCAGGAGAGCGAATAAGAAAATGGCAAACACAATGACGAGCCATATTTATTTATATACAGAGTTGGAGGAAGAATAGGTGGAAGGGAAATTTACGGAAGAAAAGAATTTTCCTATGGGTAAGCGAAAGAATTAGAGAGAAAAATGCTATAAGCATTTTTGAATGTGGATTCTATATTCAAAGTTGATTTTGTTCAAGGAAGGTTTGTTAATGATTACATGTAGAGCTTCAAGGATTTGGTGTATTTGTTTGTCTTTTTCTTTGGGAAATATGTTATACAAAAGGACCCTCCCCCACAAAAAAACACAAAGTTCTTTTTTTTAGTAATATATTCCTCGTCATGTGTAATGTATGACTTATCATTGTGTTTATCATTTTATTATTGGCTCTCGCAAATATGGGTCCAGTTGGAGCTGAAAGAACTCTGGGAAAATACAGCATCTTCCTACATTTATTTCCTGCAGAAGTCAAATGACTCATATGAAGACTTGACGGATCAAAGATAGAATAAGCAGAAAAAAGTGTTTAATTAAACATGTTTAAAAGTGAAAATGCTTCCTAAGTATATATATATATATATATATATATATATATATATAGTTGTATCTTTGTAGATTTGGCCCAAGTGTGGATTGAACCCATTACTCAATTGTAACTGAAAGCACCCTTCAAATCATTACATCCTAATGGGGTGCCCGAGATGGGATTTATCTCATCAGTTCATATCTATCTATCTATCTATCTATTTCCTCTTTACTTCTATGTCTTTCCTTTCTATTTGTCAATTTGTTTATCTATCTATTTCTATGTAATTCCTTTCATATACAGATATACTTCTTTTTTCTCTATTTGTATCTATATATCACTTTCCTTTCCACTTCTATGTCTTTACTTTCATATCTATCTATCTATCTATCTATCTATCTATCTATCTATCTATCTATCTATCTATCTATCTCTTTCCTTTTCATTTCCGTGTCTTTCTTTCTTTCTTTCTTTCTTTGCAGTTACAGTAATCTATTTGCTATTATTTTTCTGTCTCGTATATTTTTTGTCTTATCTATTGCTATGAATAAGTAATTCTCTATATTCAAGAAAAGGCCTCTACATAAATAAAGCAATCACCAAAATAAGTTCTTGCTAGTTATTTCCCTTATATAAATTATGAACCTAGTGACTTATCAACCTCGTAGAACTTTGCAGAAACAAGAGCAAAAGTATAAAGTTGGCCCTTGGTCAGGCAAAGTTCATTAATCAGTTTGATTGGTCTATTTTGTGTTGGTGGGGGGCAACTTTAGCTCTTGAATCATACAGCTTGCTTTTTGTCCATATAGCCAGAAGGGGAGTCATAAATAATATTGCATGACCTTTTTGTGTCCTACAAAACTAATTTCTTAGCTAGAAAAATAATTCATACTCGAAACAAGCGGTCAAACATAATTTGGGATATATTTTTTGTAAACGTACACATACACATATGTGCACACACAGACAAATTTACACACATATACACCTTGCTTCTTCTGCATGATTGTATCTATCTTAATAACTGGAAAGAGTTTTTTGACCACTAAAGATGACTAAAGAGAAGATGTAGTTACCAAATGTGCGATTAAATTTTATTGTAAAATTGTTTCCAGTGAATTTTTTATCAAAATTACTTCCAGTGCATCTTTATAGTAAAATCATTTCTATAGCCTTTTTATGGTAAAATCATTTCTATAGCATTTTTATAGCAATGACCATTTCCAATGAATTTTTATAGTAAAAGTGATTTTCAATATATTTGCTAGAATAGAATTAACTCCAATGCATTTTATCGTAAAGTCTGTTCCAATGTATATCATAAATTCATTCCCAATGCATTTTCATTTAAAATCATTTCCTATGCATTTTTATTGTAAAACGTGTTCTATATTCACGTCATTTCCAATGAATTTTTTTATTTTTTTTATTTGAAGGATTTTGAAATTTGGCACTTTCCAATATAAAAGAACACAGAGTTTGGGAATTGGGTTAGGCTGTGATTTTTTCATAAACACATCATATAATTGATAGTACTTTAAATTTTCTGTGTATTTTTAAATTCATAAATCAATATAAAATTGCTTTTTTAAAATTTATTTCTGTGCTGAGTAGTATGGAATATCATTGCATTATTTATTTTAAGGTTCTCTGAAAGGCAATAAAAACTGTTAAGTTAATCTGAAATTATTTATGTAAAGATTGATTAAGATGAATATCAAACATAAGATTAGAAAAAAGAATTATTTCTCAAGTAGTAATATTTAAACATTGGCTCATTAAACCTCTGATGAAGGCCATCCTATCAAAAGGATATGCATAAAAGTTTATCCAGAGACATGGCATGAGTAAATAGACACCATAATTTAAATAGATTCCAAATATAATTGAATAAAAATTCATAGTTATCTGGTAGCATAATAATAAAATAAATATTCAATCAGCCTCCACTGGGATGACAAACAAGCTGAGAAGCAATTCATGTAGAGAGCATTATTTATCTAATTCCTCTGTTATGTGCAGGATTTGGCACAAGATGAGGTTTTTTGAAATCAGAGTAGTTTTCATGCTGAATTTTCATTCTCCTAAAATGTTTGTTGTACCAAAGCTAAAGTGGCCAATCTACTTAACTATTTTCTCCATAGCTATAGAACTAAAAGATGCATTCATTTCTCAACTAAGGACTTTAATACAAAGTGAAATGCAAACAGATTTGTTTAGGATTTGATCATGACTTCTCTAAAACAAACTGAATTCTTTTGTAAAGTATAAATAGTCATACTAACCTGGTAAAAATCATGGAATTAGCCCACTTAGAGGATATTTAGTTTGGTTTTTATTTAGCAGTAGATATACTAATAACAGATAAGGCACAAAATGAATAATAATGATAATTCCTCATATAAAATATAGCAGAAATATTGTGACTATAATAACAACCAAAATGAGAATTAGGCTCTTTAACCTTGTTAAAGCCAACTGATCTAGTAATATAAGGTCCGTATTCAAAAACTAATGAGGATAGCAACTCTCCCTCATAAAACTTACACATTTGCTCAAAACAACAGAGGAAACAGGATTTTGCTGACTTTATTTCTTTATAACTCCTTCCTATTAGAAGTAATTGGAAGAAATAAACAAACAGCAAACAGACATGTGTATTTAGTTTTGTCACATATCTGTAGAAAGAAGATATTTGTAGATCTTAACAGTTCAGGATTGTTTATTAGTTCAAGTGTCTTTAATTAATTATGATTCTCATCTTATCTTGTATAGATTGGTAGCCCAGAGAAATAACTGAAATATTAATAACTTCTCATTCTTGATGGCTAATGTCTAAAGAAATAATCGATCAGTTGTTTAATTAATTATACAAAAGATCAATTATTAAACGAATGGACACTCCTTGCATCTTTATCAATCCGAAGGTCAATTTAACATTTTTTTCAGGAATGTAGATTTATCTATTTCAACAACAGTTTATAGATGTATATTGATGAAACATATGTTTACAATATTATGTCATCATTTGATGACGGCTTTGTTGGATGCACAGCAACTGTTTCATTTTTGTAATGGTAAATACACAGAGTATTACATATATATATATATATATATATATATATATATATATATATATATTGTTGTTGTTGTTGGTCCAACTTGAGAAAAGTAAACATCTTAAAATGAATAGGTCCACAAATGATTTCATATTTGGTATTTAGGTTTTTATTATTTCATATGCAGCACAGTATTTCTGACTTAAATCTTCTTCTGGTGGTTTTGAAGGGTTAGTTTAAGTCAGGTTGTTGTTTTTCTAGTAAAGATTGTTTTGATTGGATATGACCTTTTTTAATTCCAGTATTTATGTCCCATTGGATTTAATTGTCCATGAAGACATCTGGTCTCTGCAGATGTATTTTGTATATATAAATAAATGTGTCCTATATCTATAGGTGTGTATTCTTTTTTTGTGTGTATGAGTGCATGTGTGTGTGTGTGTGTGTGTGCACACATGTAAACATGTAAGTACATTCATATATATATATACACTAGATAGATTTTATTCTGTTTTGTTTAATTCCAGACTTGTTTCTGTGAATGTCCAATTGGAATTTATTGTCCATAAGACCTACATTCTAGTGGTTGCAGATATGCATCCATGCTATTAAATATACATAAAAACTAATATATATATATATATATATATGTGTGTGTGTGAGTGTGTGTGTGTGTGTGTGAGCATGTACATGTGTATGTGGGTGCATGTATTCTGAGTGTGTATGCGTGTGTGTGCTTATACTCGGCTGCATTCATATACACTCAATTATTGTTGAAATACGAAACACACTTGTAGTCAGTAGCTAGGCTAAGAGCAACGTCTTTAGCAAGGCTAAAACTAAAGTATTTATTTCCTGTTAATTACTTACAGGAAGGCACGAGGCCTTGTGTTTTGGGGGGGAAGGGGAAGGGTGCGGTCTTGCATTAACTACGTTTTAACTAAGGGGACCTAGCTAGCCACATTCGCCGACCCATTCAACAATACAATATATAGTCATTCATCCGTCGCCATGCGCGCTGTTACCACCAAAATACCACATTTGCTCTATGAAGAAAGACCTACTTAAAACCCCGGAAGTGATGCATGATTTTATTTACAAATTGTGATTTTTTACAAATGAATTCATATGATGGGGATGGGAGAAAAACCCCGAAATATATACAAAAACAAAGAAACAAAGGAAAAATCCCCCGTTTGGTTGCCCTCCCATCCCCCCGTCTATAAAATTGGAGGCCGACTGTTTTCCGGGGCGAAAGAACCGGAAACAAGTCGGACCTGCCCTAGGTGGGACTGGGATCCTAATCTATAGGGGGAAAAAGAAAATAAAGGGTCGGGGACGGTGTGGGTCAATACAAGTTGGTAATATGATTTTTTAACATATGAATGTTCAAGATCTTCAGAAAAAGCGGGCTGGGATATGGGTTGAGGTCGAAAAATAACGGGGATGGGGAAGATCTTGAATACTAATGACTAGATGACGGGGACAATGACTGACAACATACTGCTAACTAGGTTGCAAGGGGAAAACTTTGCCTACTTACCGGGGGTGGGGTCCCGAAGGACCCGTACCGTAGACGCCATGAGCGGGCAGAGGAGGGAAGGATGACTCCAACGTTGCCCCCTTTCGTACGACCAGGCTCGCTGCATTTACCCACCTTCTGTTGAATGTTATGCGATCCAAGCGTTTTCTATCGCATCTGATTTTGACCCTCAGCTGATGCCGAAAATACAAAACCAGATCGCGATGAGAAAAGTTTGCATCGTCATACAATCCCTTCTTTCGCGTGATCCAAATCACCATTCGAGCTACAGCCAGGATCGCGAGAAACACCACACGCTTCTCACCCTGAAACGGAGGAAGAACGTTGTCCACGACGTAACCAACGTCGAGCAGCACGAGCTGCTTGGGTTCGATGTGAGCCGTCCACTCCCCGACGTGATCCCAAAACGGGCGGACTCGCTCGCAGTAGTAGAAGGCGTGCTCAGCCGTTTCTTCTAATCCACTGCTGCAGCGAGGACAATCAGGCATGTCTGCTAGGCCCGCTTTGTAGTTCAAGCCGAGAAGGGGTAACGCATTCCGTACAAGTCGCCAGGTGAGCGAGAACTCGGAGTTGTTCAAGAAGCTCGATCCTGGCGCCCAATTCCAGTGAGAGCGGATCTCCTCCGCCGTCCAGCCTCGCCGCTCGCTAAGAGGATCAGAAGCGGAACCCACCACTAACTCCCGATATAGCTCTTTCCGAGGCCGTGAAAGGTCACTGAACCCAAGAAGGTTACGAAGGGCCTTTCGGCACTCGCTAAAAAACAGTGCTTCGCCCATAGGCCTACGTCGACCTTCAGCCTTTGGGTCTGACTTGAGGCGAGGAAAAGTCCGACTCGCCTTTCGTCTCCACACTGAGTCCCCTGTCAAGGACCGGCCAAGGTATGCAAGTCTTTCAGCAAGCCAGTGGCTCTCCAGATCAGGCATACCCAGACCCCCGTTGCGTGTACGTTGGATACAGACCTGCCTACGGACCATCGGCCTTGCACCTCCCCAGAGCAATCTGGAGAGGGATTGTTGCAGTGCCAACCGACGTGCCTTAGGCAGAGGAAGTACAGCCAATCGGTAAAGGATCAGAGGGATGACGTACGTGGCGCACGCCTCCGCCCTGCCCTTTAAGGACAACCTCCTTGAAAGCCAGATTCCCACCTGAGCATTCACCTTGGTTTGTACTTCCAACCAATTTCGCTCCAGTTGGAGGTCGGGCCCGAACCACACCCCGAGGATGCGGATGGGTCCGTCACTCCAGCGGAAGGGCCCTGGAAGAGTATTGCTACCCCTCCAAGCACCAAGCCGCAAACCTTCGCTTTTGTCAAAATTGACCTTGGCTCCTGCGATCCGCTCGTACTCGACAACCGCCTCTTTCACAGCCTTTATATCCAGACGGCGGGATACAAAGACTGTGATGTCATCAGCGAACGCGGAAACCCTTGCCGCAAGGCTGCTAACAAAAGGTATACCGCGCAGGGACGGACCTGTCCCCTCATCCCTAAGCCTGCGCAGGAGGGGCTCCAATGCGAGGACATAGAGAAGAGGAGACAACGGGCAGCCCTGCCGCACCGAACGCTCGATCGCGAATACCCTCGAACGCCTTCCGTTCACCTGCACCACTGCCTGAGGGTACATCATGCTAATCCATCTGCGGAACTCCGGTTTGAATCCGGCAGTCTCCAAAACAGACGCCAAAAACCGATGGTCAACCCTATCGAAGGCCTTGGACTGATCTAAACTGATCAGCGCGGCTTCTGTGTCGTCTTCTATCCCCTCTAGGTCCTCGCGAATCAAGTGCAGATTGTCCTGGATCGATCTTCCCTTCACAGCAAAGGTCTGTTCAGGGCCGATCAGATCACTGATGACACGCTGTAAACGATTCGCCAAGACCCGGGCCAAAATCTTTAACTCTGTGTTAAGCAGAGTTATGGGCCTGTAGTCATCTAAACCCTCCCAAACATGCCTGCCACCTTTCTTCAGCAATGTGATCACGCCCTTGGTAACGCTACCAGGGATGGCTCCCTGGGCGAACCAATGGTTGAACATATCCGTCGGAATAGGCACAAACATGTGCGACATCCTCAAGTACACTTCGTAGGGCAAACCATCTAGTCCCGGCGACTTGTTCAGGCCGACCTGCTTCAACGCATCACGGACTTCGCATTCAGTAACCACACCCTCGCAGCTAGCCGCTTCAGCCACCCGGAGGCGGGGGAAGTCGGCAAGATAGCTACGAAACTCCCGGATCGGGAGATCAGGGCAGTGGGCAAAGCGATCCCGAAAGTGCGCCCGAAAGGCATCACGTATCTCACGACTCGAATGCAGCAGTCGCCCGTCCGCGGTCTTGACAGACGCGACGTACCGATCGGGGAACCTTCGCACTTCTTCCTCACGCGCAGTCGCGTTCGATTTCACAGCTTCGTAGAGAACTCTATTTAACCTAGATCTAACTACGTAGCCCTTGTAGTGCTCGCTATTCTCACGCTCAAGGTCCCTCCTAGCTAGTTCTACACCTAGGGAGTCCCCCCCAGCCACCGCCCGGGAGAGTCTATCGTCTATAGACTTCGCCTCCTTGGCCTTATCTAGTTTGAGCTTTTGACCGTATTTGATGGCGAAGTCTCTAATCCTATATTTGAGAGAGACCCACCACCTACTCCCGGTAACCGCCCCCACTAACGCCCGCTGAATTAGGGATTCCAGCCGGTCCCGGAAGTCCCGTATCTCCAGTAAGGAGGTATTGAACTTCCAGTAGCCGGCTAGACTAGGTCTATTAACTAACCGCAGACTGACTCTAACAAGTTTATGGTCAGTCCACGCTATCAAGTGGAACGTGGGGCAACTAACAAAATCAATGTCAGCTCGTCTAACTAACACTCTGTCCAAGTAGGAACCTACTTTGGCAGAGGGCGAGCTATCTAGCCACGTCCACATCTCCCGCCCTGGGTGATCAAGACGAAACCTGTCGACAAGACCGTGACGAGTCACGAAGCCGACAAGGCTGCTCTCACACCTTCCCGCACTCCTAGCTCCCCGCCCGACCTTATCTATCTTGGGATCAAGGATCGCATTCCAATCACCCATTAAGACTAGCCGCTTCGTATCGTCCAGGAACGGCGCCAACCGACGAAAAAAGGAAACCCTCTCCGCAACGATATTGGGCGCATAAACCGCAACCAGACGAAACTTGAAACTTTTCACGGCAACATCGGCCACAACCAGCCGGCCCCTGTCACCTGCAAAAACAACGTCAACATCAGCATCAAGGCTGCGTCCAACTAGCAAGGAGACCCCAGCGCTGAAGTTGCTGCCGTATGCTGAGAAAACGTTAAAATCGTTTTCCAGCACCCGACAGTCAGCCTCGCAAGTGAAGTGGGTCTCCTGCACTGCAGCAACATCTACGCAGAGCTTCTTGAGTTCACCAAGCAAGCGCGCACACTTGCTTGAATCCCTCAGTCCCCTCACATTCAAACTGGCAATGTTTAAAGCCATCAATCCGACTTACCTTACTCATCGTCGACTACGGGCTGGAAATCCTTCGGGGTGAGGATGCCGACGGCCTGACGCAGGGAGCCGGTGCCGAGCTCAGTTGTAACTCGGTCATCCCTGGTGATTCCTCCGACATCCAAAGGGAACCGCATTTTTAGGGACCTATAAAAAGAAGGGTGAACAAAAATGGGGGCCCTCCCGGAACAAAATGGTAAACATTTTTTAAGGGAGGAGTGCTCCAACTCCGCCAACTTTATGCCCAAGTCGGTCTGACAGACCGTATTCAGGAACTTCCAGACGCCCCTGGTACGGTCGCCAGCCGACCGGACAAAAGTGGTCACCATGGCTGCACTCCTAAAGTTCATTGGGTTACAGACTCTTTTCCCATCAATTTTTTCGCAGTCCAGCAGTGGCTTCAGTGTCTTTCGGAGCTGGTAATCCGTCACGGATTCCAGCCCGACAGTGCACAGAGCCACTGCCTTCCTGCACTGTTCATCAATTGGATCTTTGTTGGCTGCTTTGGTTTGCTGCCGGGATCTCTTTGGTGTAGAGTCTTTTGGCACTGGTTTTTCTTTTTCTTTTTCTGCCGGAGTTGTTATTGGAAACAGTTCCGGGGAGGATGGTGGACTCAGCGAGGGGAGGGAGTATGTCCACCAAAGACTTTTTTTGGAAAGTCTCTCGTGAGACTGTGCTCTTGCTATAGTTTGTATTTGGTGAGGGCGAGTTTTTGGGGGTTGTGGGGATTGCAAGAGTTGTAGAACTTTCGGTGGTTGAGAGCATTTTTGCTCAGGGGGAGCATGTTGTGGAGTGTGGTGTTGAGGGGGAGGTGGTGGCGCAAGTGGTGGCGCAAGTGGTGGTGGAGGAGGAGGTGGTAGGGGGAGAATAGGTGGAGGAAGTGGTATTAGAGGTGGAAATGGTAACTGCGGCGGAGCTTGTTGGAGAAGAGGTTTCGGAGGAAGGGCATTAGAGGGGCCTTCCAGGGGATCTTCAGAGCAGGGTGGCCCTGAACATACTTTCTTTGCTGCTCCCTCTCCACTGCTCCTTCTCCTCTTCAGATTCGTGGTGGTTTCCATTGGAGTTTCTTCTGCTTCTGGTGTGGTGGGAGCTGGTTTGGTTTTTGTTTTCTTTTTAGTCTTGGATGCTGGAGGCTGCTCAGTGATGTGTGCAGGGATAGGTGCTGTCACTGACTTTGGTGTGTATATTTTTGTAGAGGTTGGTGTCTTTACTTTTGCAGGAGAAGCAGTTGTGGGTTTATCCTCGGCTTTTTGGGGAGATTTCTTTTTTTTTCGAGTGACTTCCACCCACTCCTCCACTGTTTTTGGCTGGGCCTGGTCCGGCTCTTTTTCCTTTCCGGTCTCTCTGATGGTGACTATGGAAGCTGTTGTTGCTGCAGTTTCTGTTGCGATTGTGGCGGCTGCAGCAGCTAGAGCTTTTGGCGGATCTTTTTGGGGGCAGAATTTGGATATGTGCCCCAACTGCTTGCAGCTCCAACAGCGCGGGCGTCTGCCTTCCACAATCACCATCATCTGCCTTCCTCTGCTGATGATTATTTCGGGAATTGTTTGAAAGCCCTCCCGAGAAAGGCACATCCGGAACACGTAGTCCCCGTAGGCCGTCCCGGCTGTTGACCGAAGCAGGTTGATTTCCTCTACGCGTCCAAATGCGCTGAGGAAGGCGGCCAACACTTCTCCCGTTATGAACGCCGGGACGTTGCAGATGGTGACCCGAATCCTACGGGTGCCTAGGTACTCCGGCTGCAGTCGGAAGAACTTTGTTATGATGTTATTCGAGGCGACCTTGGCAGCTTGGTTGCTGGAAGGGAGCAGGACGTCCCATGTCGCAAAACTCCTTCTGCAGAAGTATTGGCATGGGACGCCGGCTTTCCGCAACAGATCCTCGAACCCTTCCTTCTTGAGTCCTACGAGCCTTCTTGTTTTTAAATCCGTCACCACCAGAGAGACGATTCTCGGTTCTAATTTTTCCAGGAGCTCCGGGATGGGCAAAATCTCATTGCCTTTGAAGAATTCGGCATATTTGCCCACCCGGTCCTTTTCGTACTCTTCTGGGTCCTTTTGTTGTATTTTCCATGGTGATGGTGACGGATTTTCTGGCTGTGACTTTTGCCCTGGTGGAATTGGGCTCCCTGACTCCGAAGGAAGGGATGGCCAATTTGAGCCGATCAGGCTTGTTAAATGACTTTCTTCCGACTGCTTCGGGAGGGCTTCATTTTCTGGTGTGTCTTGAGCATTGTGACGAGCGGGTTGTTGAGAAGATGGAGAAGAAGCGGAGGTACCCTCCATGACTGCAAGCTAGCAATCAGGAGGGTCAGCGTGGTGAAAAATGTATAAAAACGAAGTAAAACAATACGTGAAACAATGGATCAAAACAATAACAGCAATAATATCAACAATAGTCCAAAAGGATAACAATAAAAAACGGACCTCTGTAATAGGGTTTCAAGCGGATCAATAACCAGGCTTAGCGCAATGTCTTTAGCAAGGCTAAAACTAAAGTATTTATTTCATTGTGAAATTACAATGAAGGCATGAAGCCTTTGAGTTTTGGGGGGAAGGGGAAGGGAGCGGTCTTTCATTGGCTATGTTATCTATGGGAACCTAGCTAGCCACATTCGTCGACCCATTCAGCAGTACAATATATAATCATTCATTCGTCGCCATATGCGCAGCAATCACCAAAATACCACAATTTCTCTATGAAAAGAGCCCTACTTAAAATCCCGAGTGCAGTGTATGATTTTATTTACAATATGAATTCACAGTGAAAGTATATGGTGGGAATGGGAGAAAAACCCCGAAAACGAAAAAGACGAAACCAAGGAAAAAAGGATTCTCCCCGTTTGGTTGCCCTCCCATCCCCCCGTCTATAGAATTGGAGGCCGACTGTTTTCCGGGGTGAAAGAACCGGAAACAAGTCGGACCTGCCCTAGGTGGGACTGGGATCCTAATCTATAGGGGAGAAAAGAAATAAAGGGTCGGGCGCGGTATGGGTCGGTGCAAGCCAGTAATATGATTTTTATACATGTGAATGTTCAAGATCTTCAGTAAATGCGGACTGGGATACGGCTTGAGGTACAAAAATAATGGGGATGGGGAAGATCTTGAATACTAATGACTAGATGACGGGGACAATGACTGACAACATACTGCTAACTAGGTTGCAAGGGAAAAAAGCATTGCCTACTTACCGGGGGTGGGGTCCCGAAGGACCCGTACCGTAGACGCCATGGGCAGGCAGAGGAGGGAAGGATGACTCCAACGTTGCCCCCTTTCGCACGACCAGGCTCGCTGCATTCACCCACCTTCTGTTGAATGTTATGCGATCCAAGCGTTTTCTATCGCATCTAATTTTGACCCTCAGCTGATGCCGAAAATACAAAACCAGATCACGATGAGAAAAGTTTGCATCTTCATACAATCCCTTCTTTCGCGTGATCCAAATCACCATTCGAGCTACAGCCAGGATCGCGAGAAACACCACACGTTTCTCACCCTGAAACGGAGGAAGAACGTTGTCCACGACGTAACCAACGTCGAGCAGCACGAGCTGCTTGGGTTCGATGCGAGCCGTCCACTCCCCGACGTGATCCCAGAACGGGCGAACTCGCTCGCAATAGTAGAAGGCGTGCTCAGCCGTTTCTTCTAATCCACTGCCGCAGTGAGGACAATCAGGCATGTCTGCTATGCCCGCTCTGTAGTTCAAGCCGAGAAGGGGTAACGCATTCCGTACAAGTCGCCAGGTGAGCGAGAACTCGGAGTTGTTCAAGAAGCTCGATCCTGGCGCCCAATTCCAGTGAGAGCGGATCTCCTCCGTCGTCCAGCCTCGCCGCTCGCTAAGAGGATCAGAAGCGGAACCCACCACTAACTCCCGATATAGCTCTTTCCGAGGCCGTGAAAGGTCACTGGACCCAAGAATGTTACGAAGGGCCTTTCGGCACTCGCGGACAAACAGTGCTTCGCCCAAAGGCTTACGTCGACCTTCAGCCTTTGGGTCTGACTTGAGGCGAGGAAAAGTCCGACTCGCCTTTCGTCTCCACACTGAGTCCCCCGTCAAGGACCGGCCGAGGTATGCAAGTCTTTCAGCAAGCCAGTGGCTCTCCAGATCAGGCATACCCAGACCCCCGTTGCGTGTACGTTGGATACAGACCTGCCTACGGACCATCGGCCTTGCACCTCCCCAGAGCAATCTGGAGAGGGATTGTTGCAGTGCCAACCGACGTGCCTTAGGCAGAGGAAGTACAGCCAATCGGTAAAGGATCAGAGGGAAGACGTACGTGGCGCACGCCTCCGCCCTGCCCTTTAAGGACAACCTCCTTGAAAGCCAGATTCCCACCTGAGCATTCACCTTAGCTTGTACTTCCGACCAATTTCGCTCCAGTTGGAGGTCGGGCCCGAACCACACCCCGAGGATGCGGACGGGTCCGTCACTCCAGCGGAAGGGCCCTGGAAGAGTATTGCTACCCCTCCAAGCACCAAGCCGCAAACCTTCGCTTTTGTCAAAATTGACCTTGGCTCCTGCGATCCGTTCGTACTCGACAACCGCCTCTTTCACAGCCTTTATATCCAGACGGCGGGACACAAAGACTGTGATGTCATCAGCGAACGCGGAAACCCTTGCAGCAAGGCTGCTGACAAAGGGTATACCGCGCAGGGACGGACTCGTCCTCTCATCCCTAAGCCTGCGCAGGAGGGGCTCCAACGCGAGGACATAGAGAAGAGGAGACAGGGGGCAGCCCTGCCGGACCGAACGCTCGATCGCGAATACCCTCGAACGCCTTCTGTTCACCTGCACCACTGCCTGAGGGTTGTGGTACATCATGCTAATCTATCTGCGGAACTCCGGTTGGAATCCGGCAGTCTCCAAAACAGACGCCAAGAACCGATGGTCTACCCTATCGAAGGCCTTGGACTGATCTAAACTGATCAGCGCGGCTTCTGTGTCGTCTTCTATCCCCTCTAGGACCTCGCGAATCAAGTGCAGATTGTCCTGGATCGATCTTCCCTTCACAGCGAAGGTCTGTTCAGGGCCGATCAGATCACTGATGACAAGCTGTAAACGATTCGCCAAGACCCGGGCCAAAATCTTTAACTCTGTGTTAAGCAGAGTTATGGGCCTGTAGTCATCTAAACCCTCCCAAACATGCCTGCCACCTTTCTTCAGCAATGTGATCACGCCCTTGGTAACGCTACCAGGGATGGCTCCCTGGGCGAACCAATGGTTGAACACATCCGTCAGAATAGGGACGAACATGTGCGACATCCTCAAGTACACTTCGTAGGGCAAACCATCTAGTCCCGGCGACTTGTTGAGGCCGACCTGCTTCAACGCATCACGGACTTCGCATTCAGTAACCACGCCCTCGCAGCCAGCCGCTTCAGCCGCCCCAAGGCGGGGGAAGTCGGCAAGATAGCTACGAAACTCCCGGATCGGGAGATCAGGGCAGCGGGCAAAGCGATCCCGAAAGTGCGCCCGAAAGGCATCACGCATCTCACGATTCGAGTGCAGCAGTCGCCCGTCCGCGGTCTTGACAGATGCGATGTACCGATCGGGGAACCTTCGCACTTCTTCTTCACGCGCAGTCGCGTTCGATTTCACAGCTTCGTAGCGAACTCTATTTAACCTAGATCTAACTACGTAGCCCTTGTAGCGCTCGCTATTCTCACGCTCAAGGTCCCTCCTAGCTAGTTCTACACCTAGGGAGTCCCCCCCAGCCACCGCCCGGGAAAGTCTATCGTCTATAGACTTCGCCTCCTTGGCCTTATCTAGTTTGAGCTTTTGACCGTATTTGATGGCGAAGTCTCTAATCCTATATTTGAGAGAGACCCACCACCTACTCCCGGTAACCGCCCCCACTAACGCCCGCTGAATTAGGGATTCCAGCCGGTCCCGGAAGTCCCGTATCTCCAGTAAGGAGGTATTGAACTTCCAGTAGCCGGCTAGACTAGGTCTATAAACTAACCGCAGACTGACTCTAACAAGTTTATGGTCAGTCCACGCTATCAAGTGGAACGTGGGACAACTAACAAAATCAATGTCAGCTCGTCTAACTAACACTCTGTCCAAGTAGGAACCTACTTTGGCAGAGGGCGAGCTATCTAGCCACGTCCACATCTCCCGCCCTGGGTGATCAAGACGAAACCTGTCGACAAGACCGTGACGAGTCACGAAGCCGACAAGGCTGCTCTCACACCTTCCCGCACTCCTAGCTCCCCGCCCGACCTTATCTATCTTGGGATCAAGGATCGCATTCCAATCACCCATTAAGACTAGCCGCTTCGTATCGTCCAGGAACGGCGCCAACCGACGAAAAAAGGAAACCCTCTCCGCAACGATATTGGGCGCATAAACCGCAACCAGACGAAACTTGAAACTTTTCACGGCAACATCGGCCACAACCAGCCGGCCCCCGTCACCTGCAAAAACAACGTCAACATCAGCATCAAGGCTGCGTCCAACTAGCAAGGAGACCCCAGCGCTGAAGTTGCTGCCGTATGCTGAGAAAACGTTAAAATCGTTTTCCAGCACCCGACAGTCAGCTTCGCAAGTGAAGTGGGTCTCCTGCACTGCAGCAACATCTACGCAGAGCTTCTTGAGTTCACCAAGCAAGCGCGCACACTTGCTTGAATCCCTCAGTCCCCTCACATTCAAACTGGCAACGTTTAAAGCCATCAATCCGACTTACCTTACTCATCGTCGACTACGGGCCGGAAATCCTTCGGGGTGAGGATGCCGACGGCCTGACGCAGGGAGCCGGTGCCGAGCTCAGTTGTAACTCGGTCATCCCTGGTGATTCCTCCGACATCCAAAGGGAACCGCATTTTTAGGGACCTATAAAAAGAAGGGTGAACAAAAATGGGGACCCTCCCGGAACAAAATGGTAAACATTTTTTAAGGGAGGAGTGCTCCAACTCCGCCAACTTTATGCCCAAGTCGGTCTGACAGACCGTATTCAGGAACTTCCAGACGCCCCTGGTACGGTCGCCAGCCGACCGGACAAAAGTGGTCACCATGGCTGCACTCCTAAAGTTCATTGGGTTACAGACTCTTTTCCCATCAATTTTTTCGCAGTCCAGCAGTGGCTTCAGTGTCTTTCGGAGCTGGTAATCCGTCACGGATTCCAGCCCGACAGTGCACAGAGCCACTGCCTTCCTGCACTGTTCATCGATTGGATCTTTGTTGGCTGCTTTGGTTTGCTGCCGGGATCTCTTTGGTGTAGAGTCCTTTGGCACTGGTTTTTCTTTTTCTGTCTGAGCTGTTATTGGAAACAGTTCCGGGGAGGATGGTGGACTCAGCGAGGGGAGGGAGTATGTCCTCCAAAAACTTTTTTGGGAAAGTCTCTCGTGAGACTGTGCTCTTGCTATAGTCTGTATTTGGTGAGGGCGAGTCTTTGGGGGTTGTGGGGATTGCAAGAGTTGTAAAACTTTCGGTGGTTGAGAGCATTTTTGCTCAGGGGGAACATGTTGTGGAGTGTGGTGTTGAGGGGGAGGTGGTGGCGCAAGTGGTGGCGCAAGTGGTGGTGGAGGAGGAGGTGGTAGGGGGAGAATAGGTGGAGGAAGTGGTATTAGTGGTAGAAATGGTAACTGCGGCGGAGCTTGTTGGGGAAGAGGTTTTGGAGGAAGGGCATTAGAGGGGCCTTCCAGGGGATCTTCAGAGCAGGGTGGCCCTGAACATACTTTCTTTGCTGCTCCCTCTCCGCTGCTCCTTCTCCTCTTCAGATTCGTGGTGGTTTCCATTGGAGTTTTTTCTGCTTCTGGTGTGGCGGGAGCTGGTTTGGTTTTTGTTTTCTTTTTTGTCTTGGATGCTGGAGGGTGCTCAGTGATGTGTGCAGGGATAGGTGCTGTCACTGACTTTGGTATGTATATTTTTGTAGGGGCTGATGTCGTCGCTTTTGTGGGGGCTGATGTTGTTACTTTTGCAGGAGAGGCAGTTGTGGGTTTATCCTCGGCTTTTTGGGGAGATTTCTTTTTTTTTCGAGTGACTTCCACCCACTCCTCCACTGTTTTTGGCTGGGCCTGGTCCGGCTCTTTTTCCTTTCCGGTCTCTCTGATGGTGACTATGGAAGCTGTTGTTGCTGCAGTTTCTGTTGCGATTGTGGCGGCTGCAGCAGCTGGAGCTTTTGGCGGATCTTTTTGGGGGCAGAATTTGGATATGTGCCCCAACTGCTTGCAGCTCCAACAGCGCGGGCGTCTGCCTTCCACAATCACCATCATCTGCCTTCCTCTGCTGATGATTATTTCGGGAATTGTTTGAAAGCCCTCCCGAGAAAGGCACATCCGGAACACGTAGTCCCCGTAGGCCGTCCCGGCTGTTGACTGAAGCAGGTTGATTTCCTCTACGCGTCCAAATGCGCTGAGGAAGGCGGCCAACACTTCTCCCGTTATGAACGCCGGGACGTTGCAGATGGTGACCCGAATCCTACGGGTGCCTAGGTACTCCGGCTGCAGTCGGAAGAACTTTGTCATGATGTTATTCGAGGCGACCTTGGCAGCTTGGTCGCTGGAAGGGAGCAGGACGTCCCATGTCGCAAAACTCCTTCTGCAGAAGTATTGGCATGGGACGCCGGCTTTCCGCAACAGATCCTCGAACCCTTCCTTCTTGAGTCCTACGAGCCTTCTTGTTTTTAAATCCGTCACCACCAGAGAGACGATTCTCGGTTCTAATTTTTCCAGGAGCTCCGGGATGGGCAAAATCTCATTGCCTTTGAAGAATTCGGCATATTTGCCCACCCGGTCCTTTTCGTACTCTTCTGGGTCCTTTTGTTGTATTTTCCATGGTGATGGTGACGGATTTTCTGGCTGTGACTTTTGCCCTGGTGGAATTGGGCTCCCTGACTCCGAAGGAAGGGATGGCCAATTTGAGCCGATCAGGCTTGTTAAATGACTTTCTTCCGACTGCTTCGGGAGGGCTTCATTTTCTGGTGTGTCTTGAGCATTGTGACGAGCGGGTTGTTGAGAAGATGGAGAAGAAGCGGAGGTACCCTCCATGACTGCAAGCTAGCAATCAGGAGGGTCAGCGTGGTGAAAAATGTATAAAAACGAAGTAAAACAATACGTGAAACAATGGATCAAAACAATAACAGCAATAATATCAACAATAGTCCAAAAGGATAACAATAAAAAACGGACCTCTGTAATAGGGTTTCAAGCGGATCAATAACCAGGCTTAGCGCAATGTCTTTAGCAAGGCTAAAACTAAAGTAACAGTCTTCAATGAAAGAGCTTATTTATGGCACATTGGGAGATTCCAATGTGCACACATTGGCCGGTCCATTCCTTGGATTGTGATTGGCTAGAACATCTGATTGGCTATGTCTGTTCATAAATAGCAACCCAAGTAAGCATTAGTCTTAACTATGCTGGACCTCAGGTAAGTGTTGCTTGTTATCATTGTCACTGTTATTGTTGTTGTACATTGTTGCGTTCTACATTCAGACATTCATATACACTCAATTATACAGCACAAATATTTTCAGAATGTGATGATTTTTTTTCCTGCTTTGTTCCCCACCTCTCTCTCTCTCCCTCTCTATTTCTCTCTCTATTTGCATACACACATACATATGAATATATACCCCTGCATATGTACAAATATATATTTTATCAAGCCTATTGGATGAGTTTAAGGTGTTTGAGAATATATTTGGCTCCACACACATTTTAAGCAAGTCTGTGTGTGTATATTTGCATGTGTGTATGTAGTTAGGTTCTGTTTAATGTTGGTTTAAATCTATAAATGAGGTTTTTTCTTTTATTTGGAATAATGAGTTGTTATCTCTCTTGTCTATTGCCATTATTTTAAAGTCTCTTTTGCTACATTTGTGAAGGTGTTTTTATGAATAAAGTTTTCTATTTTCTGTTAATTTTATGTTACTTTTATGTAAAGAAACTCTATTGTTCAATGCTTGAGCACATAAAAAGTTTATCTCTTTGCTGTTTGTTCATTTGATTATGTAGACTACATTTTTTGAATTTCAGTCTAAATTTCTATTTATTATGAATTATCAGGGACGGGTTGTTTTTTTTAAAGTTATTGGATTTTCCTTATATGATTATATTAAATACTCCACATCTTTTATTTTTGCACTTTAAACTCCTTATATTGTGTTTTCCTCAAATTTAGATATGGTTAGGGTGTGTTTTAAGTTTTTTCATTGTTTGTTTTAATGTCTCATATGTTTTTAATTCTATCATTATTTTTAAGCTGATCTAGATTCTTTGATATTTCTGTGAATAGTTCTGGGTTGTTTTTGTTGTATGTTGAGATGTATACTAAGGGTTGTTTGTTGCTCTGTTTTTGAAGGGTTGGTAGTTTTTCTGCTAATTTGAATCCCTTATTTATTTGTGTTGTGGGATATTCCCTCTGGTGGAGGATTATGCATAATTTCTCAAGGCAAGATTGGTAGAAGTTTTTGTTAGTGACTATAGTGCAGATCCTATGTGCTAGGGTGTAAGAGATGGATTTTAAGCATTTTTTGGGGTGATGATTTTTAAAATAGAGGTATTATTGGGTGTCTGTGGGTTCGGGGTAAATATCTATGATAATTTGTCCAGTTTGATTTTTGATGAGGATGTCTAAAAATGGTAGTTCTTTAAAATTGTGTTCTATAGTGAATTTTATATTAGAGTGTAAGTTTTGAATTAAGTTATGTAAATCATTAATGTTGCCCTATGTGTATTTCCAAAACATGAAACTGTTATTCAGGTGTCTATTCCATAATCTATTAAATTCTGATTTTATATTGTTGCTCTATTTCTTCCTCTGATTTCATATAGACTTTCCTTTAAGTGTGCTAAGATTGAGGTTGTGTACATCGGTGCCATTTTAGTTCCCATAGCTGTTCCTTAGGTTTGGATGTAATTTATCAAATTGAAAAGTGTTATTATTTAGGATTAGTTCTATATCATTAGTGATTAAATTTTTGATAAACTTTGGGTGTAATGTTTCTGGGTATTTTTTGATTCAAAATGAGATGGCCTTTTTTTTAAAATTAATACTCTATTAATTACTATAAAGGTTTGTGATGTCGAATGTAACCATGAGTGTGTCAGCATCAGTTTTTTGAGGTATTGAGTTTAAGAAGTGGGTGTCATCTCTAATATAGCTTATATAGGAATGGTTATAGTAGAATGTTTATTAGTTTGCTGAACCTGTTGTTGAGTCATAGGCCTGTTATGATAGGTCTAAATACATTCTCACAAACATTAAACCCACTAAATAGTCTTGATAAAATATACATGTGTATATATGCATGGGTATACATTCGTGCATACCTATGTATGCAGAAAGAGAGAGAGAGAGAGAGAGGGACAAAAATCAGTACAGCACACTGAAAATATGTGTGTACAGGGTGTATGTGCATGTATGCACATGCACTAACAGAATAAAATACTCATATATATATATATATATATATATATATATAAATTTCCATCGACCAGATTATAAAGTCCAATAGGACATTCACAGACACATCAGGAATTTAAAAAAATTAAACAAAATCTATCTAGTGCATGTATACATGAATATACTTACATGTTTACATGAGCACACACACACACACACACACACACACACACACACACAACCAAAGAACATATACTTACGGATACAAAGAACATTTATTTATATATACATAAAACCAAAGGTTTTCCAGGATAATTAACACCAGTGGGACATTCACAGATACAAATATTGGAATTAAAAAAGATCACATCTTATCAAAATAATCTTCACAATAAAAATAATAACAGAAATTTAACCATTCAAAGAAGAAGATTTAACATCTGAAACACAAATACATGAAATAATAAAAACTTAAATACCAAATTTCAAAGTATTTGCAGACCTATTCTTTTTAATATATATATATATATATATATATATATATATAAAATCATTAAGAATTATTGGCAAGGTTCTTATTAACAATTTATTATGGATTTTTTCTTATTTTTTTATAAGATTTCTTAAGTCTGGTTGAATTTTATTAAAAAATAAAAAAATTGTTTGAAATTTTCTTCCCATGTCTTTTCCATTGCCAAGTTTTCCCTTTCATGACAAGATGTTCATTTTTCTTTAAAATTCATTTAAACATATGTCTTTAATATTGAAATACTTTCAGTCCAGTATGTAAAGAAATTTTGAACTTTTTATTGTTTTTCTGTAGTGTTTTTTGCATTCCTGATTTTAGATTTATATTTTTATATGGAAAACATTGGAGTTGGTATGAATAAATGTAGGTATTTACCAAACCCCTCTGCCATAGGCAGGATGGGATACAAGATTAAGTTTTAATTAGAGTACAGCTGGTTTGAATTCAGTCTTCTTAATTCTCCTAAACTGGTTGCCTTACCTTGGCTAAAGACCCTCATCTGTCTTACTTTCTATCCATAGTTGAGGTGAATGATGAAAAAAAGTAATTCATACCTTTCACAAATGTATTAATGCAAAATAAAACACATATAGACTCACCAAGGATTTGAACTTTGTTTGCCAATTCTATTTCCAATGATGATACCTGTTATGCCAACCATTTCCAAATGAATGAATATATTTATGCAATCCATCTCATGGGCAGGATGTTACACAAGATTATTTTAAGCAGTTTTTCTTTTTCTAGACTAGTTGCCTAATCAAGGCATCTAGTCTTTATCTATAGCTGAGGAGAGGCAGGAACAAATGGATTCTTGCCTTTCATAAAGGCGTTAACATGAAGTGAAGTGCAATCAACCTTGTCTAGGATTTGAACTAAGATCAATGAATTCATTTTCTTATCATACTTAAACAAATGTATGTGTTTTTTATGAGAACCGAATAAAATATGCATATATCTTTGTACTTATTCTTATACTCAGAACCTTTATTAGTTTATCATGGTGCCATGATGAATTATTCTCCTTCATGGCCTCTCTTAAGGCAATAAGACTATTACTTAGTAGTACTTATTTACTGCCCTCGTAACATGTGACAAGTTGTTTTGGGTTATATAGTACCTCTAACAAAGAATGATACTTGACCTGGCATATACAACTGGTTTGAATTGACTGTTTTTTTTCTGGTTGCCTGGACAATGGTAAATAGCTTAGTTTGCTTAGTCTGAAGGAAACTTGACAAAAAATAACTATCAATAAATGTCTCTCTTAATCAACACTGAAACCTGGAAACTTTGAAATATATTTCTTTATTATATCCAATCATTCTGTCATGAACCCAATGTCAATTTCATGTGATGTCTAGCTGGTTTAGATTTTGACTTTTTCTTCTTCTAGATTTGGTTAAATATTCCAGTCTTCTCTAGTATTTACCCATAACTGGGAAAGAAAATAAGTGGATTAATACTTTCCAAAAATTATTTCATGAAATAAAACAGATTTGTCCAGGATAAGAACTTATGCTGCTAAATCCATTCGGTTGGACAGTAATCATTACACCACATGTGGCACCTGAAATATATAGATACACACACACACACACACACACACACACACACACAGGTGGTGCATTCAATAAGTTTCCAGTCTTTTTTGTGCAAGCATTTAAAATTGTCGTAGACTCTTGAAAATTCAGTATGTTATTCCTATACATCTTATGAGATGACTGACCAATTTTTATGATTTCAGTTTGAATGAACAGCTACAGCAGCAATTGCAATACACCCTACTAAAGCATGATTGTCACTACTGGTGAATTTCAAATATGCAATCTGGACGTGAGGACACATTAGAAGAACGATATGCAAAAACATTCTGTTTTAAACTTGGAAAAAATGCCAGTAGAAACATATGGAATACTTCAGACTGCTTTTGGAGCATCTTGCATGAATCGAGCATGAGTTTTTGAGTGGTATAAGAGATTCAAGGAAGGCAGAGAGTCTGTGAGGGATGATGAGAGGTGTGTGAGGAGTAAGGAAGTCAGAACACTAGAGTTGATTGGCCAAAGGGTTAGGGTTAGGGCTACTATGTTGATGTTTTAAGTGAGTACAGGAAGAGATTCCATCGGAAGTGGCCAGCACTCTTCAAATCGGGTCAGTGGCATTTCTACCAGGACAATGCACCAGTCCACAACTCCATGTTTGTCACAGACTATGTGACCAAGATGGGCATCAAGACAGTTTCTCAGCCTCCCTTCCAGACCTTGCTCCCTGTGACTTTTGGTTATTCCCTAAGCTCAAAGGCTGTTGTTATGAGAGAATTGAGGAGATGAAAGAGGCTATGACGAAGGTCATTGACACGCTCACACAGGAGGACTTCCATGGAGCCTTGCAGAAGTTGTTGGAACAGTACAACAAGTGCATTGCAGCCGGAGGAGATTACTTCGAAGGGGACTAGAGTTTCATGTGTGTACTATTAATGAAAGGGCCCATATGAAAAAGTCTGGAAACTTATTTAATGATCCTTGTATATATATATATATATATATATATATATATATATATATATATGTGTGTGTGTGTGTGTGTGTGTGTGTGTGTGTGAGCATAGTTGAGCAGCTGTCTTTCATTTAAGCATGTTTGATTAAATAATAAAGACACATTTTGTCTATATAATTTTTTATAGATCCTTTCAAGTTTCCTGATAAGTGTCTAGGTTTCAGGCTGGAATTGGTGGATGATTTTATTTTCTTTTTAAATATTCTCTATTTCTTCATAATATTCTATTCCCATTGATAGCATTCTGTTTTTTAAATTGATCATCATCTCAGTTTTATCCTTCTCTGCGTTTACATAATTTTGTAATATCATAAGAAACCTGAAAAACTCTTTCAAAAACTCTTAAAAAAAACACCCCTTATATATGCAAGCAACCCCTGATGATTATCTAGGAAATGTCCAAAAGCACTCAGGACAATTTTGCAAAATTCATCCACCAATTTCAACTGAGACACTTATCAGGAAACTTGAAGGGATCTTATTAAAATTATATAGACAAAATATATCCTCATTATTTTATCAAACATGCTTAAATATATATATATATATATATATATATATATATATATATATAAGTTGAAAAGATAGAATTGTTGTGAATCTGGTGGTATGATAGAAATATGTAGAATACAGGATAAATCAAACACTTAACTATAAATGTGTGATATTTCATTTGACTTTATTCAATCTCAAACTTAAACTCAAACAAAATATCACACATCTACATTTGAGTTAATTGTTTGATTTATCCAATTTTCCACATATTTCTATCATATATATATATATATATATATATAGGATATGTAGAAGGATTTTATTTTAAACAAGTGAAAGTCCATGAGAAACTTCTTGAGAGCATCTGTAGAGTTTCTGAAGCTGATATAATTTTTCAGACATCGTAACATTCATACTTTTCTGATAATTTTCAAGAGTTGATGGTCAGTTTCTTCTCTACTTTTTTTTTAAAGCATTAAAACCAACAACTAATGATTGTTCATATCTGGCTGTTTATATATATATATATATATATATATATATATATATATATGTATATGTATCTTTATCATCATAAAGTCGTGATGATAGTATAGAGTCTCCTGAGACTCACTTTTGGTCCCTAGCGCCCATTCCTCCTGGTAAGTCTTCTAGAGTGCATCCAGTGTCAGCACAGAGCTGATGTATCTAAGTCTTTGCTGGTTGGCCCACATTGGTGTGCCCATGTGTAGGAGTCCATAAAAGAATGTCCTTTATGAGTTCATCTTTATTTCTTCAGGAGTTCCTAGTGTGTTTGTTTGTTTTACTGGAATAGTTTGTGAGATAGAAGGTAAGTGGCCATACAGTGACTGTTTTGTGCTTTGTTGTTTCCAGGATTTGTTCAAAACAGCATGTAGAATTCTTGGGCAATTCCCATCTATCTTTTTCTTCATGCATTTCATTAGAGTCAATGTGGTGCATCCATACAGTAGAAATCCTAATTTATTTTATCATAGAAATATTGCATGAGTGTGAGTGCCATGAGTACCAATATTTTAGCACATGACTCTATCTCATAGAATAAATACAATTGATTAGATACTTTTCTCACATTTCCATCTGATGATTGAGCACACAACTGGAAATTTCATGTAACCAAATTTTAGTGTTGATAATTAAAATATCTTTAGGTGTTAAGAAGTTTAGGTAACCAATAATTACTTTGAAAGAATTTAAAAAAAATGTGTTTGATACTTTTATTTAATTAGAGCCATGCTAAGATGTGAAATTTTAAAATAAACCCTTCTGTAATAGATTCATTACTTAGAGCTTAATGTGTTTGAACTACAGGGTCTTCAGATGGATTGGAAGATCATGTGGTTCAAACTCATGAAATTCTGAGTAAGAGATCAATAATAATGATGAACATTTTGATATATATATATATATTCATATAGGGATGGCTAGATATATGATTATTATGCAACTAAGATTGAGAAGTTCTAATGAGTTTTTCTGTTAGAGCCAAGAGTGAAGATTTGGTAATTTAGTCTTGGTGTTGACCCCAGACAGGATAGACATGGATTGTTGGCCTCATTCCAGACAATAAGTCAACAGGTTATTTGAAAATTAAAATCTCTTGTAAACCAAGCAGACCTTTTCACGCACTCTTGGATCTGTATCTACCACTCAACATAATTGCTTTGGACTTCGTTTATAAATTATTGGCTGTTTGAAAATGTTTATGAGTGACAATAACTGTAATCTGTAGTTATATGGATATACATTTGTGTGTTTGTGTGTTTATGTGTGTGTATGTACATGTGTATGTATGTGTATGTACACATTTGTTTATAAATATTAAAACACATATAAATATATATATATATATATATATATATATTCTAGATATATAATTTGCAAATATGAATATATTCACTTACATATATATAAATGTGCACAAATGTATTTGTATTGTTATGTGTGTATACATATGAATATATACATGTTCTACTTACATCTATCTATCTTGCTAGCTATTCATCTCAATATATATATTCACATGTAGTTATATATATGTTTGCAGATATAAACACACACACACACACATGCATATATATATATATATATATATATATATATATATATATATATATATATATATACACACACAAGACATATTAAATGTATCAAAACTGAAACTGATTTTACTGAGACAAGAATAAACAATGAATGAATCATTAATTTTTTTCCAAATATCATTTTTTTTAATCATGCAAATTCTCATGATGAAGGTTACTATGAAATGCTAATTAAGATCCTTCACTCGTTTCTAAATAGAAGCATCAATATCATCATGGACCACTATTACAATGGGAACCAAACAGGTTCATGGTCTTTTAGTAAATATTATAAAAAAATTGTTATTAAAATGCTTAACATCTTATTAACATTGGTTCCTTATATTAGATAACAACAATGAGACAGAAATGAACAATGAATAAAACACATTTTTTTTTTTTTCAAAATAGTCTTTGGCATTTTTCAATCATCCACTATAATAAAGATAACTATGAATCGCTAATTAGGATCCTTCACGAATTTTTAAGTAGAAATATTAATATTATCATGGACTGTTGTTTAAACATGAACTCAGTGGATTCACAGACCATTTGTCATGTGGGTGTGTATGTATATATATATATATATATATATATATAATCCTGCAAAACTCCTTCCATTCCTAGAGTTATTCATGTCATCACAATCATCAGATTGAAAATTTTATTGCCAGTTTGAAAATATTTATGCACGACATTAAGTGTAATCTGTAGTTATATATATATGTGTGTGTGCTGGAGTTACAATGAGACAGTTAATATATATATATATATATTTATAAAACCAGGTTATTGGCCTAATAAGTAGAGTGTTCACCATTGGTCCGGGAGACCGGGGTCCAATCTTTGGTCGAGTCATACCAAAGGCTCAAAAAATGGGACTTGATGCCACCTTGCTTAACACTCAGCATTATAATGTTAGGATTAAGGGTAAAGTGGAGCAATCCAGGGAATGGAGAAGCGCCCTTCCCTACACCTTGGTGTAGTAGCTATTGAAAAGGGAGCCATCGTGTCAGCCTTGACTAAGGTTGCTAACTTTACTTCCTAAATATATATATATATATATATATCATTTTGCTTGGAGATGGTTCTAATTTCATCATTTTCCTGACTAAATAATCAGACTTGTTGCACACACACACACACACTCACACACACACACACACACACACTCACACACACACTCACACACACACACACACACACACATATATATATATATATATATATGAATGTAATTGACTTAATTAAAGTAATTTTTTTGTAAACGAAAAATAAGTTTCTTTTTCAGAATTTATTTCCATAGATGTAAACTCTGCATTTTTTGGAATCGGTTTATAGCAAAACTTATTTGAATAAAGCAAAAATATTTGTTTTGAGGCTATTCAAAATGGCAGGAAATCAAACAGAGAGCTCCAGGGTTGAACAGATGTCTGTCAACAAAGTTTTGGTGGCTAAGAAGTACAAACAGTGTGAAATTTACAGAAGAATGTGTGATCTGTATGAAGAAGCATGTTTTAGTAAAAAAAATGTTTACAAAAAGGCTAAACATTGGTTTGCCTCTATGAGTCTGAGTCAAAAAGATATTCTATAGAGTTGAAACACTCTCTTTCTCGTAAAGAAAAATTCCATCTGTAGAGGTTAGTAAAGAAGGTCATGCTGACTATGTTTTGAGACATGAAAGAACCTGTTACAATTGATTTCCTTCATAAAGATACAACTGTAAACAGTGCTTCCTATTGCCATTTCCTTAGTAAAAATTCACTTTACAAATTGAATGACCTTCATATATATATATATATATATAGTGGGCTGGATGTTGGTGTGTATATACTTGATTTTAAAATGACTTTGTGTCACTTCCCACTTATGGCAAATGGGTTGGGTAAGTACACACTTTAAACTATATAATGGTGGACAAATTATTTGTATTAAGAATAGTCACTTGAAGTTGTATATATATTTGTATACTTGGAAGCATATGTATTTCTAAGCTTACTTATAGACATATATCTATTTGTATACATGCAAATGTGTGTTTGAATGTTTTTAGTTTTTTTTTTTATTTTGTATGTGTGTGTTTCATTTTCATTCTCCATGCTTATGTACATTTGTGTATACATTTACTTGCGCGCACACACACACACACACACACACACACATATCAATTTGGCTCTTAATCAAACAGAGATACTAAAGAAACAATGCAAAATGATGCACTCTAAGTAGATCAGACAATGTTATGAAATAAACAATGAAAGTTGCTGAAAATGAAACTTTTAGGTGATCAATATTGATAAGCAAAATAAATATTGATTATCTAAATGATATTCTGCAAATATTATGAATAAAGTAATATATTAACAATTTTTTTTTATTAAATTTGTTTTCATTTGTTAATTCTTACTTGCTGGAGCTATTTTGCCCCTTTATACACACAATTTCATAGATAAGAATGGGTTACTCTCCTATAGAATTCTATTTTCTTTTCTTGTAAGCCTCTTTTGTTTACAAGACAATGGTTATATTTAAACTATCTTAATTCAAGGAATTAAGTGATTACATTCCAGTTTTAGAGTTGTCATTCCAATTCAATGATAATTATTTTCAAAGCCAAGTTCATTTTCTGCATTGAAAACAAGAATGAGACTCAATTTATTCATGTGATTTAGATCTTAGCATATTAGAAGAGAAATGGTAAAAAATGTGATTTAGATCTTATGATACTAAAAGAAAAATGGTAAAAAAATGTTCCTCATCTCATTCTTGTTTTTGACTGTGATCAGAAAATAAGCAAAAGTGCTCGAATCCAAAAGAAATGTATATGGAGTGTTCTGCAACCTTTTCATTCTTATACATGTTCTTTTGTGAGGAATGTTGAATAAAAATATATTTAGACATTCCAAATTAATATGACTTGTTTGTATGTACATATATATATATATATATATATATATAGTGTTCTGGATATGATACTAAAGTGCATCTAGTGGTGAGACTCCATTTATGAAGCTTTGGAGGGAGTCACCCTTTTGTTGCCATTACTCCCATGTCCTCTATCACTGTTAGTGGTAGTACTTGTTATGGTCAATCTATAGGTCAAATAGATCTGTTTGAAAAGTATTAGTATTTGAAAGAAAAACTTGATACCTTATAACTATGAGCAAATATATAATTGTTTACTAAGGATTATTATTTGTTACTTAGAACAATATAACTGCGTGCAAACAAATGATTTTAATTAGATAGAAATAATTACTTGAAATCATATAACTGTGTAGAAATTACTAGTATTAGATAAAAGTACTTCATATCATATAGCTGTGCGCAAACAAATGTATATAGAGAAAAAACAGTACAATTTTAAAGAAAATACTATGGAACATTGAAAATATAGTTATAATTGTCATTAAACATTTTTAAGTGAATAAAATTTTAACATTAGATAACCCATTAAGAGTTGATATGCCATTAAACAGACTAAATAAAACCAAAAAATAAAACTACATAGCAATCCAAAAATAAATACACTTCTCTGAAAGAAGTTCTTTTAAATCAATATTTGATATGACTGCCTTAATTTTTTTCTAATCTTTGTTCTCTTAATGACATTGATTTGCATTGTATGGTCACTGGAATGATTTTCCACTCAGACATGGTACGTTTTTTTCAATTTTGTCTTGTTGGACAGTATCATTGGTTTAGAAGAAAAGAAACATTTTATAAAACACATTTGTAGGTGTGAACTCTATTTAAAAATTGACCTTGTGTCACATTCTGCTCATGGCTGATTGTTTGAGTAAATACATACTTGAAACTATATAATTGCAGACAAATTATTTGTTTTAAGAATACTTACTAGAGGCTATAATTACTTACAAATTGTTACCATTAGTTATTAGAAGCCAGATTATTTGCCAAAAAAAAACAAAAACAAAAGAAAACCAACTTAGACATTTAACTAGTTAACAAGTGTTGAGATGCTGTAAAATCTAATGAACACTTAAAATCTGTTTTCATTGAACTACAACAGGGATTTTGTAAATGAAATTATATAAAAATTCTATCTTTCAGGTAAAATCAGAAACATGTATGACAAAGCTTCCAGAGATTTGAAATACAACACAGGAAGTACACCACATCATGTTGGCCCAGGAACCTATGAAGTAAATCATGCTCAGATTTCTGGGAAAGCAGGTAAGTTGACTTTTCATGTAAAGTATGACTCAAAAAGTTTTAACAAAAAAAGACACCTGATTATAGTCAAAATATACAGAAATCACTGATTCTCTTCTATTTCTCAAATTTTAGCAGCATTGAATCTGGTCAATTCTTGAATGAGTGATCACCAGTGACATTGATTAAAAGCAATGATTACATGATGTAAGATAAATGAGTCAAAATGAATAATGAAACCAAGAACTTCAATGTCTATCTATCTATATATCTATATATCTGTCTAAATATATATATATATATATATATATATATGTATTTACCAAACCCTCTGTATGAGTGACATGTGACACAACAGGTTTGAATTCAGTTTTCCTTCTCCTTGATCAGGTACCTTACCAAAATTGAAGAGCCCAGTCTGCCCTACTCTTTGTCTATAGCTGGAGGGAGAATAGTTGGATTCATACCTTTCCTGAGGGTATTAGCATGATGGGAAATGCCAATAGCTTCATCTAGGATTTGAATTTGGGTTGTCACGTATATTTCCTATAACAAAAAACATTTCATCATGAGTATCTCCATATATATATATATATATATATATATATAATGGCTGAGCAGTAAGATACTAAGTCTAGTGTAAATTTAGGTGGGTTTTGATCCCAGCTTGAACCATCTTGTGTGTCTAGCCTCACTGAAAAGTTGTGATACATCAAAATGGTCCGTCTGTGGATGAAAATAAATAAATATATATATATATATATATATAAAGTTTGGGTATATATATTCCTATATCTTATATGTGCTAAGTTATTTAATACATCAAGGAGTTCTGGCTATCACTTGATCTTATGTATGAAAGGTTGTATATTTGTATACATATATATATGTATGTATGAATGGATGTATGTATATACAAGGTATATACAAAAATGTACTAAAATTTACTAATGCAGCATATTTATTATCATACAAGTAAAACATTGAATACATGTTATCAGCACTACTATGTTATTTTTTCATGTACTCACTATTGAGATCAATGCTCTTGATCTATTGGTGCCTAAGTACATAAATACCCACCTAAAAGAACATGGCTCTAATTTAGTGGAGCTGCCTTTTCATCTTTACAACAACAGCATCATCAGGAATGATGAATGATAGGGATGGATGGAGAGAGAGGGAGAGAGAGTCAGTGGATTCTGTGTTGTTGGCACAACATGATAATGATGATGGTGATGATATATATAATCTTCAATCAGTGTCAGGATATTTCTATAATGTAGATTAAAAGTAACAGAAAATGTTTTATTTTTAAATATTCAAAGGATATCTTTTACAGATGTGGATGCTAGATTTAAGCTTCTGTAGGTTGATGGTGCATTTAGTGGGCCATCTTGCTAAAAATCAAATTCCATGTTTCGATCATTCAAATGGAAGAAAGCCAATGCTTGATAAATACCTGAAATGGTCCGAGAGATGAGATGCAGGCAAATACAGGAAGGAAAGGAGAGAAGACATGACGACAAGTGAAGTGGAAAATTGTTCCGAGTGAAAAGTGCAAAGAGTTTTAGTTAAGGTGGAAGAAGATTGGCAGGGGGTGTGTATGTGTGTAGGGGGTTCAGGTGATGAGAACCTTCCGGTTTGGCACAGATCTAAGAGAGCAAAGAGGCCTGGGTCCATTAGCCAGAGTTAGTTCATTAAATCCTGTTACCTGAGAAGACGCACCGAATGACTGCCAAAATGTTATGGAAGGCCAGCGGCACAAAAGAAAGGAAAAACCTGCTGGGAAGATTATACTGTGAAAAATCAATATCAAAGTGCCGTTGAGGCATGAAATTTGTCTGACCAGTCTGAAAAGATAGAGAAGGATGATTAAAGGGAAAGAAAGAGGAGAAAAGTTTTTAAAAAGAGAACATTGAGAAGAAAGCAAAAATAGCAAAAGAAAAAGATATGGAAAAAAAAAAGTCAACATAAGTTTAAGATGAGAAAGTAGTAAACAGTATGATCCTCACTGAGAGCCTCATACTTGCAGCCTTGTGCTTTATCTAAGCTATGTTTAGATTTTTTCAGATGCCTTAGGACTATGTAATGGTTGGCAAGCTAGCCTTGTCGAAAACTACTAGTGAGTATGAAACAAGAGAGGATTACAGACCATTATCACTTAGTTCTTTTTTAAGAAATGGAATAACCACATTGAATTGCAAGGTATATTCCTATGTCGATGGTGTGTCCTCCGGTCACTGAATTGTTACGGCAAAAATACGACTGAGCTTACGAAAGGATGCGACCCGAACAACAACCACTGTATACTATGACTGATCCCTCCTTAATAACAGGGATATTAGAGATAAATATATGCTAACACTAAGAAACAAATTTGATGCACTGCAGAAGACAGAAACACATACTCTGACTGACGAATATGAGATTTTCATCAATGCCCACTTAGAAGTGGCAGTGGAATGCATACCAACTAAACAAAGAACTAAATCTAGAGTCCCATGGGAGACATTAGTGGTTTGGAGAAAGCATGCAGATGTGAAAACTGCCTCCAAATGCAATAGGAAGAACCCAACCAATATCTGAAACTTAAAAAGTCACAAAATGAATTAGCTAACACCTACCAAAAAGAACAAACAGAATACATACAAAATCAGATCAATAAGATTAGAGACTCGGTTGAAGATAGACAATCTAGGATAGCATGGCAAATGGTAAACAAAGTGAGCAGAAGGAAGAGCACTGTGAAAGCGAAACTGAAAGCTACCAGCCAAGAAGAACAAATACAACTATGGAAACAACATTTTGAGAATTTACTCGGAAATCCTCAGAGAGTTACACATGACACAATCACAAAAATTATAAGTAAACAGTTAGACATCGAACTAGGACCATTTACGCAAGAACTTGACTTGGTATTTAGAAAAATTAAAAATAGAAAAGCAGCAGGGCTTGATGAAATACCTCCAGAAGTATGGAAGACCACGCAATTCGATGACATACTGCTCCAACACTGTAATGCCATATATAATCAAAACCCAATTGACGGATGGACAAAGGGATGCAACCTCCCCTTCCCTAAAAAAGACGACCTTGGATTAGCCAAGAACTACCGAGGTATAACACTTACAACCATTGCGGCCATGATATATAATGCTCTACTACACAAACGCAGAGAAACCAAAATTGAGAACATACTTAGGAAAAACCAAAATGGCTTCGGGAGGAATAGATCCACGATGTCATAAATTTTGACTATCCATTGAATTCTTGAAGATGTACATGCAAAAAACTTAGAGGCAAAAATATTATTTGTCAACTTCACCAAAGCCTTTGACTTCATACACAGAGGAAAGATAAAGCAAATACTACTCGTCTACGGCTCACCCAAAGAAACTAAATATGTGCTTTAACCAAAGAGGCGACATCTCCACACTAAACGGTAGCTCTCTGAAAGTAGTAGACAAGTTCACCTACCTAAGAAGCAGTGTCTCATCAACTGAGACAGACATCAACAAAGATTATTAAGGCAATGATTGAAACAAAGATTGATCTAAAAGAATTAGGGTATGTCACAGAATAGAAGATACATATATATATATATATATATATATATATATATATATATATAAGCTCGAAGTAATTAAGATCTCATCTTCTTACTATTGTTTCATAACTATTAGTTTCATATGACTTCTATTGAATTGAAGACACAATTGTCAGATTAAAATTTATTTGGAAGAAATAGATGATAGAATGAAGACAAAATACCTATAATTCCTAGGTCAATTCAGAAAAGGATTTACTGCATAGCACAAATACTTTTATTTTTATGTTGCTCTGCTGGTCAGCATTTGAGCACTTTCTGATTTATCAAATTCTTTTTGAAGGATTGTTTATTCTCATCTGTTTGCTATATATATATATATATATCCTCTTCATATAATCCTTTGTCATATTCACAAATTTCCATCAACAAAGCATTTATTCAATGATATAAGATTTGTATTAACTGATAAGATGACCTGCCATTACACTGAACATGAAAAAGAATAGAATTTACATGAAAATCATGAATAAAGTTGGTGGATAAGTTATCAGTATTGAAAGATTAATTCAGTGATGGTGAAATGATGTCATTGGAAAGCCAAGATAATATTCTATATAGTTAAAGTTTTAATGATTAATTTTTAAACTAGTAACCCATACCAGTAAACAAAGGAATCCTATGTACTTTAGTGATCTCTTCTCATTCAATTTACAATCAGAGAACTTCTGATTTTGGATTCCTTCAACTGATTGATCTGATGTCATTTGGCCTATAGCCAGTTTTTTAAATGAGATTTAATAAAATGTTTGAAACGTATGCCAAAGTCATGTGTTGACAGCTGACAAGAACATTTGGATTTAAGATTTTAAAATTCAAAATCAGAATGTTTTGGCATTTTAAATATAATCATTTTCTGCCTGTGTTGAATCACTATGCCAATCCTGTTGCATTACAAAAATGCCTGAGATACATACATATATATATATATATATATATATATATGAAATGGCTGAGATATATGTTAATTGATGAGACATATATATATATATATATATATATATATATATATATATATATATTGGAAGTGTTTGTGGTATAATGGTAATCCTCTTAAGAAAATGAACCCAACAAGCTGAGTTCAAATGCTGGATGAGGTTGTTTGTGATTTACTTTGTGCTAATGCCCTTGAAAAAGGCATGAATCCTCCTGATAAATAGTTAGTCAGACCTAGCTTTGTAGTTTTGCTTAGGTAACTTTCTCCAACTAATTTCAGTTTTTGATGGTGACATACAATTTGGAATAAAGCCTAAGTTGGTTCAGGTGCATTAAAAAACAAGGTAGATAAGAACCTGACTCCCAACATAAGAGTTAGGATCATCAAAACATACTATATATAGAACATTACATATACTGAAAAAAGACTTTTAATTGTTCTCCATGAACAAAACAAAACTTTTCCCAAAATGAAAAAATATCCAAATAAATTGAATGTGTTTTGAATGTGGATTTGATTTGATTTTTTTACTTTCATCTATTTTATTTTTTATTCATTCAGTTTGTCCATCTTATTACAGTAACTGTAAATATATGTTTACAAAAAAATCTAATCAACTTTTATTATGATTAGTTGTCTAAATTTCTGAGACAAAACTTGATGATTTTTATCATTAAGGGTTTTTGGACTATTGTCTTCATCTTTATTGTTATTTCCACAATGTTTCGGCTGATATGTCCTCAGGCCTTCTTCAGGTGTTTGTCAAACTTGGGAACCTTCACAGAACTTCAAACTACATCCTTTATAGAATTCACAGGGGTCACCTGTTCTAATTCCGTTAGCCATAACCGGGTACATGTGTTAAGTATGCCTGCATTCTTACTCACCTGCACTCAGGATTGAACCTGCAACTTCCAGATGATTGTCTCCTTAGAAAATTAGGGAACCAACACCTATAACCGTTATGCTATGTGTCCTAACTATGTGTCCTGTCTTCATGTAACTATGTGTTATCACTTAGAATATTCAGACTATTGACGTTATCTTTATTGTTTTACTCACAATGTTTTGGTTGATATATCCTTCAGTCTTCTTCAGGTGTTTCATATCAAACTTGAGAACCCTAACAGAATTCTAACAGTCTACCCCTGTGGATCAAATAAGGGGTACAGTTCAAGATTCTCAAGTTTGACATGAAACACCTAAAGAAGGGTGAAGTACATATCAACAAAAATGTTGTGATTGTAATAATAAGGATGAGGTTAGTAGTCTGAATATTCTAAGGGATAAGAATTATCAAGCTTCATCTCAGAAATTTTGATAACTGTTACAATATGTCAGAAGGAAGAGAAGTCACTGGGGCCAAAGAAGATGTAAAGAGAACTAGAATAGTATAAGGTTATACACATCAAGATTACATATTGTCAGTTGAATAAAAACAGTTCTAACATTTTGTTTTTAATTAAAGTTATTAATGATACTTTCAATATTGTTTGCTTTGAAGTAGAAAATCCATTTTTTTTAGAATAGAAATAAGAAAATTCATCCCAGGAAAATATAAAGAAAAACAGCATGTGAAAGTGGGATTGCAATGAATTGGCCATTCACATTTTGCTTCCCATGTTGAAGGGTCATATTGATTTTAGTAATGTTTTGACCTTTGGAGTATTGTCATTTTGATAAAAAGATTAACCCACCGCAAAAGTATGTGTAGGTAGTGGGGAGTGGTATTCTCCCCCTAAAGAGTTGAAACTGATATTCACAGCTGCCATTGGCAATTGTTAAAATCTGCAAAATGAACAAAAGGAGATATATTAACCCTTGGAACCAGATTTTTTGGGCTGATGGCTATTTCATAAAACAACATAAGAAGTCATGATTAACATAACAGTTATTATAGTAGGAAATAGAATTGGCAACCCAAGTTCAAATTCTGAACAATGCTGTTTGCATTTCACTTCATTTCAACGTTTTTGAGAAAAATATTGATCCATCTCTTCTCCTCTAATCTATGGGTAAATAGTGGAGTAGACTGGATTCTTTAGCCTTGTGAGAAGTCTAGGAGAAGGAAAACTCTGAATTAAAACAAGCTTTGCTTCACTTAAAAATTGTCCTGATAGAGGGTATAGGTAAATAGAAACTTGAACCCAATATTTTTGACAAAACTATTATACCCTGTAAATCAGATATTTTAGACTGAGTGTTATTTTACATAAGTCCATAAAGCTGATATTTTGGGTACATGGTGATCATGTGTATAAGAAGTATCAGCAACAGAAGCTGTATTTACCAAGACAGAAAGTCCATAAAGCTGATATTTTGGGTACATGGTGATCATGTGTATAAAAACTATCAGCAACAGAAGCTGTTTTTAACAAGACAGAGATGAACAATGAATGAAACATTAATTTTCTTCAAAATATTCCTCATGTCATTCAACATATTTATTCTTGTGAGTTTTCCATTGGTCAAAGCATCTCTGAAACTCTGTTTTTGAGATGGCGTTGTTAAGATACACTGCCATTTTTAATATTTTTCATGCTCTCAGATTTTACTCTGAAGATGATTTTTAGTTTAAGAAAGAAGTAAAAGTCACATGGGGCATCATTTAGTAAATATGAAAGGGGAATATGAAATGCACTTGTACAATTTTTAGTTTCACTAAGAAACTGTTAATCAAAAATATCTATGACTGGCCTCATTCAGTAAGTCATCAATACAAAATCTAGACATCATCAGTTTATTAAAAATTTAATCTTAAATTTTTAAATCAAAAATATCTAAAACTTTTGTCTCAATACTTTTTGATCAAACCTCATATATATGATGATGATATTAAGATGATCTTTAGATATGCAGTAGGAACTCTAGAGTTATAATACTAATGAGTGAGGATAGGCCTTGTATGAAAGTAATTGTTTTGGGGTAACATAACTCATGCTAACTAGAATAGAATGAGAAGTAACACGATAATAGAGATAGAAAGATTTTATTCTTGTTTATGGTTGGTTCATATACATTGATTCATTTTGAATGTCATTCATTTGTTCATTTGCGGATAAATCTCATACCATAATGCTTGTTAAGTAGAACCACATTGAAAATCCATATGTGAGGATGAATTGCCTATAATCAGAGCTGTTATTGTACAATATAATTGGGTAAACTTTGGCTTCTACATCATGCTAGTATTTCTGGTGAGTCATTTCTTTGCTGACATTGCTGCTGCTCTATAATTAGATGGCATCTCAGTGAGGTTGCTGGTAGACTGTTGCACTGCCAATCATAAATAGTTGTGCCACATGCTGGATCTGTTCCTTCTCTCCTGTTGGTATATTTGTTTCGCTGTCGAGTCAAATTAGCCTTTCTTATATACCACATGAAAAGTTCAGATCAATTTAGTTTCTGATTGATCTGGAAATATTTTTATGCTCCTTTATTTTTCTCTTGCATTTTGCCTGGTTGTGAGTGAATGGTTCTGGTTGAATTTTGGTCCATCTTTGCCATATTACTGGTGGCTGTTTAGGTGAAAACTTCCATTTGGGTTACTGAAACTAGTTCTAACAGTATATAACAGATTTGTACATAAATGTCAATAAAAAATGCATCTACTATTAAAATTATTTGTGGATAATGAGTTGGTGAAGTTTAACACTATGTAATATGTAAATTTAATTAGTCTTTTTAAATGCAAAATCAAATTACATTTTGAATTATAGTAATTCACATTTTTATCAATAAAACCAAATTGTATTTTCTTTATGCTTAGCTTTTATGTCTTGGCTAAGAAGAAATACAAACCTCAAACATGTTCCCTTAAGAATTCTTTAATATTTATTTGTGCAATTTTAATCTTTATTTCATGATCTTTCAGAAAATTATGCACCATTCTTGTCTTTGACGGCTCGTCAAAGT
>OY757942.1:27026601-27039391 GCA_963585895.1 Sepioteuthis lessoniana
GAGTGTGTGAAGTTCATTCATGTTTCATGAATGCTTATGAGTATTAAAATATTTATTCTTTTTAAAAATCTTATTTAGGATGTAATTTTTTCTTATTGTTTTTGTAGATAGGGAAAAGACTAAAATGTTATCAAAAGTTTTTTGACGTCTGTAAAACTAATGTTATTGTCTCCCTTATACTTGCACAACCTTACCCCTTCCCCTACTCAGGTCTGCTAAAAAACGACGCCCCCCTTAACCCTCTATCTGTCCTTTATCTGAGCCACAGCTGCTTCCCTACTTGGAGTTTTATCTTGCCATCTTTTTCTGAAAGTAGACCGATCTTTTCCATAACTCCAAGTCATATCTTTTTTTTTTTCGTTTCATTCTTTTTTTTTGTTTGCTTCTACTTCTTCTTAACCCCTCCTTTTCCTATAAAAGTTTCTTTTTTGTTGTCTCATTACGATCCTTTCACCCTCTCTCTTTTACTTTTTCTTTCTGGCTGCTTCTGGGTGCTGTTCTAGGTAGGGTAAGGTATAAGAAAAGTTACACTTCCCTTACCCCTGTTCTCCACACCTTATCCCCCCATCCATAACCCCCTCCAACTACCTTACCCCACCCTACACCCCCACGCAGTACATGGTGCAAGGGGAACAACTCTCGATTCTTAATTCTTTTATCGGTATTTATAAATATACGAACATACATTATATATATATATATATATATATATATATATATATATATATATATATATATATACATATACACATACACATGGAAGAAAAAGTTACGAAAAACTGTATTGGTTCCCGCACACGAACAAATTGAAATATTAAAAATGTCCGAAATAATTTTTACTTTAATTTTATAAACTTACCCATTTATTGCTTATTCAAGAAGAAGATTAAAAAAAAAAAAATCATTTCTTGTTTGCTCTCATGTAAGATGGCGTTTATGCAGACGATCTTATTCCTGAAGTCAGTCTCTTTAGACACCCACAAAATTGCATTTTTGTGCCAGCAAATGTCTCTAGATATTGTTGTTGGCATCTCCCAAGAATGTTTAATGAGCTCTAAAGCTGTCGGCATAAGAAGACCTTGTAATGGTCACTAAGTCAGGGTTTTTGATCTGATCTAAAAATAAAATTACCCTTTCCTAGAAAAAAAAAACCCAACAAAAAACAAGTGAGTTATCATTTCCTAGAATTACTCTTCTTTGTTGTGTGGCCAAAATCTAGTTGGTCTAGCACTAGCCATCCCCTGTCTAGACTGTAGAAATCCAGTATTCAAAAAGAACAGACCTAATATATTTTACTGATACTCCAACTGCTGAACTAAGATATCAGTTCTGAGTTTCACAAAGGATAACAATTTTAATTATCAAAGTAATTCAGGATTGATGCACAAGCAGCCAATACAAAAAAAGAAATACTGAAAACATCTTTGTACTCTGTATACATACAAAATGAATGCACATATGAAAATATATTTGTAAATTATTGTTTGTTTGTTTATTTCGGTTTTATGACATATCAACCTTTGTAGGTTATTTAATTTTACACTTATAAACAGTTCTATTTTAAATAATTCGGTCCATCCTAAGTACACAGTTGAACTGTCAAAAACATTTCTATTTCAAGCTATTCAGTTTTGTCGAACAGTTCTAATTCAAACAAATCCGTTTAGTATAAGTATAGTTTTTGTTTACTCACCGTTAACTGTCAAAATAGTTCTATTTCAAACAATTCATTTTAGTGAAAGTACAGTTTCAATGTCAAAGACAGTCCTATTTCAAACCATTCTGTTTAGGATACAGAAACAGTTCTATTTCAAGCAATTCAATTTAGCATAAGTATACAGTTTAAATGTCAAAACAGTTATATTTCAAGCAATTCAGTTTAGCATAACTATGCAGTTTAGTTCTATTTGGTGCTACCAGAGTTGACCTGGGAGCAATGGCAATGAAGAGGTACTCCACATTCCCCAAAGCTCCAGAATTACTGAAACCTCATCAGATTGTTTAGTGTCATATCCAGGACACTTATTAAGGGAGGGTGTCTTACCCTCTCTGCAGAGATACATTTGGTGTATTCTACAGCCCCAGCCAACTGGGCAAATTTGTAAATTATTGATTATCACTAAAAATCAAAAGTACATAAAAAGACAATGTCTATTCAACTGAACTTCCATCACTTTTATGAAGGTAAAGTGTGTCACAAATTAGCATAACAGGTTGCTGTAATAAAATGTAGCTTAATATTGTTACAGAGAAGTTTTCTAGGTAAGTGCGATAGAACATTAATGTTGAAATGAATTATGAATGCAAACAGAAAACTAATAAAAGGAGGTGGGGGTTAAACAGACATTGTCTTTTTATATATTTATATATTTTTGGTAATAAGCTATAATTTGTTGATATGCTTTCATGTGGCTATTCATTTAGTATGTATACAGTGTACATACATGTTTTTTATTTCTTTTTTTTTGTATCATTTATTTGTGTATCAGTCCTGAATTACTTTCAGGATTAAACTTTATTATCATTCATTAATTTAAAACTGATATCTTAGTTCAGCAGTTTGAGTAACAATAAAATATATTTGGTCTGTTCTCTTTGAAAATTTTTTCTAGGAAATGATAACACACTTGTTTTTTTTTCTAGAAAAAGATGATTTTATTTTTATATGTGATGAAATGCACCAACTTCTCATTGGCTTAGTGGGTAAACTGTTCGTCAATGGTTTGGGAGACCTGGGTTCAATCTCAGGTTGAGTCATACAAAAGACTTTAAAAATGGTACTTGATACCTCCTTGCTTAACACTTGGCAATATAAGGTACATATCGAGGGTAAAGTGGAGTGATCCAGGGAAAGGAGTAGTGCCCTCCCCTACAACTTGGTGTAGTAGCTATTGAAAGGGAGCCTTCTGGTTGTCCACGACTACGGTTGCCCACTTTACTTTACTTTAGACTTCTAAATAAAGTGATCACAGTAACAAACGAAATGGCAAATATCATCCTTGAAATTTTGAATAGGATCTAAGCTTCCTTTTTTTTTTTTTATCAAAATCTGAGAGATCATTCTTTTTGAGTCTATAGTGTTACATAATATCTCCTATGAAATCTATTATATATGCAGTGTGGAATTTTGATAAATTCTAACCATAAATGGCAGGGAAAAGTACCATGAGTCATTAATTTGAATAATGTATGGTGATACCCAGAGATATGTAAATCCATTGTTGTGATTGATTAAGAAGTCATATGATCAAATGATACTGGGAATGTAGAGGTAACAGTTAATCAGTTGATGAGTAGTGCTTCAATGGAAGAGTTGGGTTCCACCTATGCTCATCAATTTCCTTAAAAGGTTGTGATGAATAAGGAAATAGTTGTCATTAAATAAAAAAAATAAGATGTGTACATTAATGGTGTCAGCATTGTTTGTTATTCCTACATCAAAACCTAGGACAGTTGAGGTTACAGCAATGAACAGACCGAGAAGACAGAGCAACATGAGGTGACCTGAACTGGAACAAAGACAAAGGCTAATAAAACATAGAGTAAAATAACCAAAAGATTGAGATGAGAAGATGAGGACTGAATGATTGACCAACATCAAAGTTAGAAGATAAGAAATTATGATATACAAAGAAAAAGACCTGAGATGAGTTTATCACAATACTTCTAAGTTGGAGCACGAATGTCAACTTGGGTCATAAAGCTAAAGAAGATCAGATAACTGAAAATTCTACACATATTGATCTAAAATATTTTAAGGTTTTAACTCTCCAATTTGGTAATTTTGATTACCAATGCCTCCAGAGATGTTTTATAAATAAAAACCCAAATATATTTGGTATGAGCAAAAGTTTCCAGCAAACTTTTTGACATTTCAAAAAAAAGAAACTTTAACACACACAAGCACAAACAGACCAAGTATTCATGCTGGGTGGTGTACATGGTGCATTCAATAAGTTTCCCGACTTTTTTTGTACAGGCATTTACAATTGTCGTAGACTCTTGAAAATTCACTATGTAATTGCTATGCATATTATGAGATGACTGACCAATTTTTATGATTTCAGGTTCTAATGAACAGTTACAGCAGCAATTGGAATACACCCTACTAAAGCCTGTTTGTCACAGCTGATGAATTTCAAAAATGCAATCTGGATGTGAGGAAACTTTAGAAGAACAATATGCAATAAAATTCTGTTTTAAACCTGGAAAAAATGCCAGTAGAAACATATGGAATGCTTCAGACTGCTTTTGGAGCATCTTGCATGAATCAAGCATGAGTTTTTGAGTGGCATAAGAGATTCAAGGAAGGCAGGGAGTCTGTGAGAGATTATTAGAGGTGTGGTAGGAGTGAGGAAATCAGAACACCAGAGTTGATTGGCCAAAGGGTTTGGGTTAGGGTTACTATGTTGAGGTTTTAAGGGAATACAGAAAGATTCCACCGGAAGAGGCCAGCACTCTTCAAATCTGGTCCGGGGCATTTCCACCAGGACAACTCCATTCTTGTCACAGACTATTTGACCAAGATGGGCATCAAGACAGTTCCTCAGCCTCCCTATAGTCCAGACCTTGCTCCCTGTGACTTTTGCTTATTCCCTAAGCTCAGAAGCTGTTGTTATGAGACAATAGAGGTGATGAAAGAGGCTGTGACGAAGGTCATTGACACGCTCACACAAGAGGACTTCCATGGGGCCTTGCAGAAGTTGTTGGAACAGTACAAGTGCATTGCAGCCAGAGAAGATTACTTCAAAGGGGACTAGAGTTTCATGTATGCACTATCACTTAAAGTGCCCATGTGAAAAAAGTCTGGAAACTTATTTAATGATCCTTGTATATAAAAAATACATCAACTCAGTCCCTGGAGACTTTCTCCCCAAGAAGTACCTGTCTCATGGTCTTAAAGAGTAAGAACTAGGCTCCAAAGAGAAATTTCATAAAGCTGGTCTATTTTGACACTACTCCCTATGTAACTTGTTTCCTGCAGGTTTTTACATATTAAACAAGTCTTATACATTCCTGCAAAAAGAGTGTTGGATAAGTACCTATCAGATCAGATCAAGAGGAATTGGGTCTGAATCTCAAATTTTTTTTTCTTAAAGTTTAAAATTTAAATGAAAATGTCCTCATGGAGCAACTGACATAATAAAATGATAATGTCTAGATTTCTAGGTTGGTTTTTGTGGGGTCTACCACATTAAACTAACCTTGTATCACATTCCTGTACCATATGGGTTTGGATGAATACATACACATACACAAAAAACCCACAAATATAAATGCAGCCACAGTAATATGAAAAGATTTATATATATATATATATATATATATATGTGTGTGTGTGTGTGTGTGTGTGTGTGTGTGTGTATATGACTGAGTTCTTAGGTTTGTAGCTTGACATTCATTTTGATTTGGTTTGATTTGCTTGGTTTATTTGATGGCATATCAATCCCTTATGGGTTATTTAATGCCAAAATTTGTTTCATTTGTAAATTTTTGATTATCATTCTTTCTGTGTATCTATGATATATATATATATATATGTATATATATATATTTATATATGTATATATATATAGAACCTGAAACTAAAAAAGGCACAAAATGAATTAGCAAGCATATACCTAAAAGAACAGACAGAATACATACACATTCAGATAGATAAGATTAGAGATTCAGTGGAAGATAGGCAATCTAGGATAGCATGGCAAATGATAAATGAAGTGAGCAGAAGGAAGAGCACTGCCTAGTCTAAACTGAAAGTTACAAACCAACAAGAATGAATAAAACTGTGGAAACAGCATTTCCAAAATCTACTAGGAAACCTACTGAAATTTACGCATGAACCAATCACGAGAATTATTAGTTAGCATTAAGACATCAAACTAGGACTGTTTACTCTAGAAGAACTTGACTCAGTACTTATAAAAATTAAAAATAGAAAAGCTGCTGGGCTTGATGAAATTCCCCCAGATGTATGGAAGACCAGACAATTCAATGACAAACTGCTCCAACACTGTAATGCAGTTTATAATCAAAATCTGATAGACAGATGGATGAAGGGATGCATCCTCCCTTTCTCTAAAAAGGCCAACCTCGGATTAGCCAAGAACTACCAAGGTATAACACTTACATCCATAGCAGCCAAAATATACAATGCCCTACTACACAACTTCATAGAACCTAAGATTGACAACATTCTTAGGAAGAACCAAAATGGCTTCGGAGGAAATAGATCCATGACCTCAGAAATATTGACTATCCGTGGAATTTTTGGAGGCGTACGGGCAAAAAACCTACAGGCATCAATATTATTTGTCGGCTTTACAAAGGCCTTTGATTCCACTCACAGAGAGAAGATGGAACAAATTCTACTTGCATACGGTCTACCAAAAGAGACCGTTGCAGCCATAATGATTCTCTATAGAAACACCAAAGTGAAAGTGCGTTCTACAGATGGAGACACAGACTACTTTGACATTATAGCTGGAGTACTGCAAGGAGATACACTCGCCCCATGCCTCTTTATCATCTGTCTCGACTCTGTGCTGAGAACATCGATCAATAAAATCAAAGAAAACGGTTTCGAACTGACAAAGAAAAGAAGCAGAAGGTACCCCGCAAAAACAATTACTGACGCCAACTACGCCGATGACATAGCGATTCTGGCAAATGCACCTGCCCAAGCCAAAACCCTAATGCACAGTCTGGAATGAGCTGCCATAGGCATTGGCCTCCATGTCAATGCATACAAAACGGAATATATGTGCTTTAATCAAACAGGCAACATTTCCACACAAAACAGTAGCTCTCTGAAACTAGTAGACAAGTTCACCTACCTTGGAAGCAGTGTCTCATCAACCGAGACAAACATAAACACATGACTAATAAAGGCATGGAAAGCTATCAATAGGCTATCGGTTATTTGGAAGTCAGACCTGACTGATAAAATTAAATGCTGTTTCTTCCTTGCAGCAATCATATCGATACTGCTATATGGATGCACTACATGGACGCTAACTAAACAGCTGAAGAAAAAGCCTGATGGAAACTACACAAGAATGCTGCAAGCAATATTGAACAGGTCCTCGAGGCAACACACCACAAAGTAGCTGCTGTATGGCCACCTACCACCCATCATGAAAACTATGCGAATAGTCGAAACAAGACATGCAGGACACTCCTGGAGAAGTAGGGGCGAGCTCATAAGTGATGTACTCCTATGGAACCCTTCACATAGCCAAGCAAAAGCAAGGCAACTAGCTTGAACCTACATACAGCAGCTCTGTGAGGATACGAAGTGTAGCCCTGAGGACCTGAGGTGGCAAGAGAGGGTCAGGGATATCCATCCTGATAGCACAACAAGATGATGAGATGATGATAGAGAGAGATAGTGAGAGACAGAGAGAGAAAGAAAAAGAGATAGATATAGATTATTTATTTATGGCATCTGTTAATCTCATCAGACTATGAATCTATATCGAGAAGACTGGCTGTTGCCCATGCTGTAGGTCTCACTTCTTCATGACACAAATGTTTTCTAAGATGCGATACAACTTGGTATCAGCATTGATTCTAGAATAGCCAAAATGAGACTGAAGACATTGTCAGGCAGTCTTTGGGATTTCAGCTTCTGGTTTTGAATTCTGAGTCCTCATTCTCCTCGATCACTTGCTTTGCTTTGGCTGGAGAGCCCCATCTGCCCAACTATTTTACTTATAGCTGTAGTAAAAGAGATAAATTCGTGCCTTTTCTGAAGGCATTAGCATGAACATAAATGTGCATGGTCTTAGTCAGAATTTGAACTTGGCTCATTTTCTTTGATGATAACTATGCTACTTTCACTTAAGGATATAGATATAGATATATTGATGAATTGGAGATATATTTATCGTATTCTCTGTGGTGTAAAACTGTAATTATTTATTTATGACATACAATTCTTGCTCTGAAAGAATAATACCTACATAAATAATGAAGTAAATATCTCAAGTGTTGATACTGAAGTGGCTAATGTGTGAAGTGAAAGCCAAGTTTGTTAATTAACTGGTGTTGGTTACTGAGATGTTTTGGTTGATTGCATTCCACCATTGCCCATCAATTGTAAATGAAAACATTCATAAGAAATAAGCAGCTTTAAAGACGTGTTCTAATATGTTTGGCTGTATAGATATATCAAAAAGAATTATTATACAATATTTTTTCTCTCTCTATGAACTGTCATAGAGCAATCATTGTCTCATTGGTTGATATAAATTATTTGATATAAATTGTGGAAGTATATTTACTTTTATTTAATGTTCACTGTTCTTATTAATCTTAACTGAATTAGCATTTGTTGTCATATCTTTTAATGTTGATTGAAGTATTTCCCTTATTTATGTTTATTTTAAACAATTTTAGAACTATATATGAGAGTTGGCTAGAAAGTTCATTGGCTGACAAAGATATTTTCAATAAATCTAACCAAATGAAGTTTATTTTTCAACATAGTCTTCCTTGTGGTCCACTCACTTCTTTTATTGGTGTTGAAAGACTTGGATCCCATTGGTAAATAACGTCAACAGCAGATATAATGTCATCATATAAAATTTTCAACCAGTGATTGTTTCAGCTTATGAAAATGAAACTACGAGGTGCCTTCAATAAGTTTCCAGACTTTTTTGTACAGCCATTTACAATTGTCGTAGACTCTTGAAAATTCACTATGTTATTGCTATACATCTTATCAGATGACTGACCAATTTTTATGATTTCAGGTTCTAATGAACAGCTACAGCAGCAATTGGAATATACTCTACTAAAGCCTGATTGTCACAGCTGGTGAATTTCAAATATGCAATCTGGACGTGAGACTCTTTAGAAGAACAATATGCAATAAAATTCTGTTTTAAACTTAGAAAAAAGGCCACAGAAACGTATGGAATGCTTCAGACTGCTTTTGGAGCATCTTGCATGAATCGAGCATGAGTTTTTGAGTGGCATAAGAGATTCAAGGAAGGCAGGGAGTCTGTAAGGGATGATGAGAGGTGTGGGAGGAGTAAGGAAGTCAGAACACTGGAGTTGATTGGCCAAATAAAGAATTTCATGGATAAGGACCATCGTGTGTCTATAGAGACAATAAATGTACAGTTCGATGTCAGTGTGGGAACTGTACACACAATTATTCGCGAGGAACTGAAGATGCGGAAGATTTGCGTGAAGTTTGTCCCAAGGATGCTCAGTGAAGATAAGAAAAAAAGACATTGTCATGACAGCAGGGAGATGGTCGAGCAGATCAATTCAGATCCCGCAGTTCTGATGCTCTGGTGACCTGCGGTGAAAGCTAGATCTACTGCTATGACCCAGAGACTAAGAGACAGAGTTCCCAGTGGAAGCATGCTGGCTCTCCCAGACCCAAGAAGGCTAGATAGAGCAAATCCACCCACAAACTTTTGATGATCCCTTTTTTTGACAGCACTGGCATGATCTACATGCACTGGGTTCCCACTGGACAGACAGTCAACAAGGAATACTGTGTTGAGGATTTAAGGGAGTTCAGGAAGAGATTCCGTCGGAAGAGGCCAGCACTCTTCAAATAGGGTCAGTGGCATTTCCACCAGGACAATGCACCCGTCCACAACTCCATCCTTGTCACAGACTATTTGACCAAGATGGGCATCAAGACAGTTTGTCAGCCTCCCTATAGTCCAGACCTTGCTCCCTGTGACTTTTGCTTATTTCCTAAGCTCAAGGAAAAACTTAGAGGCTATCGTTATGAGACAATTGAGGAGATGAAAGAGGCTGTGACAAAGGTCATTGACATGCTCACACAAGAGGACTTCCATGGGGCCTTCCAGAAGTTGTTGGAACGGTACAACAAGTGCATTGCAGCCGAAGGAGATAACTTCAAAGGGGACTAGAGTTTCATGTGTGTACTATCAATAAAAGTGGCCCTACGAAAAAAGTCTGGAAACTTATTTAATGAGCCTTGTATATTAAAGTGGCATCACACTGCATGTATGTCTGAACATTTTCTGAATTAGGATACCCAAGAAGTAGCCATAACTCAGCTTCCAGGGTCTAAATTGACTTGAAAGCAATTTCTCTTTCTCTGCTGGTAAATCTAGTGGTATCTCATGATAGAAAAATTTTTGCTAAAAATGTTCTGTTTTCCCATTAATTAAATTACAAACAAACTGATACATATATATATATATATATATATATATATATATATATATATATATATATAGATAGATAGATAGATATTGCTAATTGGAATCATGGAGAGGTATCCAAATTAACTTACTAGTCTGACAGCTATTCAAAATATGAGTTCGCCTTTTCAGTCTCCTGGATCAATCTGTAACGTGAAAGAATTAGATCATTGTAATATACATAAAACTTTTATATATATTTAGTGTAGAACTTTGATTTGTTGATATGATTTTTATGGAAAAATATTATGATTGAGAATTAGCTTCATCAGAAAGCAAATGAATTCATGACCAAAATTTCTAACAATGAAAGTAAAAATGGAGACAGTGAAGACAAAAAAGATACGAAAATTTGAATGGAGAGAGCAATAAAGACGGTAGATAAGAGAGATGAAGGAAATAATCCAGAAAAGAAAGAGAAGATAAGGGGAAAAAAGGAAAATAGAGGAAAGCAAAGAAGAAGAAGAAGAAGAAGATTATTGAGTAGAGCCCGACAGAAGGGTAGAAGAAGAGACCACTACTGCTACTACTATTACTATTACCACTTATAATGATAATAATCATAATAATAATAATAATAAAAAGCTGGAGAATATGAAAGTGATGGTGTTACTATTATCCATTATATTTGGAACTCTTGGAACAATCCAAAAGAGCCTGGAAAAGAGACTGGTAGAACTGGAGATTTGTGGAAAGATTGACTACAGCATGATTAAAATTGGTTAGAATACTGAGAAGAGTCCTGCTGAACTGGTGAGGTTTGCTATCATTTGAACTTCAAGGAAGGCCACCAACTCGGACTGGTGTGAAAAATTACCAAAAATACTACTACTGCTAATTATAATAAGAATAAGAAAATGAGAAGAAGAGTAATAGAATGCTACTACTACTAATATTGATGCTTCTACTACAACTAATGCTGCAAGTAATAAATTAAAAAGAAAAGGTGGTAATACTACTCCTATTGATATTACTATTACTATTATTATTACTAATAATGATGATAATAACCCCATTGGTAGGATGATAAAGAAGAACAGATGAATGAAGATAAACAAAGAGAGAGAGGGGGAGAGAGAGAGAGAGAAGAAAAAAAAAGGAGGCATAGATACAAAAAAGAAAGGAAAGGAAAAGAGAAGAAAAAAGATAGAAAGCCTGAGTCTGTTGGGGGCATCATTTCTGGAAGACTAATTCAGCCATTATTTTTCTTTTCTTCATGCCCCATTTAAGATGCCTACCCTGCCAGACTTTAGGGTCTTGTAAATTAGATAAACATTGGCTCTCTCATACCACCACCACCACCACCACCACCACTACCACCACCACCAACAACAACAACTACAGCATTATAGTCTGCTTGTAGTTTGCACTTTTGTTTGTTTTTGCACTTTAGCTGATATGTTATATATGTACGCATACACAGGTGTACACATACACAGGTGTACACATACACAGGTGTACACATACACACATACACAGATATAGGAGTGCAAAGACTTACATGCAAATAGAAAGTTTAAGTTTGCATAGTTATTTGCTAAGCATAACTTAGTGTTTGTACAAGGGTACAAGTATGAGGCACCCAGTGAGAGTAAACTTCCGTACTCAGGAGTAAATATCCAGGAGACGCTGATTAAGCATCTATATATTTAAACCTGATCATTTCTATGTATGTATGTATGTATGTATCTATTTATCTATCTATCTATCTATCTTTTCCTATGTATGATTATGCTTATGTAATACCTTAAAGACATGTATCTATGAATTTAAAAGTACATAAATATCTTAAAATGCATATATATATATATATATATATATATATATATATATATATATATATATATATATACACTATGGCATATCAAACTTTGTAGGTTACTTAATGCAAAAGCTTTCTCTGTTGAAGAACAGCAGGGATAGTATTTAACTCATAGCTGGAGGGGATAAGGAAGATGATAACTTTCTTTAGGGTCTTAGTCCAAAACTGAATGTAATAATGTGACTGGAGTTTGAAGTTGCTTACTTTGAGGTGACATACAAATTCTTTCGCCATTAATCTATGGGGACTCCCTCTTTACATTTCTAAAAGTATGTCTATATATGTGGGAATCCAAAAGTAATTCACTAATTCAGCTTGTTTAATACTATACAAATAAAACCTTCTGTATATATTACCAGCACTACTATGCTTTTTTTTCTGCATAATCAACATCAAGATTATTACATCAGTTTGATTGGTTCATGAATGCAGAAATACTCTCTTCAGAGAATGTGGAATTATTCTTCTGTGATTTTCCAACAAGATAACGTTTTTCAATATCCCAACATTTTGTGGATGGTGCATTGACTACTGATTTTGAAAGTTTCGCAGCCATATCAGAAACTTTATGATGTTTATCCTCTTGAAGCAAGACCTGTTAGTAGGTTTTAGTATATGCTGACTGTATCCACCGCATGGCAGTAAGACCACCTCAGAAAAGGAGTGCCGTAGGTATGACACTAAACTGCATCTGAAGGTAAGGCTCTAATTCTGGAGATCTTGGGAGTGTGGAGAACTTCTTCATTGCCATTACTCCTTGATCCTCTCTGAC
>OY757942.1:27039591-27059591 GCA_963585895.1 Sepioteuthis lessoniana
GGAGGCTATAAATTAATATATTTATACACAGATATATATATATATATATATTATATATATATATATATTATATATATATATATATATATATGTATCTCTGTGTGTGTACATAATATATAGTCATCCACTCTTTATATATTAAATGAATATACTTATACATATACGAATATGTGTATATGCATATGTATATTGTACATTATGGTGGTTTTGTTTATATCTACATATTTTTACATGAACACACATTAACAGAAAACCACACACACACACACACACACACACACACACACACACATATTATATATATATATATATATATATATATATATATATATATATATATATGTTCAAACAGCTCCTCGTTTGCAAGAACGTAACAGGATGTGCTCAGTGGCACTCATGCCTGTTGGATACTGTGGATAGTATTTTGACAAAACCAGACAGGCAATGAAGAAATTTTGGTTGAAAAGAAGTCAGAAAAAGCAAGTGAATAAAGAAAGTTAGAAACTTATGGGAAAAGAAAGAGAAAGCAAGAAGAAGAAGAAGATGAAGCTTTGAATTTTTCTCTCTTGACTTGTTCTGATAAATGGTACATTTGATATCTTCTCTTCCATAATACTCTTTTAGATCTAAACCTTCTTTCAAGCTCCTCATCACCTGTCTATACAATGAAAAAAAATCCTCCCATCCTAAAAATTACAAAACAGACAATTCTACAAAGGATAATTTCCATGTATACCATTTGATAAGGTATACATGAACGCACCCTATTATATATATATATATATATATATATATATATATATATATATATATATATATAATATATATATATACCATTGACTTAATGAGAAGAGTGTTCGCCGATGGTCCCGGAGACTGGGGTTCAGTCCCAGGTCAAGTCATACCAAAGACAAAAAATGGTACTTGATGCCGCTTTGCTTAACATTCAGCATTATAAGGTAAGGATCAAGAGTAAAGTGGACCAAGCCAGGGAGTGGAGTAGTGCCCTCCCCTCGGTGTGGTAGCTATTGAAAAGGGATCTTTCGAGTCACCCTCGACTAAGGTCGTCAACTTTACTTTTGCTTTATATATATATATATATATATATATATATATATATATATAATGTTATATTTCGGCAGCAGTCTTTCTCGTCTTGTTAAAATCGATTGGTACAGTTCTTCATATAAATTTGAATTCCTTTACTTCAAAAGAAAAAACAAATTGTCTTATCATATTAATCAATCACTATTAATTAAGCATAAATAATCAAGATTGATTAAGATTATGGGTAGTTCTTCAAGTGAGACATTTAAAATAATTCAATAGCATTATAGTTTAGCAGACGACAAAGAATCCAGAAAAAAAAATTCACATCGATGAATCTCTTAAGTATCAACCTTTTTAAATGAAAATATACAAAACTGTAATTTTTCACAGATCAATATTACATATATAAGATTATATTAAAGATATCATTGGCAAATCTCTTTCGTGTTTTGTGGATTTATCTTTCATACAAAGACTTTCTTTATGGTGTAAATTTTAAATTGACAAAAAATATCGTAAAAATGACCAACTATTATCCAAATCTTGACTTTATGTGCACTACATCAAGCAAATCAGCCAGTCACAAAGTTAGTGACATGTAAAAATTCATAATAAAATAAACACATCAACAAAATACAAACCTCTTATCCTCCCAACTATGGCTCAAATAGTATTATCGCTATTCTTCGACACGGATAGCTTTAGTATCGAATAACCCATGAAGGTTGATATATCATTAGAAACAAAGAAACCAAACTAAACAAATTACAGTGCTTTACATATTTTGAATATGGCGCCCGACCGTTCGCTCTGTTCTAATAAAAGAAACGAATAATCACTTTTAAATATCTGTAGAGCAGATCAGGAGACAATTAAATCGATTCAAGAACAATTACTTTGCACTAGTTCTTTCTTTGTTTTAGAGCCGATTTCAAGGTGACTGCTAAAGATTAATATAAGGAAAATTGAGTCAAAAGTTCTGAGAAACCGGAGACGTCTGTGTATAAAGGAATTTCAAAGCCGAATGTCGACATGTACGTATTCTCTCTCTATCTCTCTGTCTGTCTCTCTCTCTCTCTCTACCCATACATCAACAAACAATATGTAAACATTTTATCAGCGTAGCAACCGAACAATTTTCAACGATGTAAACTATGCACACGTGTATGCACTTACATTTTTATCATCTAATAAAAACATTAATAATATCAGACTTGTCTATTTTCTTAGAACTTTCATATACTAAAATATGTATTTGTCCAATCTCTCTACCACGATTACGATGTGAGACAAGATCAATTTTTAAGCGGGGTACAGAGTTTTTCCTTTTTCTGTTCTGATTGTCTGATCAAAGCTAAAGAACCCGGTTTGTTCAATAATTTACCCATAGATCGGATTAATATTATCAATAGAACATTTTTTTTCACTTAGCGGTTTAATTTTAATCTACAGGAAATTTGGATTCATGGAAGCCTTGTGACCTGGCTTACATGGCTACCTCTGCTCATAAGTCTCTGTTTTAAAGCCTGTGTAGAAAAAAGGCAATTGCATATGATTGGGAAGCAGATTTTCAAACACGCTTTCTCTCTATCTTTTTTTACAGAATTATAAACACCATGAGATTGTGCCGCATACGGAACTCCGAGTATATTCGTCGGATTTTTTCCCAGTTTAATGATCGTAGAATTCACAAAGATAAGATTATACTGATAAATGATACAACAAACCGTTTAATATTTATCATGAATTGTGAAAGATATAATGCATTCTCTTGTGAAGAGAATAAAAGAAAGTCCATTTCTATTGACTGGTTGTTGGTGTTTCATCTTGTCTAGAAATCCTTCGCCTGCTTCGTCATTACCGTTTTTTAAGCTTTTAAGAAGGAAAAACCAAATACGTGAGGTATTCAAACTTCTCAGCAAGCAATTCTGGAGAAGATCGTAAAGGTACTGTTTCAAAATGGCTGTGAGCTCCTACATATATAGTAAGGTGAGCACTGGAGAGGCCAATAGCAGAGGTCTTGTCAACTTTTTATTTGAGGCCACCTGCACTAACAAACATCAAAGGCTTGTTTTGCCGTTGTCCGTCTAAGACCACCAGGATAAAAGAAAATGGAATTTGATCAGAGAGAGAGAGAGAGAGAGAGAGAGTTATAAATAGCTAGATTGATTTTCATTTTACTTGCGTTTTATTTTTATCTATCTATCTATCTATCTATCTATCTATCTATCTATCTATCTATCTATGTGTGCGTTTTATTTATATATATATATATATATTTTATATATACTATAACAGTCCCCAATCAAAAAGAAGAGTTACTGAAGAAAGGACTTTAAAAATATGTAATATTTTTTCATCTACCTTACATAGATTTACTTTTTTGTTGTCATTACTATTATCATTATCCTTCAGCATTTTGTCGTCTGTAACTTCCTTGTCTAAACTTATATTGTTTGTTGTTTTCTTTTTTGCATGCAGTCTTGTGGTTATTGGATAACTTGATCTATAATGACAGCCTGTCTACTGACACCCGCGTTGTAATTCAGGACTCGTTTTGATTAAGAAATGATTCGGTGATCGTGTCAGAACTTTATAGGGCCCAGTATATGGTGCCTCTAAAGATTTTCTAACCCAATCACCTCTGAGTCATTGTATGTCACAGGACATCAGGGTTTAATTCTTGTATAGTGATGTCCTTTCGCGAAATTGTGTAAATCAAATTTTGACATAGTATCACATGATTCGCTAATAAATGTATGACTACCTGAGGTGTCTGCTTCTGTATCAGTTCGATCAACCATCAGTTTAGGAATTAATATTTAGCACCAGTAATTGCAGTAAAGAGGGGAAAACCTGATTCATTAGGCATACTAGGTATTATACCCAGGAGAACAATTGGTAATTCTTTCAGCCATGATTCTTTACACGCTATTATAATTGTCGTGATCGTTCGATGAATTCCCTCGATCAAACCATTACTTTGAGGATGATACACAGTCGTTCTTTTTCTATGGAAACCAATAATTTTTAATAGTTCAAAGAACAATTTGCTTTTATTCGTGACGACTTAGAGTAGAATTCTGTACGTGGTGACATGTATTCACGAAGGTTTCAGCCACTAATTGTGCTGTAATTTTCGGTGGTGGATAAAATTCGATTTAACGCGTTAAGTGAACAATACAAGTTAGGAGATACTTGTAGGGATTAAAGTAATAGTAATATTGTGAACTGGAGGTAGCAGCTCGGCAATACTAATGTGAATGGTATGGAAACTGAGTTATACCCATTCAAAATCTTGAATGTACGATTTTGTGTTTATGAACAGAATTGCTTTATGTATCTATCCATTTTCGGCCAAAAGTGCCAAGATTTGATCACTTTTATAGATGATTCAATTCCAGAGTGTGCCAGTAAATGCAATGTATCAAAGGCTCTGGAATGAACAGTCTAAGGGATGGAAGGGAGAATCTCACAATAATGTATCATTATTGGATAGTGTAAACACTTTGACGTAAGGGTATTTTTGATTTCTTCGTCTTTTGACTGTGCTTCCATAATTTCTGGCAAATCGTAGACATCTATCTTCACTGCCTATGCTGGTTTGGACATGTTATACACTACATTTTGGTTACCTTTTATGTGTGTGATGTCAGCAATGTATTTTGTGAGTACAGAGAGATGTCGTTGCAGGTATTAGACTGGAAGTATCACCTTAATGATGAACTTTGGTGTGGTTTTTGAAGTGAATCACTGCCAGATAAGCTGCTCGTAACTCTGTCGAATGTAGCGTATCTAATTTTGTCCTGAGATAATTTCTTTAAAAAGTTTCCAATTGGTACAAGTTTTCCTTCAATCATTTAATGCAATGCAGCTCCGACTGCAGATTGGCTACTGTTAGTTAATAATCTGTAGTTGCAGATTATGGGTGTGCCAGTACAGTACTATCTTTGTAATATAATGACGGAGGGATTTCGTTTTATATATCTGGCCTTTGGTTTTAGTTAGGCTGAGAACCTTTCGGCTCAGCACATGGGTTAGTTAGGTGCAAACCTGAGCATAGATGTTGACGCGCGCGCGGGGAGGATGTGTCGCTCACAGATGTCAAAATAAAAATTCCAGAGAGAGATTGACCAGTGGATGTGAATGACGTCATTCACCAGAAGCGCGCGCGGAGGATTTGGGGGATTTTAAAAAAGTCAGCGAGTTGAGTTGAGTTCTGCCTCGGGAGAAGACGGTTGGCTTTTGCTTGCTCGCCGACGCCAGGCCAGTGGCCTTGTGGTGGGTGCCGCACGAGATGGGGGGGCAGATGGAAAAGCCATCATAGAAAGATTGTGCATCTCTCTTCCTTATGTCGAAACCTTTAACTCAAAGGTAATAAAAGGTTTCGTACCTAAACTACGAAGTCGTAAGTGTTTTTTGTGTTTCGGGATTCCTATGTTCTATGTACATATATTATGAACATTCTATGTACGTTTCACACATATCCGTATCATGGGTATGGTACATCTTATCAAAGAATTATTTTTCTGCCTGTGAATTCGAATAAAGATTTGAGAGAGAATTACATACGCTCTGACAAAAGGTAGCACACTGGTTTCTTAGGGATAAGTTTGCAGAAGAAACCTAAACTGCTTAGAATCTTGTGCAGATTTTTAGAGTCTTTAGGATATGAAAATGAATTCGGTTTCTGGTTTCTGTTGTTAATGTGTAAGAGATCTTCTGCACAAACACTAAATCCTTGGAAGTCGTGTTTAGACACATTGAATATACATTTTGCTAAGGAAATATTTAAATTGTTTTCATTTAATATACTGAACACTTTATTTAAATCTTCTTGATACAACTTTTTATTATCTATACAAACTAGTATATCGTCTAGGTTGACGAATATCCAATGTACATTAAAGAATATCTTGTCCATGAAGCGTTGAAATGTAGTTGCAGAATTTTTTAAACCAAAAGGCATATTGTGGAATTTCAAACAAGCCGATTGCGGTTGTTACAGCTGTACTCTTATTTAGTTAAATGAGGTATATCCTAAGGGAAACTGTGTTTGTAAGCTAGATTTGAATTGAATGAATAAATATTTGCTATCAGGTAGCGGCCAGTCCTAGTAATGCTACAAAGTGCACAGAAATCACCACTAGCTCCATACAGACCGTCTGATTTTAATAGCATTTCTTAGAGATATTATTGCAGAATTCTTGAACTTTTAGAAGAAAGCTCGTGTAGCTTACAGCATTCGTTGTAAAAGTTGTCTAGTTTTAGCAAAAACTAATGTGTAGCTTCCCATATCAATCCTGAGATAAACTCCAGTGTAATTCACCTTTTTATTTTCCTTGCGTGATGTATCACTAGGATATTTACTTATCAAATCATGGATAAAAGCGGAGAGGTTAATACAATTATCTACTAAGTTAACTAGACGTATTTCAAATTGAACTTTAAAATCAGCATTCCAGAATGTATCTATCTTTTGATTCGAAATTATCTAAGAAGTCGAAATCTAACAATGCATTAGTAATATCTGCTATTACGAAGGTCCATTGAAATACTGTTTTTAAACATTGTATTTGGAGTTTTAAACTATTTTGAGCCAGACAGTGAATTTTCTTCCCATTAGCTCTAGATATGGAAACTGGTGTTTGGTATTATATGATAGCATTTACTACGGTGGGTGACAAAATGGAAGTGCTGGCACTTGGATCTATAATAAATTTTATTTTGGTAGCTCCTATCCGAGAAGTGACTTTTAAAAGGGGAGGGTCTGTAGGACCTTACGCAACCTGCTCATCTTGTTTACCGAAGCACTAGGGATAAGGGAATATAGACGAGAATTTGGTAACATTTTGATGTAACTCTTTCTTGGGCTATTTGCACCAAAATTTACATTTTCTCGACTAACTACTATAATAAATATGGGCTCTGAATACTCTCGGCTTCTGATTTCTATCAAATGTTCTGATGCCAAGGGAAATCGTGAAGCCTTTTTGCTGATGACTTTATGGGTCACTCACCTGACTATTTATTAGCTGAAAAGCCGATGCACTCTAATTCAAGAAAGTTACCGGCTGATTAGTTAATTTTTCTGACTGAGTGCCTGGAGTTTCTTGTTGCAAAGCGACTACTGAGGCTAGTTGTGCTGGCAATGACTGTAAGAACTTCATACCATACAATTTCTTCATTGACACTAATTGATATAGAAAACCAACAGTCGACCAGTTATCAGGGTTTTTTTTTTAGTATTTTTGGCATAGTCTGCTCATAAAATACTAACGACTTCTTTAATTCCTCATATTTTTTTAGAATTGAGAACTGGCCCGGGTAAGTTCACGAATATTTCAGAAAGTACTACACTAATGATTGTGTAAAATTTGGTCTCTTCCGAAGTCACACTGCTTAAATAGAATCGCAATTCTATGATAATAAACCAGCCAGGCATACAGGTTTCAATAAATTCTGATCCTCACCTGCTGCAATTGCACTTCGACAGAGGAGTACGCTGTCGTCTTCGAAAGTTTACGCCGAAATGTTCCTGTGTGTGATCACTGTGATCGAAGATTGCGTTAAAAATGTTCGTCGTCAGTGGGGTCACCACATTAAGACTCCGGGTGTGTTTGGCGGATTTTTTTTGCCAGTATTATTTATGATGATTGTGGAATCTGTAATCAATGATAAGACCACACGGCAAAAGAGACCACAAACTGTCCAATATTTATTGTTGATAATGAAAGTTATATTATAGGGAGAATGCAAAAAGTTCTTTTGCTTTAGTTGGTTGTTGTTGGTATCGTCTCGTCAAAAATCCTCCGCTGGTTCTATTTTCGCCGTCTCTTTTAAAGATGGTAAGAAGGTAAAGCCAAATACGTGACGTATTACGGGCTTCTGTATATATATAGAGGTGTGTGCATGTGTGTGAGAGAGAGAGAGAATACTGTCACTGACTCTTCCTGTTCATAAGAGTTCGGCTCCTCAATCAAATCTCCAGACGGCGACCGCTGGAGACGCCAACAGCACAGAATTTGTCAACTTTTTAATTGAGACCACCTGCACTAGCAAACATCAAAGTCTTATTATATCGTCCGTCTGAGACTACCAGGATTATTATATCAAAGAAAATGGACGGATGTAAGGATTTACTTCATCGTAGACCAGAGAAAAGGACAGAAAAAGAGTGGTTAGGTAGATTGATTGATGAATAGATTGACTTTGATTTTATTTGCGTTCATGTGCATCTTTTATTTTGCTTATTTTAAATTCTTTTTATTATATAACACACGCACACACACACGCGCGCGCATATATATATATATATATATATATATATATATATATATATATATATATATATATATAATACTAAATATATATAATACTAAAATTCTCGTTATTTTTATATGTGACTGTAATCCAAGAAAAACAGCACATCGTAATGAGATTTTAGTGGAACTATACTCTTAAAATGCTCTTAGAAAATAAAGCAATTTCCCTTTGGATTTGCTAATAAATGATAATTTTGTGGGGTTTGCATTTGTACCAAGCGTCATTTTAATCATTATCATTCTCAATATAAGGGACATAATAATTACTTGTTAATTAAAAGCATTACAATCTTCTGAAATAGAAGCATCTATCTAATCATGAAATGCTGCTTCAACGAGAAGCTAACAGATTCTTGGGTCATCTATTAAGCATGAATATATATATATATATATATATATATATATATATATAGAGAGAGAGAGAGAGAAAGAGAGTGAGAGAGAGAGAGAGAGAGTCACTGCTACTAGTACCATGTTACCCAGTACTACTTACTACATGGTTGGGGGATCGGTGACTTAGCCGATTTGATCACATTCATTTGATTGATTTTAACGGCATTTCAATTCATCCATGGTTATTTTTTGTCTTGAGGTTAGGGAATCGCGTTCATTGTACGTTTGTATTTACATTTTTTGTGTAGTTGTTGTTTCTTAAGGATTTTTTTTTGTAAAAGGTTCTATCGAATATACATAACTTTAAACAGAAATATTTGACTGACAGATAGGAAGTTAACAGGTCGGAGTTGACCTGGTTGTAATGAAGAGGTTAGCCCACATTTTCCAGGTCACCGGAAATGGAGCCTCAATATCAAATGAAGTTGAGGTTCATACGCAGGACTCTGTTTTTATTGGGGTGGGTTTTTACTCCTCTGCAGGAATACAGTCAGTGTATACTGAGCACTGTCGACATAGTGGGCTCGAATTCGAGGTGAAAGTTAGTCTCTCTCTCTCTCTCTATATATATATATATATATATGTGTGTGTGTGTGTGTGTGTGTGTGTGTTTATCTTAGTTTTCATTTTATTTTTATTTATGGGTATCTTTTATTTCACTTATTTTTTTACCAAACACACACACACACATACACACACTCACACACTCACTCACGTATATTATTTTACATGTTTTTTTAGATCTTGCTACATACCATAAGATAAAGTCTTTTCAAGGGCTGTTTAGACTATTGCATGTATTGTTTGTGTTGCTTTTCTGGTTAACACAACATTTCATCTGATTCATTCAACAGTCTTCAAGTTTACATTCCGTAAGAAAAGAGGGAATCTCTTTTGCAAGAAAATTGTAACAAATAGTTAAAGAAATAAATCAGTTTTTACAACAGTATAGGTTGAATTGGGCCTTGTATGCGTTATATGATTTCGTTGACTATACTGCAAACTATTATTACTTAATTCAAAAGTAAAAACTATTTCTATGACAACTGTGGCATGACTGCAATAGCATGTCCTATTTCCGGAGATAAACAAATAACATCATGATTTTGGAGGTGGAATTAAATATAATCATTCATAATTAAATATTAAATGCATCATATTAATTCTAAAATGTTGACGGAAATTTTTTGAGTATTTGTACTAACAATCACTACTAATATCCGAGTGTCATTTTCAAAACAAAATGCAAGAATTTTTTATCATTTAGAGTATTCGGGCTATTGTTTTTATAACGTTTCGGGCGATTTATCCTTTGGCCTTATTCAAGTTTTTTTTTTTGTCGAATTCGAGAGCCGATGCAGAACTTCCAACTGAACCCTTTATTTAATCCACGGGGGATAGATTCTTTTAATCCCGTTAACCATTACAAAGGACACGAGTCAAGCTAGAGTAAGTGCCGCGACCGGCCGATAAACCCTTGCCGCGACCTGCTGATAAACCTAAACATATTAAGTTACACGCCCGAGTTAGGACGATCATATCCGAGTACGACCGGAACTGACTAAGCCCTTTTTCTTTCTAACGACCATGACATTTCGTTATAGCTAAAAGAAAAAGGGAGAATTAAAATTAATAACATTCACAAAACACTTCGGCCAAAAATTACCTGATAAGACTTGAACTAATAGTCGTCGCCAGCCTATAGCAGGTTAGGAAAATACTTTACGGCTACACTCATTTTTTATCAAAGAATTTTATATCCACGCGGCTGGAGCTGTGTGTCACAGCACCTTCGAAATATCAGCAAGCCCTTTTCAACGCTTAAAGGGCGCACGCCCCCGGCTTTTTAGCTGGGCCGTCTGGCATTCGTGCCGGATGGGTGCTCGAAACCAAGAGCAGACTCGGGGCCGAATAGGCCCCCAACTTCGGCTGGGCAACCTTCGGGTGGGCGAGCTGCACTTTTGTCCCCTTTGTACGGCACTAGACCAAGCGTCTAGTTTAAGCCGTTAACTGGCATACGTGCCCGGACCCACATTTGGGTTCGTGAAACTGCTTGCCTCATCAGGCTCACATTGCACTGAGTGAGCCGATGAGCAGCACAGAAAAGCAGGGTTCGAGTCTCGGCTCGTTCCCGACCTTCCCCTCCCCTTTATCCCCACTTTAATTGGCCTTCGGGCTTTTGACCTTGTGTCAAGTCGTGTCTGGTGGGAGGCAGCGACAAATATTGGGCGCACGCCCCCGGCTTTTTAGCTGGGCCGTCTGGCATTCGTGCCGGATGGGTGCTCGAAACCAAGAGCAGACTCGGGGCCGAATAGGCCCCCAACTTCGGCTGGGCAACCTTCGGGTGGGCGAGCTGCACTTTTGTCCCCTTTGTACGGCACTAGACCAAGCGTCTAGTTTAAGCCGTTAACTGGCATACGTGCCCGGACCCACATTTGGGTTCGTGAAACTGCTTGCCTCATCAGGCTCACATTGCACTGAGTGAGCCGATGAGCAGCACAGAAAAGCAGGGTTCGAGTCTCGGCTCGTTCCCGACCTTCCCCTCCCCTTTATCCCCACTTTAATTGGCCTTCGGGCTTTTGACCTTGTGTCAAGTCGTGTCTGGTGGGAGGCAGCGACAATACAGGGCGCGCTCCTGGCGAAGCTCATTAAGGAGGAATCCCGCATTCTGTGCGGTCGCATTCACCTTAACTTACGGCGTTGGCCCCACTTCTCGTGGTAGACCTGCCTTTCTCCCACCTACATAGGTATGCACAAAGGTCCTTTTTAGGACCATAAGAGGTCTCTGTCTGCGGGTCAGAGCATCTCTGACTGGTCAGTAATGATCAGCCTTTAGCTACCACTTCGCTATCTGCGCAGCGCTAAGATAACGCCCATCTTAGCCTGGCCTTCTGGCCTGTCCGCTCGTCAGCTCAGCTTTGGCCCGACAAAGCCTTCGCTGCTGTCCGCTCGTCCGTTCGGCTTTGACCCGACAAAGCCTTCGTTCTCTTCCGCACGGCTTTGCCCCGACAAAGCCTTCATTCCCGTCCGCTCGCCCGCACGGCTTTGACCCGACAAAGCCTTCGCACTTGTCCGCTTGTCCGCACGGCTTTGACCCGACAAAGCCTTCGCTCTTGTCCGCTCGTCCGCACGGCTTTGCCCCGACAAAGCCTTCGTTCCCGTCCGCTCGCCCGCACGGCTTTGACCCGACAAAGCCGTCGCACTAGTCCGATACGTCCGCACGGCTTTTACCCGACAAAGCCTTCGCTCTCGTCCGCTCGTTCGCACGGCTTTGACACGGCAAAACTTTCGTTCCCGTCCGATACGTCCGCACGGCTAGGGGGCCCAGCAAGGCCCTAGCCTTTCCTCGACCTCGACACTCTTGCAAGGTACCACGCAGTCCACGTAACGACTCGCTGTTACGGACTGTCCTACCACTGCAAACACCTGACTCGCGTACGACCCGCCGTACGAGTCACCAACCCGATCGACACACCCTTGGTTAACCACAACATACCGTCACAACCTGGGATATCGATCTACCAACCTCGACCGACCATCTAGCTGTACTCAACGACCAGCATCGACCATCTAGCTGTACTCAACGACCAGCACCGACCATCTAGCTGTACTCAACGACCAGCATCGACCATCTAGCTGTACTCAACGACCAGCACCGACCATCTAGCTGAACTCAACGACTCGACCGACCTCAGCTTACCAGCATCCAACATCTAGCCGTACTCAACGACTCGACCTACGCCAGCGACCCTCGTCGAACGCCCAGCTGCGAACACATACAACCGCCGCGGACATTTACATTCACGCTTGTAAATACAACGAAATAAATTGTCATTTGTAATTATCATTATCTCACCTTTGTTCCTTCATATTGCTTTGGCTGTTCTCATTCACATAATTCATTTGCGGGGTCGACATACTTATCGGCTCCGCAACATAAGTATTCCATGTTATTTTTACCTATAGTCAGGACTGAACCTGCAACCCAGTGATAATTCACTATATGCATTATGCCATGTCACCTACTGGACAACTGAGAGTGAATTTCTGGGACTAATAAACCTAAGGCATTTTATACACACTGTAAATTACTACTTATTACTGTTATGTACGATTTTTTTTTTACCTAAGCTCATATTGCATTTTTCTAATGCAGACAATAATCCGAATGCTCTAAATGATAAAGATTTCAAGCTTCATCCATAAAATTAAGGCAAATAAAAAGTAAGAAATTCGAAAAAAACAAAAAAACAAACTTAATTCCAGTGAATTATAATGATTTTTATTAGTATTTTGAATTATTCGTGTTAAAATCATTTTTCAAAATCAATGATAATAGTAAATTCAAATGAAACAGAATCATAATTAATTTTTCCGTTGTGAGCAGAATGTGTTGCTCTATTCATGGGTTTGGCACATAGATCAGCTGTAACTAAGCAGTCACTCATCCAACTACGGAACAGGCCCATCATTGTTTAACTTTATTGATTTGGTGGGATTTAGTGCTGTCAGTAAGACTGATTGTGATTTACTTGTTCTTCCCCAAAACCCACAAAGGTTGATATGCCATTAAGAAAAGAAAACTAATCGGTGGTCATCCATCTAAATACTATATAGGCTCATCGTTGCTTACATTTAGTCTTCTGGTGGGCATTGGCGCTTTTAGTATGGCTAATTATGATTCATTAAGCTTTGCTTAGGTAGACGAATAGGCTGATAGTATTTGCTATTACTAAGTGGTCACCCATTTAATAACTGAACAGACTCATCGGTACTTAACTTTGATGATCTGATGAGAACAGGTATTTTCAGCAAGAATTATTGCTATTTTCTAATCTTTGCTTTATCTGGTACACAGACCAGCTATTACCAAGTGGTCACCCATCTAATAACTGAACTCATCGATGCTGAACTTTGGTGATCTGGTAGGAACGGTTCCTTTCACCATGAACAATTGTTATCTATTAAGCTTTGTTTAGGCCAGTACATGGGTATAAGGTTGCTGATAGTACATGCTGTAACTAAGGGGTCACCCGTCAAACTTCTGGGGAGTCTGATTATTGCTTAACCGTAATATTCTGATGAGTACTTCTGCTTTTAGAATAACTTGACTGTAATTTGTTGGTGAAAGATATCAGAAAGTGAATTTGGTAGATAGGAATGAATGAAATGTGTTTTTATTAAAAAAATTTCCGGCTAGTTTGTTAAAAACTGAAATAACTCTATACAGACTTAAAATCTTAATGTATAGACGAATGACTATTTTTGTTAAAAGACCTGAAAGCATTTTTCATATAGTTTCATACTTTTGTCGAATATCTTCATTTCGAACTTCCTGGCCTGGTTCGTATATGATTTTTAAGTTTCATTATCAGTTTTCTTTTAGGGTTAATCGTTAATTGCTTTAAATTCTGCCACTTTTGAGCGTTATATAATTTGGTGTATAGCAGCGATTGTCTTCTTGAACATGAACCACCTTCGGCTGAATCTGGTCCATCTTAGAAGCCTATAATTGGCCGTTAAATAACAGGTTTTGAGTGTGTCATTATTTTAAAAAAATCATATCATTTGGAAATTTACCTCAAAGCATTTTTTGCTCTTTGTTTTTTTTTTCTTTCAATATCGCTAGGGCAACTGAACTTTTTCTAAATGAGTTATCTTTTCAACTGTTTCAATGAAGTAATATCTACTACACAAGTTATATAACCTATATATCAAGAGAGATGAATTATATAACTTCCATAGAAATGCTGCTGGAAAATAAAACAGCTGTTTGGCTAAAAAAAGTCTTCATATAATGATGACTGTATGGTTACGTATGATTTGGGAGCCAAAATATCTTCATTACTAAACCGGAGTTCCTCAGCCGTATCTTATGATTACACTAGACTTTGGTAGCTTTCGTCATTGTGTGAAATGCCAGATAAAAACGCAGCTTATATATATATATATATATATATATAATACATTCACTATCAAGGTGTTCCTCATACACCATCAGATGCATTGTGTTGGGCACATTAATAAGTTGGATGATGTTAGGTTATCAAAGCAGCTGTTTTGCGGAGAGTTACAACGTTTATGTTAGAGACATAACCTAACAAACGTTTTAAGGATTTCCTCAAAAGCCACATTAGCACGCTTAATGAAGATCTTGGAGACTGGCTGCAAATAATGGAAAATCGATCAGTTTTGAAGAAAATGATCTTCGATGCTTGTAAATCATTTGAAGTACAAAGAATCGAACCTTTTATCTTGAAATGAGCAATTTGGGAACAAGTTTGACCTCGGTTTCGGATACTTTTCAGCCTGAACATATTTGTAACATCAGCAGTAAGCGTGTTTGTTCAAAATCCGGCTTGCTTATCATGTGAGATCTCATAACAGTAAACAGACACAGGTTGATTTTACACTGTACCTTCTGCAGTAAACTACTGGTAATTCGTGTCAATTCTGTAACACAATATGTTGGTCTATTGCAGGTCTGAGAAGCCATATGCGAGTGCAAGAGGTTAATATCTACGCCAAAAACAGTTTTTTGCTTGTCACGTATGAGTCTAGGTTTGCAAGGCTGATTTTGGCATAAGGAGTGCCAAGACTTCCCACGGGTATTTTTGCTGGAAATGCCCTTCTTCTGAAAGGGTCACACACACACACACACACACACACACACACACACACACACACACATACACACACACACACACACACACACACACACACACAACACACACACATATATATATATATATATATATATATATATATAAACTATCAATATACTGCAGGGTCAAGAATCCTGGTTGACGTTGATGCAGCACAAATATAAACTCAAACCTCTCTACTCCCAGCATGTAGTATTTCTGATTGACAAACAACTCAGTTCGAACCCCGTATGTAATCTCACTCTTTACACAGATGTCAAAATTGTGTAGCATTTACAATTCTAAATCGTTCCAAAGGCAGTTTCCTATGCTGATCGTCTAGCTTGATATTAAAAAAGTATTGTATTTATCATAAGCTAAGGAAACAAATGTTTCCCAAACCGATAAGCCGTGGTAATCTACTCTTGTGACGAATATTCTGAATGGGATAAGTTGGCCCCTTCTTTGGGAGAATGATAATAATGCCAGTTGATTTAATATAAAGATTTTAATAAATAGTATTTCAAATGCTATACAATCAACCATCGTATGATATCAATAATTATACAAAACTCAATACAGTGTTAGGACAGACAATATGTGTGTCGGTCCAAAGTTAACTTTTGCAGTTTGGTGAAATATTGGAGTCATTAAGTGATGAGTGCATAGGTATGTGATTGTTTTCTCTCGATTGATTCCTATTGAAATTGCATGTGGGCTTTACCTCTCTCAAAACGTCGATACGTTCTCTCCGCTGTCTAATCTCAAACTAACTCGTGACGTAAAATAACTATATATCATATTTGAATCTTCTTCATAATCCAAATCTATTCTCACGCTAAAAATACTTCCCAAATCAGCAATTATTCAGATTAAGTTTAATTAGGTGTTATGGTTAAAGCGCTGGACTGCAAAATCGTAGTAAGCGAGTTCAAACTCCAGTTGCGCTATTACGTTCACTTCCGGACGAATACTCTTAGGAAAGGTACAAAGCCTCTTATCCTCCCTGTTATGGATTAAATAGCATCACTGCTGTTCTTCTAGAAGGATGGCCTTGGCATTAAATGACCCACAAAGTCTAATATGCCATTAAACTAAGAAACCAATACAAACCAAACCTTTAATTAGTCTAGCACATAGACTACAGGTTGCTGATAGTACCTATTTAACTAAACGATCACCTCACTACTGAATAGGCTCAGGGTTGTTTGAATTGGGCGATTTGGTTGGAACAGGTGCTTTCAGGTTAACTCGTTGTTTGTATAGGCGGGAAACTGGCTGTCATCAAGTGCGGTTGACTCGGTGTTTACGTTCTCCTCATTTAGATCTTCATATGCTTTATCACCGATATTGAGCAATGTATTTAAAAATGTTGTAAACTACATCATATATATATATATATATATGTGTGTGTGTGTGTGTGTGTGTGTGTGTGTTTGTATGTCTGTATGTATCTCTCTATATATGTAAAGGCTAAAGTGCTGGATTGCCGCTTTGAAGAAAGTGAGTTCGAACTCCAGTCACGGTATTGCGTTCACTTTCGAACTATAACCCTTAGGAAATGTATGATGTCCGCGTGGTGTAATGGTTAAGGCGATGGACTACGGAATCGTTGTAAGCGAGTTTGTACTCCAGTCGCGCTATTACGTTCACTTTCAGGCAAATACCCTTGGGAAAGGTATGGACCACTTTATCCTCCCAGCTATGGGTTAAATTGTACCACTACTGTTCTTCTAAGAGAATGGCTTCGGCATGAAAAAACTTATAAAGGTTGATATGCCATTAAACAAAGAAACCAAACCTATATATATATATATATATATATATATATATATATATATATATATATATATACGAGAATATACAATTGTTTGAATCAAAAGTGATCAAGACTAGCCAACAGAGCAGTATAAACGACTAAAAAAAACTACACCTACCCCAAAAAACAACAAAATTTATAACCATTTGTAATTCTAGTTGTAACAGCCGAGCTAGTGAGAAGGTCATTTTGTTGTAAGGCCTGTGGCTTCAGTAACATCAAATAATACAGGTTGGCTGTTGTTTTTGGTTATATGTTATTGGAGCTTATTGAGTAGGATTGATTCTGTGTTCCTCCTTTTCTCGTAATTAGGTCTTCTGGCACAAGTATTATTTGATATCATGGGATTGTTACAAAATGATTTTATGATGTATATCATCTCTCTCTTTCTCTCTCTCCAACACTCTTCCCCACCTCTCTCTCTATGTATATATATGTGTGTATGTGTGTGTGTGTGTGTGTAACCTGAAATTATTTATTCACCTCCTATCAGCTTCATAATTAAGTTATTGAGAGAACAATTTATTTTAAGATTTATCCTGCTCTACTGACAAGTTTTTGAGCACTTTCTTGATTTAAGAAAAACGTTTTTATAACGATTTGTTCATTCGCTATATATATATATATATATTTAATTCATGGAATTAAATATATATATCTAATATATATTTATTTATTTATTTATTATTATTATTATTATTATTATTATTATTAACTCATTAGAGCTTTTCACATCAGCTTTAGCCGATGGTTTTTCACTGGAGTGAGTGACAGGAAGTCGCCTCAAGTCTCCAGGACTCTTCTCAGTATTCTGGCCGTTCTCAATAATGCTGTCGTTTGGATGGTCTCCACCCGTCCGCCAAATTCCAAGTCCTCCAGTACCTTTAGTAATTCTTTAGTTACTGTTTCAAACGCACCAATTACAATTGGTATAATTGTCACCTGCATGTTCCACAGTTTTTTCAATTCTCTAGTAAGGTCGAGGTACTTATCCTTCTTTTCACATTCTTTCAGTTTTATTCTGTGGTCAACCGGGACAGCAAAGTCGACTATTTTGCAAATTCCATTTTTTTTTGTTGATTATTATCAAGTCTGGTCTTCTGGCCGAGATTAGGTGTTCCGTATGTATGCCGAAGTCCCATAGGTGTTTATGTGTGTCATTTTCTAGGACAGGTTCAGGGTTGTGCATATTCCATTTTTTAGTATGGTGAAATTTAAATTTCTTGCACATCTCCCAGTGGATCACCTTGCCGATCCAATCATGTCTTGTCTTATATTCCTTCTGCGCTAATTTGCTGCATTCGCTTATTATGTGATTGATGGTTTCATCCCTGTCACCACATAGCCTGCATTTGCTATTTTGTTGAGTCTTATCTATTTTCGCTTTGATATGATTGGTTCTTACGGCGTTGTCTTGTGCTGCTATTTGGAGAGATTCTGTTTTTCTCTTAAAGTTTCTTTTTCTTAGCCATGTCCAGGTTTTGTCGTGTAAGATGTTATTTATTAGTCGTTTAAACCGCCCATAGAGTTGTTTTCCTTCCCATTTTTGTTTCCTAGTTATTGTCATTCTGTTGTTCATCGTGTTCCCAGTATCGTTTCTGGTGGCTGTAATGAGTCCTCATTCGTGTTTTAATATATAGTCTTCGAGTCGTTGTATCGATGCGTCAACGCTGTCTTCGATGCTGGTAAGTCCCCTTCCTCCCTCTTTTCTTGAAACATATAGTCTGTCAACGTCATCTGTAGGATGTAATGCCTTATGCATTGTCATTAGTTTTCTTATTCTTTGGTCCATTTGTTTAAGTTCGTCTCTGGTCCACTTAAGAAAGGGTCCGGAATATCTAACGAGTGGTACAGCCCAGGTATTTATTCCTTTGATAAGATTTCTGCTATTGAGTTTTGTCTCGAGTAGTTTTCTAGTTCTCCTGTGATATTCTTTTTGAATTTTTTTCTTTCATTTCCAGTTGTTTGATGGTATCAGCCTCCAAGATGCCCAAGTATTTGTAGGTTTCGTTTTCTGCGAGAGTTTTTATCTTATCTTGGTTTGGTAGTTCCATTCCGTCAATTAGCTGCCGTTTGCCACTTTTCATTACAAGCATTGCACACTTTTTTATGCCAAATTCCATTTCTATGTCCTGACTGTATATTCTAGGGTTCTTTTTCATTTTTTGCAAATAGTTTGATTAACTTTTTCCTGCGATCTACTAAATTTGTATCCAGCTGTGCATTTTTTATTATGTGGTTAAGTGGCATCATGGTAATTATGAATAGTAAGGGTGATAGAGCATCTCCTTGGAAAATCCCTCTTTGGATCTTTGCTTCAGCTAATTTTCTTCCTGCTGCTGTCAATTCCACTCTCCGGGTTTTCATGGTTTTGTCGATGAAGTTTATGACTCCATCTGATATTTTGTACATTTTGAGGCTGTTTATTATCCAGCTATGCGAAACCATATCATTTGCTTTTTTGTAGTCAATCGAGGCCATAGCTAGATTTTTCCGTCTGGTTTTGCTCTCATTTAGAATGTGTTGATCTATGTAAAGTAATTCTGCTGTGCCTCTGGATCCTTTGCGGCATCCTTTCTGTTCGTCAGGGAACAATCCGCGGCTTGTTAGAGAGTAGTAAATATCTTCCCTTATTTGTGCTTATTTTCCACATCATTGCTAGGCAAGTTATGGGTCTGTAATTGTTTGGGGCGGTTCCTTTGTTTGGGTTCTTTTGTATCAATGTGGTCATTATTATTATTATTATTATTATTATATAACTCTACCCTA
>OY757942.1:27062091-27247091 GCA_963585895.1 Sepioteuthis lessoniana
ACTCTTCTGACTGCGAAACACTTCAATGTATGAACGTTATCTTTGTTACTCATATTCTTTGCTAAGATTTAAACACCTATAAGAAAAATCAAGTATCTGGCTGATTGTTTTTGATTTCTGGCAATATTGTAGTCTTTTTCTGATTTTCGGTTATTTTGTAAGTTGGTTTCTAATATGAATTTTTGTTTCGATTTGACTTCTAACCTAGGCTATAATACAATTCTATCCTTTAACAATAATATTTGAACACCACAAGGCCAGGGAGGGTTTACAGATTTCCAATTAATTTTCACTGTTTTCATCAATTTAAATTTTCTTTCATGAAAAAATTCCTAAATTTAACTGCAGTTTTCTCAAGGAAGGAACAAGATAAAAACAAGTTCCTGATTATTTTTAGAGAACTCGAATGATGTTCTTTCTTTACCAATGGAAGCTTTTCCGATGAAATGCTGTAAAATAAACTTTAAAATGAGTCACTTTTGTAAAAATCTTGTAAAACTTTAATACGATTGATGACATCATAATGAGATCAAAAATTATATTTTATCTAAAAGAACTGTAGTCGCAAAAAGTTGTAACTTTTAGACTTTTCTTTTCCAAATCTGTTCTCCCAATTTGGTCAGATTAAAACGAATTTAGTTGAAAAGAATCAAAGTTATTGGGGCTTGGGAAAGAAGTACTGGGTCTTTGCCAGAGCTTGAATCTATCTATATATTCATATCTATTCTATACATATTTATCTATTCATATCTGTATATTCTTATTTATCTGTTTGTCTATCTATATCTACATTTCTAATCTTGTACGAGGTGCATACAATAAGTTTCCAGACTTTTTTCGTATGGGCATTTCAAATTGTTGTAGACTCTTGAAAATTCACTATGTTATTGCTATACATCTTATGAGATGACTGATCAATTTTTATTATTTCAGTTTCAAATGAACAACTACAGCAGGAATTTGAATACACCCTGATTGTCACAGCTGGTGAATTTCGAAAATGCAATCTGACATTTTAGAAGAACGATATGCAATAAAATTCTGCTATACATCTTATCAGATGACTGACCAATTTTTATGATTTCAGGTTGGAATGAACAGCTACAGCAGCAATTGGAATATACTCTACTAAAGCCTCATTGTCACAGCTGGTGAATTTCAAACATGCAATCTGGACGTGAGACTCTTTAGAAGAACAATATGCAATAAAATTCTGTTTTAAACTTAGATAAAAGGCCACAGAAACGTATGGAATGCTTCAGACTGCTTTTGGAGCATCTTGCATGAATCGAGCATCAGTTTTTGAGTGGCATAAGAGATTCAAGGAAGGCAGGGAATCTGTGAGGGATGATGAGAGGTGTGGGAGGAGTAAGGAAGTCAATACACCAGAGTGGATTGGCCAAACGGTTAGGGTTAGGGTGACTATGTTGGGGTTTTAAGGGAGTTCAGGAAGAGATTCCGTTGGAAGAGGCTAGCACTCTGCAAATCGGGTCGGTGGCATTTCCACCAGAACAATGCACCAGTCCACAACTCCATCCTTATCACAGAGTATTTGACGAAGATGGGCATCAAGATAGTTCCTCACCCTCTCTATAGTCCAGACCTTGCTCCCTGTGACTTTTGGTTATTCCCTAAGCTCAGAAGCTGTCGTTATGAGGCAATTGAGGAGATAAAAGAGGCTGTGACGAAGGTCATTGACACGCTCACACAAGAGGACCTCCATGGAGCCTTCCAGAAGTTGTTGGAACGGTACAACAAGTGCATTGCAGGCGGAGGAGATTACTTCGAAGGGGACTAGAGTTTCACGTGTACTATCAATAAAAGTGCCTATACAAAAAAAGTCTGGAAACTTATTTAATGATCCTCGTCTATATAGCTACGCCACCTACAATACCTTTACACACACACACACACACACACACACACACACACACACACACACGTATATATATATATATATATATATATATATATATATATATAGTCCCTAAATTGGTCGATATCAACCCCTGGTGGCCGATAAAACATTTTAGGATATTAAGTATTTCTTGGAGCTTGATTGGGTGTCTATTAGAAATTGTTGATACCAACACCCTTTTATTGCACGCTTTGGTTAACTTATAACAGATGGTGGTGAAATTGCAATAATTAAAGTTTGTTTTTCTTGCAAACTTAGCAAGACATATATAGTAAAATAGTTGGTAAGACTTGTCTTGTTTACTTTCAATTTAAAAGAATGAAAGAACGCTAGACACATCCTCTCTTGTTTTAAAATGAAAATAAACAAATTTGTCTTGTTTCACGATATGCATTTTCTGCTATTACATATGTTTTGAAATTTAAAAACACTGTTCTGGACATCTTGCTTATTTTTTACTTAATTCTATTAACTTTAACCAAAAACCCATCAGTGTTTATAACAGCCACGAATTAAGCCACAAATGAAATGTTGACAATATTCATTAGAATATTTGAAACTTATATAGCGTTGCGAGTGAGAAGACATAGCAATAAGATGAGGCTGTTCATACCAGAAAAAGAAAAGTCCCATCCGTGGTTCTAGAAAAACTCCACTTATTTTATTACCGTTGTTACAACTCCCCTCCAAAGTGGAAGACGTGAAGTGATATTATCAAGTCAATCAAGGCAATATGTAATCTCTGACAAATTAGTCTGGTGTTGGTTAGGCCTTACATTTAGGTCGTTAATAACTGACTCCTTTTAAAAATCAAGTCTCATGTGTTTCTGTCCCTCACACCAACAGCGAGAGTTTTCATGATTGAACTTTTGTTGTCAGTAACACAGATAGCTACTAGAGTCACCGGTGGTGGTTAGGCAGCTACTATTTGATATTTAGATTCCTACCTTGTCTTGTTATGAAACGAAGCCTATGTTCTTCTTATGTAAAAAGGGACTTAGTAATGATGCTATGAAACCTGCAAAGATTAAAAACAACTTTTAAAGCACTTACTCTGATAAAAAAAATGAAGTTTTTTTTAGAACTTGGAAAGATAAATATAAAAATATTCATGCCCTGTCGGCTGGGGCTGTAGAATACACCGACTGCTTCTCTGCAGAGGGGTAAGACCCCACCCCCAACGAGTGTCCTGGATATGATAATACACAATCTGTTAGTGAAGTTCCAGTAATGCTGGAGCTTTGGGGAATGCGGAGTACCCCTTCATTGCGATCGCTCCCAGGTTCACTCTGGCCAGGAATGGTAGTACCTGATAAGGCCCTATCTATGGGTTAAATAGAACTAAACCGTGTTTTTTTTTACTTGACTGTTTTTTGCATTTACACTGCCTATTTATGCTAAACTGAACTGTTTAAAATAGAACTGTTTTGACATTTAAACTGCGTACTTATGCTAAACTGAATTGCTCGAAATAGAACTGTTTTTGACATCTAAACTATGTACTTATGCTAAACTGAATTATCTGAAATAAACTGTTTTGACATTAACTCTGTGTATTGTCCAATCGGCTGGGGCTATAGAATACACCAACTGCACCTCTCTAGAGAGGTAAGTATCCCCCCTCCAAGAGTGTCATGGATATGACACTAAAAAAATCTGATGGTAAGGTTCCAGTGATACTGGAGCTTTGGGGAATGCAGAGCACTCCTTCATTGAGATGTCTCCCAGGTCCATTCTGACCCGGAATGGTAGTACCTGCTTAGGCCCTATCTATGGGTTAAATAAAACTAACTGCATACTTATGCTAAACTGAATTATTTGAATTAGAACTGTTTTATTAAACTGAATAGCTTAAAATAGAAATAATTTTGACATCTAAACTGTACTTACATTTAAACTGCGTGCTTATGCAAAACTGAATTGTTTGAAATGGAACTGTTTTTGAGATTGAAAGTGTACTAATGCTAAACTGAATTGCTTAATATAGAACTGTTTCGACATTTAACTGTGTGTAAACAAAATCTGTACTTGTACTATACTGAATTAGCCGAATTAGAACTGTTTGACTGAACTGAATAGCTTGAAATAGAAATGTTTTGACAACTAAACTGTGTACTCATGCTAAACTGAATTGTTTGAAATAGAAGTGACTATTTGCATGAAAATGGATTTGGCGTTAAATAACCTACAAAAGTTGATATGCCATAAAACCTAAACAACCAAACAACCATAAAAATGTGATGGCATTTATGGAAGCACCTATTCAAGCTGTTAACGAAACGGGCTTAAGTGTCTTATACAATATTTCTCTCAGTATACCCCCCACACCAAAAGAAGGAAAACCATATACTATTGCTGAAGAGATTAAAAACTGTCTGTTAAAGAAGTAGGTGAAAATGTAAATCAAAAACATTACTGGTCACCTTTTAAAATGTTTGTCTTTAAGTAAAAATACAGTACAAAGACATATTGATGACTGAAAATTAGGAAAAAAACTTTAGTATCTGACCTTTGGCATTATAAGTTTTCCATCCAATTTTATAAATCAATTTTCATGACATTTTCATGGTTTATAAGAAAACCCAGGATAGAATTATTACAATTCATTCTTGAAAAGATCTCTTAAATACCGATTTTTGAATTCTTGGAAGAATATTTTAGAAGGCTCAATATTCCACTTTACAATATCAGTGCAGCAGACGCAAATAGTGCAGTAACTGAGAATTTGCTACCACCTTTAAAGAAAAAAGTTCCCGATATATGCACTGTTAACTGTAATGCACAGTCATCTCCTTGAGACAAGTTGTATGATACTTTATAGGTATGTATAAGATCGACAGAAAAAACTGAAGCAAATTTATTTAATTCGCGACTGTTTGTGAAGCTGTGTTAAAAAATTTAAAGTTAAATAAATTACTTTTATATACATAGGTTGACTGATATATATATATATATATATATATATATATATATATATATATATATATATATACTGTTATATATTCAATTACTTTTATATACATATGGTCGTTGTTTTATATATATATATATATATATATATATATATATATATATATATATATATATATATATATATGGCGGCTGTAAAGAGTTGTTAACTAGTAAAAGTTTGTCCTATTGTATTACTCAACTACTGAGTTTCTTACAGTTGCGGATTCTGCTCAATGTTGGTTTGAAAAAGAATAATAACTGTCTTTTCTACTTGGCAGACTTATATTAAAAATTTAACAATGCACATACCAGTTTGCAAGGTAAAGATGTAACAATTATTCAAACCAGAACAATCCTGTTAAACTTCAAAGTGAAAATAGGCCGTTTTAAACTGTCGTTGTTGCATAGGAATTTTTATTACTTTTTCAATATACAGTTAGTGGAAAATTAAACCCAAATTATTCCTCAGGTTGACTTGGATATCTGCACAAAGCACTTTAGAATGAAAATTGAATGAATTATTTGAAGTTCCTATTCTACCTAGAAATAAACTTATACACACACACACACACACACACACACACACACACACACACACACACACACACACACACACACACACATATATATATATATATGAATGCATGTGTGTGTGTGCGCGTGTGTGTATGTGTGTGTGTGTGTGTGTACATTTATCTTTTTTTCTTTCTTTCTTTCTTTCTTTCTTTCTTTCTTTCTTCTTCTTCTTCTTGTTTTTCTTTTCTTTTTGGTGTAAACTTTCGCAGAGCCAAACATTATATAAAAAATAAATTGCTTGTTTAACAAATCTCCATGCGATGATCGATTTGTCGTTTGCGTAAAAGTTTGGGTCTCAATGTGAAGAATTCATAGTTTATATTTTAATTTTCTTAATTCTCATCATGGTTTCTGTACATTAAATATTTAAACATTTTTACCGTTACATTTTTTCACTCGTCACTAATTGTGTAAGAGATTAAAATTTGACCATTCTAACATGTTATATGACAAATCGTAGTGAAACACACCAGCTTTTTTAAACAATTGAGCTACAAAGATCCACTCGTTGGTAGGAACCGAAATCCAGCCTTTTAAAATCATCCTTGACACTGTTTTTGATCTCTCTTCATACTATATTTTAGTTGTTTTTTTTTTTTTTATTTTTTCGTTAAGAAATATTATTGGAATCTATTTTATTTTCAAATAAACAGCAAAGATTTCAAATAAAAAGGGAGAAGGAAAAGAGAACATGAACTTATCCTTTATTATTTCCAAATTACGATGTTCTATTTTTTTTTTTTTTGATCCACTTCAATCTCAATCTTTGACAATGAAAAAAAAAGTATGGATCGAAGAGCTTATGGTTTGTTATTTACAATCCATACTGTTTCTCGTCATAGATTGACAGCTTGAGTGAGTTGCAATAAAAAAGCAAAAGAAAAAAAAAAGATGAAAAAATACTATTAAAAGATAAATAGAATAATATTTCAAGATTAAAAATTTCCCTCGTCCGCCATTTTATTTCCATGCAATAGAAGCGCTTCTTCAACAAATTTTTTCTGGAATACCAAGTGATCTGAGTGATGGCATATTTGTGAATTTTTCCAGTAAGTTGTAATTAAAAAAAAAAAAAACTCACTCTGACATGAAAAGTTTATTTTGGATTTATTTTAAAATGTGCTTTTAATTTTTTAGAATTTTTCTGTAAAGATTACCATAATACTGCAGCTTGCTTATAGTAGCATGCAATTAGTCATTGTTATGTACGATTATTATCAGTAGAGACTAAGATTGATAGTCTTTAATATTTTTATTAGTATATTTATTAGTTTCATAGAATGGTTTTATGAATAGCAAATTGTAAGTGGAAGGGAGCGTCTGTAAAAATTAGTAATTATTATGCATTATGATAATCAGAACAATTAGTTGTATAACTTTCTTACCAATTCTCTTGATCAAAAAATTATCGAGGTAAAGAAAGAGAGAAAGCATGAATGATAGAATGGCTATCACAGAAAATAGATGTGAGGGCTAAATTCAAATCATGGATAAGGCAGTTTACATTTCACGACTTGCTAAGAGAAACAGGCATGAACCTATCTTGTTTTTCCCCAACTATAAGTACGACAAACGATGTTCTGTTGCCATGGAGGTATGAAAACTGATCTGGGAAAAGGGAAAACTTAGAATTTAAAAACAAAATATTTTGCTGGCATTTCAACTCTTTTTTTTAATAAACTACAAACAGCCGTTCATTGTGATGCAGTTGTGATTCTTTTATCTCAAAGGCGCATACGGGGGTGTAATGGTTAAAGCCATGGACTGCGGAATCGTAGTCCGCGAGTTCATACTCCAGTCGCGCTATTACGTTCACTTTCCGGCAAATACCCTTGGGAAAGGTATGAACCCCCTTATCCTCTTAGCTATGGGTTAAATAGTACCACAACTGTTCTTCTAGGAGAATGGCTTTGGCATTAAATAACCTAAAAAGAGTTGATATGCCATTAAACAAAGAAACCAATCAAAGGCGCATACGGTTGCCAAATAAAGGAAGGAAAAAGTAAAGAAGCGAGAAACATTTCCTAAAAATGTTGAAACCTACCATTGTAATCAATGGTTTTGTTTAAAAACCAAGAGAGTTAAAATTAGTTGACTTTTATCTTTGAAAATTTCAATAGATTGTGAAAAATAGTATATAAATAGAAACTGCAGAGGATAAAACGTGCTGTGAAGTTGAGGTGACTTGTAGGACAAATGCTGAGAAAGATTTTAATCTATATGTATGTGCACATATCTTTTGATATTCATGTACTTATATGATTGCCTGCATAAAAGTAAAGGCATAGATAGAATGAATGGATTAAGGTCAAAAGAACAAAATAAGTGGGACAGATAGATATAAATATAATCAGATAGACAGATATAAAGAGAATGAGATCAATATGGACTGACAGATCGATAAATAGATATGAATAGACTGTGACAGATAGATAGAGATATATGAACAGATAAATATGAATTTACTAATAGATGAATACATATGAACAGACTGTGGTAGTTAGGTACGAAGAGTGTGAGAGATATGAACAGAATGGGATAGATAGAGAGATAGATGGGTATGAATTGACTGTGAGAAATAGTTTGATAAATAGATATGAACAAACAATAATAGATAAATGTGATTGATTGATTTTAACAGCATGTCAACCGATTAAGGGTTATTTTATGCCGAGATGTTAAGAAATTGCATTCACTATACATTTATGTTTATATTTTTTATGTAGTTGTTTCTTAAAGGTTTTTTTTGCATATAGTTATGTGATAGAAAAAACCCGACAAAACAAACCATTATACGTAAAAGTAAAGTTGGCAACCGTAGTCAAGGGCGACTCGAAGGCTCCCTTTTCAATAGCTTCTACACCGAGGTATAGGGGAGGGCGCTACTCCTTTCCCTGGATTGCTCCGCTTTACCCTTGATGTGTACCTTATGTTGCTGAGCGTTAAACAAGAAGGTATCAAGTACCATTTTTAAAGTCTTTGGTGTGACGCGATCTGGGATTGAACCGAGGTCTCCCAGACCACTGACGAACACTCTACCCACTAGACCAAATCATTATAACTTCCAGTAATTATTAATACAAATAGTTTACAGTTATAGGATATCAAGTATTTCAATCTAATACAAATAATTTGCTCACAGTTGTATTGTTTCTAGTATTCCTATCAAATACTAATAAGTATATGGTTTCTAGTAATTATTTTTATTTAATAAGATATATAAATAGACTGAGATAGATAGATAGATAGATAGATAGATAGATAGATAGATAGATAGATTAATGGTTGATAAGTTGGTTGGTTGGTTTTACAGAATGTCATTTTATCTTGAGTTATTTGATGTTGAAGTTACTCTTTTTTTTTGCAAGTAATAATATGGTTTCAAGTTACTAATGATAACAATCCTTTGGAAACAAATATAGCTGCAGGTAATTACACTCTAAGCAAAAAAAAAAAAGTTGTACTTCGATCTAATGTTGATACTTTTCAAACATATATATATATATATATATATATATATATATATATATATATATATATATATATATAGTTATTTATTCCTGCTTGTACAATATATTAAAACTATAATTAACAATCCTCTCATTCCGAGAGAAAAACACAAAAGTTTCTGTATATGACACTGTCTACTCCACAGTTTCAATACCGTGGCGTTTGCTTTGTCACGTGAGTGCGTACATATTCTAGACTTCGGAGGTTAGCGATCAACTGAGTTAGGGCATTGTCGATCTGCTAATTAGTATAGGAAGTAGTGTTAGCCTGTCATCTGTAGCTATTTGCAATTACCACTGCCACAAAAAGAGCGACATATTGACGCCTTCAATTTCCTCTCCAAACTAAACGTCATAGTATACTTCTTTTACTTCCTCTTACCTCTCCGACGAACAATGAAGAGTTCAGACAATTTAAGCAATCACCTATAAAAAAGGAAGTTAGGAGAAAATTAAAAGTGAAAATGAATATCAAAAGATTGTCATTCGTTTTAGATCCGATTTGCTTTTATAAGGTTTTATTTCTTTTTTATTAAGGAATTTTAAAAGCAAAATATGCAAATTAAATAATTCTGCTGGTGGAGCGCTCCTTTCATTGTTAGTAAATATAGTGTTTGTTTTTAGGTTAACTTGAAGCGATAATAAATAGTCGTTTTGAATATAGATATATGTAGAAACTGGATCCGAGCAAACAGACACAGCAGGTTTATATATATTGGGTGTTTTATATATATGTATATATATATATATATATATATATATACACACACACACAAACACACTAACAGTAAGTGTTACTAAATATTAAAACAGTATATATTATGAAGTAGCACCCTTACGACTGAAAGAGACGAGCTGCCACTAACAGATATAAAAAAAAGTTATGAATCAATAACAGCAAAGTGATGCTGATAAAATAACACCCCCCCACAAAAAACACATTTAGATATAAAGACTAAAGCACCTTGTCAGTAGGTGTAAACAAATTGCGGAAAGCTAAATAAAAATTTTAGCGAGCTTGCTGCATATACATACATACATCCGCATAAACATTAAGAAGGAATCGCATATTTTACCATTATACTTAAATGAGAACATTTTATAATATCAATCTTTCTAGTGAACATGCCTTGGGAATTAACATTCTAAAAGTAGCCGTTTGGAGAATTTAGTCATGTTCGTCACAGGAATCACCATGACCAAATAGCCAAATAAGCATCTGAGCCATTGAATATATTCATAAGTTATTACAAAACGCAGTGAGAATGACAAAAAATGGGTAGAATACATAGTGAAAATATCCAGAAAACCTTAGAAATAGATAGAGTTTGGGTGGGGAGAGAGAGAGAGAGAGAGAGAGAGAGAGAGAGAGCATGAAAAATTGAAATGCTCATCTACTTTTTAAATGCTAATTATCCATTATTGATTATAAGTAAACAAGACGTTTTAATTATTCAAAATCTATAAAATAGCATATCATCGGATTTGTTCTTGAAAAATGTGGAAAAGCTAAAGGGGGTGGGGGAACAAAGCGAATTCCAGCTGAAAAATATGAAGAGAATGATGAGTCAGCTTCAAAGAACATACACACGAAAAGCAAAACAACAAAAAACAAAACAAAACAAAACAAAAGAAAACAAAAAACTCAATCAGGACGTTATATCTGCAAACATGCTTATGCGCTCCCATACTCTCCTACTGGCACACGCTTTTCACTAATTCTCACAACGGCGACTGACTTCACTCCTTTCAGTTAAGACACCATCGTACACATCATTAAAAAGACAAATGCACACAAACATGCTTGCTATGTTAGCAAGGGCTATAATAGAATACACTGACTGCAGTGAAGTATGATCCTACCGCATGGAAAAAAAAGTGTTTTCTTGGTATAACAGTAAACTTCATTCAATAACAAGGTTACGGTTCTAGAAGAGGAAGGGGGGTTTTGGTTAGGTTTGGTTTTACGGCATATCAACCCTTGTTGGTAATTTAATGCCAAATCCGGTTTGTACATATATATATATTAGATATATATGATTTGTAAACATAAGTAAGTAAAGTAAAGTTAGCGACCATAGTCAAGGGTGACCCGAAGGCTCCCTTTTCGATAGCTACTACACCAAGGTGTAGGGGAGGGCGCTACTCCATTCCCAGGATTGCTCCACTTTACCCTTGAACCGTACCTTATAATGCTGAGTGTTAAGCAAGGTGGTATCAAGTACCATTTTTAAAGTCTTTGGTATGACTCGACCTGGGATTGAACCCAGGTCTCCCGGGCCATTGGCGAACACTCTAACCGCTGGGCCAATGTCCCGAACAAAATTCAAAGGTTCCAAGTATTGCTGTGTATCACTAACAATTCAATTAAACATCAGTTATTTGCTTTCAAACAGTGAAATGATCAAACTGTTCTATTTCAAACAATTTGATTTAGTATTTGTCATTTGATTGCACTCAGCTTAAATGTCAATCAGTTCTATTTGACCTATAGATAGAGCCCTATCAGGCGCTACCACCCCGAGTCAAAGTGGCTCAGGGAGCAATGGCATTCCCTGAAGCTCCAGCAGTACAGGATCCTCACCATCAGATTGTTTAATGGCATATATCCAGGAGACTTCTAACCTCTCTGCAGAGATGCAGTCGGTGTATTCTACAGCCACGGCCGACTGGGCTAGGGGAGTGGGGGGGTCATCCCTTCATTACCATTACTTCATGGTCCACTCTGACCTGGAATGGTAGTACCAGTTTGGGTCCCATAAATCTTTTTGGAAAGTATTACTTTCATATAGGAATACTTAAAAGTATCTGTGTGTAAATTATTAGTATGAGATGAGAATACTTGAAACCATATAACTGTATAAAAAGTTACTTGAACCTATAATTTTTTGCGAATTATTATTAAATGGGAATCCAGCGTACTACTCTCTTTTAGAGTTAACTCTATGAGTTAAACAAATATGTATGGAAATTATGAATTAAAACCATATAACTGTTTAAATTATTTATATTAAGAATAGTTACTTGAAGCTATAATTGTTTAAAAAGAAATATTATTAATAATTACTTGGAAGTATATAATTGCTTGAAATATTTACAACCATATAATTCGTCTGCAAATTATTTGTGTATGATAGGGATACTTGAAACTATTTAACTGTTCCCACACAAATGATTATTATCATGAAATAGGAATAGTTATTTGAAACTGTGTTCTGTTAAGAATATTAACTTGAAGTTATAATTATTTACAACTGATTGTCATTAGTAACTGGAAACAGTATAATTACTTGAAAAATAACTGACTTCATTATTGAATAACCCAACATGACGTAAAAACAACCAACCAACCAATCAACAAATGAATTGGCAAAAACTGCTCTCGTATCTGAGTGATCATAAACACACGAGAGTGTGGGAATACGTCCTTGGGCCATGCATTTTGACTGTATAATCATCTGACCCGACGTTATGTTTGTAGGTTCTCTACGAATTGAAATACTTGAGTCCGAGATGGTCTACAAAGGAAGAATAAGGCGAAAACAAAAACCTAAATTAATGTTGTTCTATAGAGGAGTAGGCGTGTGTGACTCTTCGCAATGTGACGGCCCGTGGTGTCCTAACTTTTGCTACGTAGGTCTCTTAACTAAAAAGTAAGGCTGACTGCTAGAATTTTGGGCTCTCTGGTCCTCTCTGTATCTGTTGTCGTCTCTCCTCTTTCTGACCCTCTGCGTCTATATACCTTCAGCATCTGTACTCTGTATCTCTTCTGTTTCTGTATCTGTCTGGAGACTGACATTACTTGTATATATCCAAGAGTGAACATTCCTAATTTCAAATTTTTGGCCATCCATTGACTGAAAATAAAAATAATGCCAGACAACAAATCTCCAGGAGATCCCAAAAGGTGTGATCGCAGATCCATTTTTATTTGACATCTGCACTCTATATTGATAGGACAGAATTAGTTGTTCCCACATAAACAAGTCTCTATGGATACACACATACACACGCATACACATACCAACTCACAACTATACACAAGTATACACCCGCATGTTCATACATACACACATACATGTGCTCACGTAAGCCCGTAAACTACTATCAATAGTGTTACAAGGGAGAATTCAAAATTACATTCGGTGACTCTTACACAAAGCATGAATAAAAATGAACGAGTTACCAGAATTGCGTGGCTAGATCTTTTGTATTATTACATATCAAGATTCTTCCATGGGAATGTAGTACCGGATTAATTGAAAGAATTGGAACTTACTGGGTGATATTAAACAGGTGTTACTGAAACTTGTAAAAAATACGAAAACAATACAAAAATAGAAGTAATATATTTATCAATAGTATTATTCAATCACATTATGTGTTGAAAGAAAGATCTTGGTTGGTTTATTGTTTAGTCGGTTTTACAGCATTTCAATACTTGCCGAAGTCAGTTTAATAGTTTAAGGTTTTCAATTATATAGAACACAAAATGTATCTTCCCTATAATTTTATAACAGGTAAACAGTTCATACTTGCAATATCAATGTTTTAAGAGTCTATATATATGACCCATAGATGGGACCATAACAAGCACTATCATCCCATGTTAGGGTGGATTTTGGAGAAATGGCAACGAAGGAATGACTTCATCTTTCCTTGCGTCAGAACTGGAGCCTCATCATCTGGTAAAGTTTGAGGTCATACTCATGACATCATTTTCGGTGGAGGTTTCGCAGTGGATACTGTTGGTGTATTTTAGGCTTCACCGATAGAGCGAAGAAAGATTTTTGGATTACTTCTCTGATCTTCATAATTTTTACAATCACCATTTGTAGGCGACACAATAGCGTCATCTTAGTGACACCTTTTGGTATAACAGAAAAAGCACCAAGACGACACATTATGGCCTAGTGACAACGTGACGTTCATCTCTCTGTGGGGTCCAATTTTAATAGATAGTGTTCCACGCTAAACACAAACTCTACGTAACATCCTATCCGACTTAATATACAACACAAAAATTTTACATATAATTACGGAAATACACAACCAACAAATGAAGGAACTTACGCGTGTATTCTCTCACAAACCTTGATCTCTTTTAAGTATTTTGACACACGCAAGTTCAAATAAGAACACTTTTAAATACACATATCTTTTCTTTTTTTTCGTATCCAAGTGTGTGTCTACCTATCCCTCGATAAATACTTGATTATTTACTCACAAAATTATCTTGAATTTCTTCCTTGCCAACCAACAGTAATATACATTTAGAGTCGTTCCAAAATGAAACCGTAAACATAAGTTCCACTGCAAAAATGATAACCTTGACGTTTCGCACTTGTATTGCTCTCCACGACTTGCAAGTACAAGGCCTTACAAAAATGTTGCATTAATCTTCCACTTGCATCCATTGCTTTGACAACGATGTTAAGAGGATAGAATTGTCTCCGTTCCATATTTAATGGGAAGTATCGTGGGTTGCTAAAAAAAAGTTGAAAAGAGGAAAATGTAATTTGATCTCAGTGACAAAAGAACAAGCAAATATGTTGTTGCAAAATTCACTCTCCCTTTATTTTATTTTGAATGTAATCTTCAGAGCGGCAAGAAGGAATGTATTGATTGTGTGGTTTTCTCAGTCAAGAAAAAAAAAAGAATCGTTCACGTTTAAAAATCGTCCACACCTTGATGGTTTCACATAATCCCAAATATGTCTCGGTACCAACTGTCACATTTCGAATCTACACGTCTCACGTAAGTACTTCTTGCCCTTTAACGAGAGTGTTCATGCGACTGACCATAGCCGGGCACTGAGGTTTTTAGTGAAAAGGGTACTACATTATACACACGTAGACTTCGTTTTTGCGAAACAAAAATTAATTTTTGATGAATTTGTCTCTGTAGTGAATAGTTCGTTGTTTGGGTTTACGGTATATCAACTTTTGTAATGCCAAATCCATTTTATACAAATGAACAATTTTATTTCAAACAATTCAGTTTAGCATATGTACACAGTTTAATTGTCAAAAACATTTCTATTTCAAGCTATTCAGTTTAGTCAAACAGTTCTAATTCAAACAATTCAGTTTAGTATAAGTATAGATTTTGTTTACACCCCGTTAAATGTCAAAACAGTTTCATTTCAGACAATTCAGTTTAGCATACAAAAACCGTTCCATTTCAAATAATTTAGTTTAGCATAAATATGCAGTTTAAATGTAAGTACACAGTTTAAATGTCAAAAACATTTCTATTTCAATATTCAGTTTTGTCAAACAGTTCTAATTTAAACAATTCAGTTTAGCATAAGTACGCAGTTTAGTTCTATTCAACCCATAGATAGGGCTCTATCAGGTGCTACCATTCCAGGCTAGAGTGGACCTAGGAGCGATGGCAATGAAGGAGTGCTCTGCATTCCTCAAAGCTTTAGGATCACTGAAAAGTCACCATCAGATTGTTTACTGTCATATATCCAGGAGACTTGTTGGTGGTGGGGGGGTCTTACCCCTTTGCAGAGGTGCAGTCGGTGTATTCTACAGCCCCAGCCGACTGGACAATCTATAGTGAAACATATGAATTTAATTCTTTATTCCTCCACCGACTGATCAAAACCATGACACGTCTTCCTTTTTGTAAGACTTGTATCATCAGAAATAAATGTACACTGATTTGTTGAAAACAGTATTCACCGTCCCTTACAACAATGAGAGTCGGACAACAATTTTTTTCTGGCAAACATCAGCGTTACACTACATCCATTTTATGTATTTACCCAACCCCTTCGCCCTCTGTAAGAATGCGACACAAGATTAATTTCTATGTGGAGTACAGCTGGTTGGAATTTCCTTCTCTTAGGCCGATTGTCGAACCAAGGCTAAAGTGCTCACTTTGCCCTTCTATTTAACTATATCTGTCTTCCATTCATACGAGGTGTGATTTAAAAAAGTGTTGGGTCTGAAGTTGTTAATCTTTACAATTTTAAGTAAAGACGTTTGCAGAGGTAAGCAACATATAATAAAAGTGATATAATCTAGTCGTCCGATAAAATGCCAATAGCCCCGCCCAGAAATTGAATTTTGTTCACCGCGCTCATTTTTGTCCTTTCTAATTATTACCTTTGGGAAAAATATGACCACCCTTATCTCCCAACCAACTATGGGCTAAATAGTATCACTGATGTTCTTTAACAAGGATGGTTTTGGCATTAAATAACCCACGAAAGTTGATATAGCATTAAACGAAGGTGCGCTTGGTGTAATGGTTATCGCCGTAGGAAATGGACACGGAGACACGAGTTCAAATCCTGGACGAGACTGATTGCATTTCACATAGCATTAATACCCTTGGGAAAGGTATGAATCCAATTATTCTCCCTCCAGCTATGGGTAAATAGTGGGACAGACTAGGTTCTTCAGCCTTGGTGAGGCAACTAGTCTAAGAAAAGGAAAACTCTGAATTCAAACCTGTTAAACTCCGCTTAAAAAATGATCTTGTGTCATATCCGGCCCGAGCGGAGGGGTTGGTTAATATATATACTATTAAACGAAGAAACCAAACCAATTGTTTTTTCGGTGATAAACTTTACATCCCACGCGTCTCCCATCCATAAATGCATGCTACCACGTTTGTGAATTCCAGTGTGTACGTATGTCTGTCAAGCAGTTGTGTGGACGTTTCCATTAAGTATAGTTAAAGTACACAAATACGCGGCCATGTTAAAAGACATAGATGCACTTGTTCCATTCGTTCTTGGAAAAGAAGTATGTATATATATTAAAAAATAATTAAATAAATAAATAAAAAAGAAAGAAAAACGTACGTAGAAGTTGATAACGGAAAATAATATAACGTTGTAGATACTGAATAATTTTCTTTTTCTTGTTTATTGAAAGTCGAAAAAAAACAAGTTTTTTTTTTGTTTAAGCACACTTGAAACTCGTATCGAGTCACAACACAAACAGTAAATATTATTTTTAAAACAGTTTATTCGTATGCAATCTGAATTTGATTATTCTAAAGAAGAAAAAGTAGCGCCGTTTCTTTGGAACCGCTGTTAACGTCATTGTTTACTTATCTTCAAAAGCAAAGTCAGTTGTTCTGGATATTAAATGAACAATGTTAGCTGAAGCAGACTTCTATAATCAAATAGAAGAACTCGTTCGAAAGGAACTCACAATCAACCATTTGTGAACAGGTGTATCAGTTTTAAGCTGGACTCCTACCCAAACCAAACAAGTCAAGAATTATAACTTGTGTTAGGTCTTTCTTCTCACTCAGGTGATTAGGATATGTAAAAGGAAAAAAAAAACAACAACTAATGAATGCTTTATATATAATAATAATTATTATCTATGTATTTGAAGTTACTCCTAATATAGATTCTATGAATAGAATGGAACTCGATATGAAGCTTATTGACTGCCAATAGTGTCATGTAAGTTTCTATCATAAAATATTCTTGCTTAGATCTTTCATTAAAAGTGAATGAAGAGACGTATATATTTGTTTTTATATCATATTATATCTATCAATCTGTCTTTTCTTTCCTATCTATTTTTCTTTTCACCTCTATTCGTATCGATCTATGGATTTTGAATGTGAAATTTAGAGTAAAAGTCTTTATTTTAAAGTCATAAAAAATCTTGATTTTTAAGTGCTTTAATCGGGTGTAGTAATGGGGAAGTATATATAACCATGCTAGCTAATGAACTATAGTAGGGCAGTCTGGGCTCTTTAACCTTGGTATGGTAATTAGTCTAGGAGAAGGAAAACTCTGAATTCAAAACTGTTAAACTCCGATTAAAAATTGACCTTGTGTCGCATCCTGCTCGTGCGGAGGGGTTAGGTATATGCATATATGGGCAAAATACTTGGGCATACTAAGTTCTCTTGCATTATTGGGCGGCCAGTTTAGGAGAAGGATTACTCTGAATTGAAAATCAGGATATAAAGTTTCTAAGGCAGTCGTTTTCTTCAATACCGTTTTGGCAATTTCTGCGTCGACATTGGTGCCTATCCGTAGCATCCATTGCTTTGACAACATTAACAATGTTAAGAGGATAGAACCGTCTCCATTCCATCAACATTTTGATTTTGACGCAGATCCATGTACTCACTACACTATGGATGCTGCATATCTATATATATATCTATCTATCTGTATTATCATCGGTCCATGCCTATCTCTTTCTCCACCCCCCACACACAATCTTTTCATATTATTTATCAGTTTGAAAGAAATTAAAAAGAAAGAAAGAAAATGCGATATGAAAATGATCCCTATCGATTAGATAAACAAAACATTATTAGCAAATCAAGCATTTTAGAAAGGTGCGGCTTAAACAAACAAATGCCTCAAAAGGAGCGTTAAGCAGTATGGCGGTAGTTCCACAAATGTGAAACTTGCGATGAAATTGATTGGAAGACACTCTACTGAAAACAAAACGGATGAATGTAATAGTCCAAAAGAAATTGACACTCAAGCAATAACGATTGGAGAGGAATTGGCCACTCGAAACCTTGCAAGCTTCGAACGGAACAGAACAGACGATGAGTGTAACTACCCAGGGGAAACAAACCCGGCACAACAATCTTGTTGTGCAAATCAACCATAAACCTAATCCATCCACCGAACACTTCGAGTGCTTGAAACAGGAAAGGCAATTCCTGTTTACGTCAACACCAATAACTGGTTGATTCCAGTGTTCACGGAACGGTGAGTAGTTGATGTAAACATGAATTGCTTTCCTCGAATGTCTTCTGAAGAAGTTGCACAGATTAAACACACGGCTGAACACTGTAAGACCCTTCCACCTCACCCCACTACCACTGCGTCGAAGATCAAACACTTTTACTTACAGTCCATTCGGGGGCTGGGGGTTAGATTCAGAAGATGTGTGAAAAAAATCATAAAGCTTGTAGTACACACACACAAAATCGGCTAAAACTGCACCTAAAAAATCTTAGTTACCGAATCAAAAGTCAGAATTTCACTATCACTAGAAAGCCATGTTGCTTTAAAGAATTACAAAATGTAAGAAGATTATCTATCTATCTATCTATCTATCTAAATCTGTTAATCTCTTTTGCTTTATTTATCTGTTTGTCTATCTGATTCTGTATTACTGTAGTCCATACTTCTCTCTCTCTTTATATATATATATATATATATATATATATTGGGTGGGGAAGAGCGGGCTAAAAAGTTCATATGATAACGTCATATCTGCTGTTGATGACTTTTTTGATCAATGAGATCCAAACACTTCAATACCGTTGGAAGAAGTGTGTGGACCACAAGGGGGTCTATATTGAAAAATAAACCTCATTTGATCACATTCCATGAGTGTCTTGATCAGGCTATAAACTTTTCAGTCGACCTTCATATATAATTGATTATGATTAAAACTTAACTCCAAAAGCGTTTACAATCAGTAATATTTTACAGTGCTCCTATGCACGAAAATTCAGAGCAATATCACACTATTTTTAAAGTATGAATAACGTCTGATGTATTGAACACTAGCTCATGAAAGTAGTTAGTTTTTATACTGTTCTTTATTATTTTATGCTTGGATAATATAATATTATACACCCTATAAAAAAAAATTAACTACCTTTTAAATACTTTTTCTGAACCAAAGATTCGAGTCTTTATTATTTGTATTGGAAAATTATATAATTCATACGGATATCATTTGATAGTATTTCTTACCAAACTTTTCTGCTTCGAAACACTGTAAGCCAGAAAAATTTATTATTATAAGATTTAACGAGGTGTTAATTCGTGAATAACACCCCGTTTCTTATAATGTATTAGATTTTCCCAAAGAGAGTTACCTAACACAGAATATTCATTAGGAAACTGAACAAGTCAATTGATATAAAAAGACATCTAATTGTAAATAATACGAGTATGGAACTCAGTTCCCTCGCTATGCAATACAAACGTCACAAGCGTTCAAGGAACAAACTGAAAAGTCCTTACAGTAAAAAAAAGTGGAAACCACTTATTCTTCTCAGGTTTGGAATATAAAGGAAGGTGGCCCCATGTGCTCGCCACCGAGGAACGAACCACAACGTCTGCTCTTCTCATTATTATTATTGACAAATATAAAAGTGTGATTAAAAAAAGTGATTGCTACAGAATATTGAAAAATTAGTAATAATTATATAAAACATTTATAAATGAATCAAATTAAGGCATTAAATAAGGCATGAGAGGTTGATATGCGGTTAAATAAACCAAAGCAAAACATGCATACATACAAACATTATACATATATATATATATATATATATATATGCATACTCATAAGTTCAGTCAACATCAGATAAATCTAATGCATTAATAAATTATAGTATTTCATTCATCAAGTTTAAAATTCTATATAATATGTCATCTGAACATAGTACATCCACCATTGAACTATTATCTAGTTTTATTCATCATATTCAGTATAACATATATTTCAGTTACTGTTATATTGTGACTACTCGTGCGCGGTTGACCTGACTGTCTTCAATAGTACGGGTTCATAAGTCACCATGCACATCGACGCACATGTAGCACCCCACTGCCGGTTGTTGTCCTCTACCACTGCTCCAACAGGATATGAACAGGATGTGGCTCAGAAGGGGGTTCGATCCTTCTATACGACTCCCAAAATATATAACATCTCATTCAGTTGATCGGCGTTGTATACTTACCGATAAAATATCACGCTTTAAATCAGCAAGCTGTTGAATTCCAACCAAACTCACTTGGGTTGAAAAGGAAGATAAACGATAGACAAAGTCAACGATAGCAATTTGTGTGTTTATTATAACAGAGATTCATTTCTTTTATGTGTTAATTGTAACTTGGAACAGTGGACAATTTTCGATTTCTTTAACATTAACAGAAGGTTTGGTTTGGTTTTATGGCATATGAACCATTGTAGGTTATTTAATGCCGAATCCATTTTCATATATATAAAACAGTTCTATTTCAAACAATTCAAACAATACAATTTAGTATAAGTACAATTTTTTGTTTACACACAGTAAAAATGTAAAACAGTTCTATTTTAAACAATTCAGTTTAGCATTACAACTCAGTTTAAATGTCAAAGCAGTTCTATTTCAAACAATTCAGTTTAACTTAGTACACAGTTTAAATCTCAAACAGTTCAATTTGACTTATAAATAGGACCCTATCAGGTGCTACAACTCCGGGGCAAAGTGGACCTAGGAGCGATGTCAGTAGAGAGGTATTCCGCATTCCCCAAAGCTCCAGCATTACTGAAGCCTCTCCATCAGATTGTTTTGTGTCATATCTAGGACACTCGTTGGGGAGGTTTTCTCACTCTGTAGATATGCAGTCGGTGTAGTCTACAGCCTCAGCTGACTGGGCCAAACAACAAACGGTCACTTCGTAAGTAACTAAGTGAAAGACACAGCTAACAGTCACTCGTGTTTCTCAAGTCTGGTCTCAAATCGACTTTACTCTGTTCTGGTTTGACATGGTCCTTTACTTAAGGACTGCTTCTTATATATCTTTCTCAATTTGCAAAATTATACACAATCATTTTCAAACAAAACAAGGATTCAACTTGTCTATTTTACCAGCTTAAAAAGAAATAAACTCTCTAATGTAGTCGAGGATGGACTATCCGAATGGCCGTTTCAGTCGATGCCAGCGCATCTCAAAATCTCAGTTCTATTTGTTATTATATTTTAAACAAAACAATTATTCTTCTATTTATCTTCTCGGCCTAGAGAAAATACGCGTTCTGATATCAATTCTACTCGTGATTATCTTTTAACCAAAACAATTATTCTACATTTCTATATTTTCTGTTTTTCCGATTTCAACATTTATTTTTAAAGTTTTGGAATGTTTTCTTGGCATCTCCTGATAAAGAATGAATATAGAGTTCAGAATGGAAATGACAGATGCGTTGGAGGGGTGAATTTTTGTTACACCGACTTTTACTCGATCTTACTTTTCGTGTTCAATCCCACTCAGCACATTTCACAACATCAAATCAATTTCTATTTCGGCCATTGATTCTTTCTCGATACTCATTTGAACTACCAGATTTCTTCCACCAAGAAATATGGCATCATCCACTGCATTAACCACTGCTCCAAACCTCCAACTGCATACACATGCAACAATAAATGCAAGCACTAAGTTTAGTCTGTTATGTGTTATCAAAAGGACTAATTACAGTGAGATGGGCAATCAGGAAGATAAGACATGGAAATGAGTAACGTATATATACATATATGTATGTATGTATGTATGTATGTCATCATCGTCATCAAGTCACGCTGATAGTTTTGTCACTCTCACACACACACACACACACACACACACGCTCTCTCTCTCTCTCTCTCTCTCTCTCTCTCTCCATCCGTCTCATTTATTGCTCCTAGATGGTCCTCTTGGCTGCATAAAGTGTCCGCCCAAAGCTGATGTGTATAAGTATTTGTTGACCATCCAATACTGGTGCGTGCATATTTGGGAGCTCATAAGAGAACATTGCTAATGAACTCGTCTTCACCTTTACTGCAGCAATCCATATGTCTTGTTCGTTTTACTTGGATGGTTTTTTAGATGAGGGTTAGTGGCTGTACAAATGTTGTTTTGTAGGGTGTTATTTCCAGAATTTGTTCAAGAGAGCACGTACCATTCTTGTGTCGTTCCCATCTAGCTTTTTCTTTGCGTGTTTTGTTATCGTTCATGAGGTGCATCCATATAGTACTATGAACACAAGTAGAGCTTGGAAGAAATCCCATTTTATTTTATAAAAGAGATCAGATTTCCACTCGACCGATAACTTGTCAATACCATTCCACGCCTTCAGTATCGAAGAAGTCGGTGTCGCCATCAGATGAGCGACCTATTCGTTTCATGTTTTTTAAAACATCATTATAGCGACAGCAGTTTCTTTATGGAGACAATATATTTATCAGATTGATATGTTTCACTAATTGACTAAGGTCGTGAGATTATACATGAGTTTACTACTAAAATGGAATCAACATTGCGTTAAAATCTATAAAAATCCTCTTGTTAACTTGTGTTTTTTTTTTTCAATAAATCACCTTTCCTTAATAAAATTGATGAAGTCATAATAGAATAAACAAATAAAAATTCTATGAGCGTAAAGTAACAATTATAATTGTTGGAAATTCACTCAAACGATGAATTCAAATCCTAAATGAGGCTGATTGTATTTCACTTTACGCTGATGACTGTACGAAAAACAGGAATGCTTATCATCTCCATCCGTCTATGTAAAAATAAGCCCGACAGTTAGTAAGGTAACCAGTCTTGGAGAAGGAAAACTCTGAATTCAAATCAGCTGTATTCCACTTAGAATCTGATCTTGTGTCGCATTTTTCACGAAATAGTGAGTTTTGGTTTATATATACATGCGTTCAGCATAACTTATCAGTGTTAGCAATTCTGAAGTATTGATTCCATTTTTGGCGATAAATCCATTTGCATTCTGATGACGCTAGTGCACTAGTGATACATGTCAATTTGATTTTCTAAATTCTCTTATCAACAAATTTAACTGCAAAGTTTGCTCATATGTATATATATATATATATATATATATATATGTGTGTGTGTGTGTGTGTGTTCACATTCTTCCTGTTCAAAATCTAACTAGCTGCATAGTTATATTCAGTTTTACTTTTCATAACCATGCAACTGAGAAACAAAGCAAAAACAAAAACAAAAAAAAAAAGACCAAAAAAAAAAAAAAATCAAACAAACCAACCAACCAACAAAAAAAACAAAACAAACAAACTATTCTTTTTGGTCTGTTTTGGTTCCCACACCGTCAATAAGTAGAACTCTTATTTATAGTAGACAACATCACTCGTTAGGCCTTACCCAAGTGGAATCTATCAAAATGTGAAATACGTGAACATCTAATCTGAAAAAAAAAAGCGAAAACAAATTTCCCCTACATATTTTGATTAGGAACAAGAAGCAAACAACAGCCCCGCTGTCAATATTTGTTGTAGATGCCGTGAAGGTGCCAAATGTCTCTGACGACGTAAGTTAAAATGTTTCCAACGTTTATAGTTTTTCTTGGATATTATTTAACGTCAGTAGAAGCCAGGAATATTCTTTTCATTTTCGGCATAATTTCAAAAGAAATAATCGTAAAACTTCTTGTAATATGCGAATGCAGCAAACTAGCATACAAAAATAAAAAAAATACAAAAGCAGGCATGACTGGATAGGAAAGGTGATCCACTGATAATCATGCAAGAGTGTGACCTTACTGACAAATGGTATATTCCCAAATTAAAATCTATCCTAGAAACTGAAACGCATAAAATTCTCTTTAACTTTGAAATACAAACAGAAAATCGAGAATTTTTGAACATTTAGAGCGGATTACCCAATCCTGGGCAAAAAATTAGGTGCAGTTTTTATCGTGTGGAGTTTGCCGTTTCAGCGGATTGCAGAGTAAAAGTAAAGAAAGCGAAAATCTGGACAACTACATGGACCTCGCCAGAGAAAAAGAAAAGTTGTAAACCATGAAGGTGATGGTGATACCTATCGTAGCTTGAGTACTTGCAACATTTTCAAATAACTGGAAAAGAGACAGGATGATCTGGAGATGAGACCTTCCAGACCCCAGCACTGCTAAAATAAACTAGGATACTTTGACAACTCCCGGAGAGGAGGCTTCCTGTGAATAACTATCAGTTAAAACTAAAACAAGGTGGAAGACAACGACGACAGTCTATTTTAACATTCAAAACGTTTTTTTTTAGGAATTCTTAGATTATAAATAAATGACTCCAAATAAAAAACATTATATTCTTAGAAAAATTCGAAACACTTCCTAATTCTCCGATGAAAATAAATATCTTCAAATAAAAAAGGGGAAAGGTGAATTTTCATTAATTCTCAAATTCCAAATGCCTCAAAATTAAAACTGTTATATTCCCCAAAAAACTCGAAAACTTGATGATTCTAAGATTCCAAATAGTGTACGCCGAATAAAAACCGCTATATTCTTAGAAAATTCGAAAAGGAATCCCATTATAAATTCTCAAATTCCAAATAAATATCTCCAAATAAAAACTGGTTTTCTTAAAAATTCGAATAGACGTCCATTTTATCAATTTTAAAATTCTGCGTGTGTACGTACACGTACGAATGTGCGCACACACACACACACACACACACACACACACACACACACACACACACACACATATATATATATATATATATATATATATATATATATATATAGATAGATAAATTGATGGATAGAAATAAAAAAAACATAAATGAAATTGATTAGAAAAATGGTTTGGTTTGTATTTCAACCATGTTAAAAACGCCTAGAAATGCTTTAAAGAAAAAATAAGTTAAAAAATTAAATGCAATGTTTTTTTTAAATTTCTTCCTTTTTCCTTCTTTTTGTTGATGGGTGAGGTAAGATATGTATTAAGGTTCGTGGGAGGTGGGGGAAGATTAAGCTGAGATAAACAGCCGTAATTGTTGCTGGAAGTGGTTTTTTACTTTAATGATTTTATTTTTCTTTAGTTAAAGAATGCGAGAAAGGTTCATGAATACAAGATTTTGCCATTTGCAGAATAAAAAAAAAAAAAGAAAGAAATACGTGCCACTGATTATTGTTGGAGCGTTACACAACATGTCTGAGACTCTATAAATGACAACGATGAGACTTCGCGTAGGAATGTTGATGTTTGGCCGACTTTCAGAGTGACATATCACCGCACACACACACACACACACACACACACACACACACACACACACACACACACACACACACACACATATATATATATATATACAAAATAAAAATACACAATATGACGCATGCACCCAAACATCCATGCAACTGAAAATTGCCCGCATATTCTTAACGATGCAACCACAGACATAAAGAAATAGCTCCGTGATTTTCTTTATAATAACGAGCATAATTCCCGTAAAAGTTTACGGGATTTACTTATACACCGGCACTCCTGCCTAGGATAAGAGCGTGTGTTCTCAATACTTTGGGGTAGGATCAGAATGTTTTATTTGTTTCAGTGTTTCTTTTCAGCTACAGTCTCTTTCGTGTTTGTGCAGGATATAGTAAAAAATAAGATAAAATGAAATAAAGTTATATTGTTCTGGTGATTCTGACTTTGCTGCAGAATCTCCCCACTGTACAGAAGGAAAGGACTAAATAAGAGAAGTAGTTAAATGCAGGATCAGAGTTAATATATTTACCCAACCCCTTCGTCAGAGTTTTCCTTCTACACCGGTTGCCGCTTCAATTCTTAAGAATCAGATTGATTCATACCTTTTCTTAAAGAAGTATGTGTTAAGTGAAACGCAGTTTCGTCCACGATTTGAAAATAGCTCACCGTATCCATTTTCTATGACGGTAACCGTTATACCGCAAACATTTCCTATCAGAATGTAGTTCCCAAAACTTCTCTCAAGGAAGAGTGTAGTATCTGTTTCTCATCGGCCATATTCTTATTATCGGACAGGGGATAAAAAACGTGGCGAGTCTATCGTTGGGCAATTTTTGATCTTACCCACACCTACCTGTGTAGTCTCCCACATCAAACTGGTCACGGGACACATTCTACTCTCGTCGTAAGGTAGTTAATTATCGGACCAACGTGTAATATATGTACATTCTGTTTGGAAGTAGAGTATCGATTCTCAGTACTCGGCCTTGGATCAAAGTGTAGAACCTGTACTGGCGAAAATTACACGGTTATAAAAAATCTATATGATATAGGATAAAAATATGAAAAATATTGCCTAAATATCTGAGACAAGGAGTTGTTATTATTCAATAAATTATAATTTGAAAAGACTGTACATGCACTGGCTGAAGAGTCAGAAAAAAATGACATTAAGTTTAAAGCTCTCAAAAATTGAATTCGACGTGTGCTACGGGAATAGAAAAAGCGGATGAAAGCATTAGTCGAGAGATTCTACCCGGGCCGGGAGCGAGATTTACAGGGATGAATATGAACAGTCTACCCCAACGTGTATAGTTAAAGAACAATACCCAAGAATCAGGAAAAGGGTCCGAAGAATTAAAAAATACAGAACTGTGAAGACCATAGCCAGAATACTAAGCAGTCTTATAAAAAGCTGGAGAGGTATTGTCACACGGACATCAGTGAAAACCATCACTTACAACTAGGGTAAAAAAATCGTAATGAGATAATAATTTTATATATATATATATATATATATATATATATATATATATGTATATGTATATATTATGTTTATATTCCTATGCATGCACACACACACACACACACACATATATATATATTCAAAAATGGTTTATATTTTATTTATCTATTTATGTATTTATTTGGCAGGGCGTGGGAGCCATGCAGCCGAAGGCGGGACGGTTTCACGCACATTTTTCGGAGACCCCCGGTCCAGGAACCTACAACGTTCGTTCGACACGAGATAGGCGTGGCTCCAAGACAGCTGCTGACTCAGCACAACAGGTGTCCAAGGTCTGTGTGTCATGCGTACTCTATTATCTTTTTCTACACAGTTTTTTCTTCTTCTTTTTCTCCAACTTTCTGTCTTTTCTTTTCTCTTTTTTGTTTTCCTCTGACTTTTTCCCAACTCCTTTTATCTTGTACATAAGTGCCTCGGTCTACAATGGCGCTGATACATTTCATCATGCAATGAACAGTAATGTACATGTAAACACAAGCGTATTTACCTATCTTCACGTAAACTTACGTCCTTGGTAAAAGATGTGCAAATAAAACTATGCACTTATTTACTACGTACAGATGTAAGTATATAAACTTCTTACTTCGACACACTAATGCATAGATATACATAAAGTAACCTCTCATCGTCATATATATATATATATATATGATACAGCCACAGAAAAATTGTGAGTTGAAATACACATATTTAATGACAAACGATTGAACATGCAACCTAGATGAATGCTTACACACATACATAAGATACGCATGCGTACAAATAAATGTGCAGCCCAGTCAGGGTTGTAGAATAAACTGACTACATCTCTGTGACTCCTCCGAACGAGTCTCCTGAATATGACATTAAATCCTCTTTCCTAGAGCTTTGGGGAATATGAAGTATCTCTTCATTGTCATTACTACCTGGTCCACTCTGACCCAGAGTTGTAGTATCTCTTAGGGTTCCATCTATGGGTTCAATAGACCTGTTTAACCATTTAACAGTGCAAAAACAAATGACTGATATCAAATTGAGTTATTTGTGTTACATAGCAATACTTGAAACCGTTTTACTATGATTATTACTAAATAGAATTATTTGCGTTAGATAGGAATACTTGATACTCTTTATGTGAAATCAAATGAACTCTTGCTTGTTTAAAATATTATCTACAAACTATTCGTTTACAAATCATACATATTTAACATATATGTATAAACAAGATTTGGCATCAAATAATCTACTCGGGTTGATATGCCAAAAGTCCGACGAACAAAATAAAATATATACGGGCTCACAAATACACACACACACACACATATATATATATATATATATATATATATATATATATATAGAGAGAGAGAGAGAGAGAGAGAGAGACCAGTCGGTTCGGGTTGCAGAATACACCGACTGCTTCTCTGCAGCGGGATAAGACCCCCCCCCAACGAATAGAATAAAATCTGACATAAATGAAGACAAGACGAAATGATAATATTATATGTTTTATTATAAGGATAGCTTCACCAGAAACGAAATTTTATTTCGCATAAATGTCGTCTACAGCTGACATGAAAGGGAGGAAATGCCAAATTTTCTCTCGCTTTTTCTTGTCCCTAGTAGACTTAGTTTTTTGGAGGAAAAAAATTTCATTTCTGATGAAGCTCTCTTTATAGTGATTCATATCAATTTATTTTTCTGTATTGTCTTCCTTTATTCTCATACGTTCGGATTTTGCTTCTGTCCTCACCAATTTTTGAAAGAGACACTCTAAGTTTAAAGCCAAGGAGGATGAGGCAAGCTTCTTCAGCCTATAAAAACCTAATCTCTCTCTCTCTCTCTCTCTCTGCAGCATAACATACATAGAGGAACTGAGGCTCTATACTCCCTCAAGGTGTCCATAGAATGCTGTCTTTTTGTTGAAGATTTAGTTTTAAATTGATATGTAAGTAAAGTTGGCGACCGTAGTCAAGGGGAACCCGAAGGCTCCCTTTTCAATAGCTACTACACCAAGGTGTAGGGGAGGGCGCTACTCTTTTCTCTAGATTGCTCCACTTTACTCTTGATCCGTACCTTATGATGCTGAGTGTTAAGCAAGGAGGCATCGGGTACCATTTTTTGAGTCTTTGGTATGACTCGACCTAGGATTGAACCCCGGTCTCCCGGGCCATGGGTGAACACTCTAACTATCATGCCAATGGCCGGTGTATTCAGTTATAAAGATAAAGATATATAAGAAGATATATCGATATGGTGGGTTTACTGAAATGCTCTTGGCTTGATGAAGGAGGTAAATGGTCTAAAGTCATTGTTTCAATGCTTCGTGAAGAAGTTTGGCAAAACAATTTTTCTTGAAGTGGATAATGTCATTTGAAGCGACTTGTATATTCACCCCGAATGCTGCTGAGAATAGTTTAGGTGGGTGGAGTGGGAAGCAGTGGGGGGATAATATCTAGATAAATAAACAATTTGGGGTTACAGATAGGAATGTCAATGTTATTTGCTTTGGAAATTGAAAATATAGATCGTTTCGTTTTGACAGGTTGGTTGAGATAATTGACATTTTTTAAGTAAATATATGAAAATGAAATTGGTCGAGAATAATTTTACTGTACTTTTGTTAGATAACTGTTGATGATTTTACGGCAGGTCAACTCTTGTTGAGTTATTTTATGCCGAAGTCTCCTTTCAAGCAATTATATGGTTTCAAGTAACTAATGATAATTATCATTTATAAGCAAATTTAGCTTCCAATAACTATTCTAATACAAATATTGTAAACATAGTTATATGGTTTCAACTCATAGGTTTAAAATGTATGTTTCTTATTCAGTAATGATCATTTGTTTGAACTCATGTGGTTTCAAGTATTCTTATCTAATACCAAACATTTTTGGATAGATAGATCTATCGGACCCATAGATTGGACTCTACAAGTACTACCACTTTGGCCCCTGAGTATTGGCAACGAAGATGGGATTCCACACTCCTCAAAGATTCAGAGCTGAAGCTGTGTTAGTGGATGCAGTTTGTCGTCCTGCTTACATACCACTATACCTTTTCCAGTTCAAAATGGGAGTAGTTCAGTTCAAAATGGGAATAGTTCATTTCAAAATGGAAATAGTTCAGTTCAAAATGTGAATAGTTCATTTAAAAATGGAAATAGTTCAGTTTAAAATATGAATAGTTCATTTCAAAATGGGAATAGTTCAGTTCAAAATTATTGAATTACCAATCAACTGGAAAACCCATTTTATTTATGGATGAAACGAACTTTAATCTTCATATTTCCAGGAGAGATGGGCGTTCTCTAAAGGGTAGGCGATGTAACGTAGTTTCAGTCGGTACTCAGGGTGCCAATATTCACGTTATTGGATGTATTGGTCCCCGTGGCCTCGTGTACCATGAAATTCAAAGAGGATCTTTTCGAAAGGAAAGCGCACAGTCTTGGATGCGAGAATGTTTGAGAGCTGCAAAGAGACAATATGGGGGTCTAGTTGTGATGGTTGTTGACAATGCCCCATGTCACTCAAACATTGAAGAAGTTTTTAGTGAAGAAGAATTTCTAGGATGTGAAGTGCTTAGGTTGGGACCATACAGTCCAAGTATGGTCTTTAATCAAAGCTTACGTCAAGCAGGAATTGGCTGCTAAAATTGTGAATATTCTTGCAATGGAGAGAAGAGATGGCTTGTCAATTACTGAACAAAGGGCGAGAGCTTTGACTTCATTAATTGAGGAAGAATTGGGAAGGGTTACACCAGAAGTATGCAATCGTTTCATAGCTGGAATTCAATCTAAAATTCCTGCAGCTGTAGCATTAGAAGATGTTGTGTTCTAATAAATGACTTGAGGAATTTTTTTATATTATAAAATGTTACAATTTTATTGCTAAAATAATTTATAAAATATTTTTTATATTTATACTTATAATAATTTTTCCATTTTGAAATGAACTATTCCCATTTTGAAATGAACTATTCCCGTTTTGCACTGAACTACTCCCATTTTGAACTGGAAAAGGTATAGACGTAGAGGATGCAGTCTGAGCAAAAGGGTGATTTTATTGGATGGAATTAAGGGGGCTTTTGATGAAAGATATAAAATAAGGTGATGACGTCATTAACCTTTAATATTTATTGTAAAAAGAACTGCCAAAATATCAACAGTCTGGAAATGTAGAATCCAAGACTAAAAGTCAGGCTTTGAAGGAGGTAGAGCTCGAGGGTTCGGGCTGGATAGAAGATCAAAGTTCGAAGACACGAAAAATCAAAACATAACTTCATACTTTTATCTTCGGGGACTTTACAATAACCAAAAAAAAAAAAAAAAATACCAAACCAAAATTTGTTGTTTTCGATTCTTTCCTATCTACAAGTAATAGACCTAACATTTGTTTGTATGTTTCGTAGGCCGTTAACGTGATCAGAACCCAATGTAACCAGACCTTGAATCCATTGTCGTACTATTCGTTGTTGTGGTTCGCCAAGTAACACGATGAAACGTTCGTGATATTTCACATATTATTCCTAGAATTCAGTAATGTTGGCGCAACATTTGGAAGATTTCTTTGTTGTTTAACATAAACATTTTTAGCGTTTAACAACATTGCATTTTAGTAAATATTAAAAATGGTCATCGTGGTGTAATAGTTAAAGCACTGGACTGCGGAATCGTAGTAAGCGAGTTCGAACTCCAGTCGTGCTATTACGTTCACTTTCGAACTAGTTACCGGATGTTGTATATCGTCACTAAATCCTAGTTTTAACATTTAAGACTAGCCTGCTAAATTATTTGACGTCATCAGGCGAAAAATCGAATAAAAAATTAAGGAACTGAAATCCGGAGAGAGAGAGAGAGATTGTAAATTTACAATAATATGTAAAAAAAAAAAAGAAGCTTTTTAAAAATATGCGCAAAGGAACGTGCATAAAGGTAGCAGAACTGAAAGTATTTAAGATACACACTTAAGGAAACTTTGAGATAAATCTTATTCTGATATATATATGTATATATATGTATGAGTGAATGATTTTTTGTTCGCTATAGAAAACCAAATGATTGAAATGATAAGTTTAAAAATTACTTCATATAAAACGTTTTTTTTAGAGTCTTTACGTTTTCAAATATTTCAAAATTGACGGAAAGAATAACAACATTCTCATCAATTCTGTTCATATCTTCATGCATTACCATGATTTCACAATGATTTCACTCTATTATATAACGTGAACCGAGTTATTGGCCTTATGAGTAGAGTGTTCGCCAATGGTCCGGAAGACCGGGGTTCAATCCCAGGTCGAGTCATACAAAAGACTCAAAAAATAGTACTTGATGCCGCCTTGCTTAGCATTCAGCATTATAAGGTATTGAATAAGGGTAAAGTGGAGCAATCCAGGAAAAGGAGTCGCGCCCTCCCCAACATCTCGGTGGAGTAGCTATTGAAAAGGGAGCCTTTGGGTCACCCTCGACTAAGGTCGCCAACTTTATATATATATGTAAAGAAAATTTATTCACTGTAGAAAAAGAAACAGTTGTACCTCTAAATTCTAAAAATGTCTTCATAATAACGAGTATTTAACAGGAAATTTAATGGTGGTAATTATTTTCTATTTGGTTCTATATTTAAGGATGAAATTAACAATTGAAGCTCACAGCATTATTATAGCCGATAGAAAAAGGAAGATAAACAGTTCAGATTTTCTAATCCCCAGTTCATGCCCTCAGACTCAGTTCATATTGAAGTTATATTTTATACGTCTCCATAAAGATAATTTTTTAACAATAAAGAAACACCCGAAAACATTTAATATTACTCTTATATTGGCGGTAAACAATATTTACTCTTTAATTTTTTTCCCCTCTCATCTGATAGTATTAACGAATATTCATTACTTTTGTAAATTGTTGTTTGTTACTGCTGGAAAGTGGGGATATTTTTACTTGGGAAAAGATTATTTTGTTGAGGAAGCATAGAAAGACTCTGATCGATACATTTTAAATTACTAATGTAGCTTTTCACCTCGGCAACACTAGGTAACTTACCTGATATATATATATATATATATATATATATATATATATATATATATATATATATAAATATATATATATATATATATATATATGTGTGTGTGTGTGTGTGTGTGTGTATATATATATATATATATATATATATATATATATATATATATCTGTCTGTGTGTGTTCGAGGGTTGTTAAAAAAGTTGTAAGCCGCCTCACCCAGAAAGAAGAGAAATAGCTGTATATTTTTGTTGTGGTACCTTGTACAAAAAAATGAGATGTGTGCTATAAATCTAAAATCTGGGTGAGGCTTAGAACTTTTTGAACGGACCTCGTATATATATATATATATATATATATATATATATATATATATATATATATAATACTACACGTTCACGTGCCTACACACACACAGACACACTAAGAAAGATATGAATGCATAAAACTATAGATATAGATAGTTAGATATATTTATATATTCACACATATATGCAAAAAAATTAGATAATATGTATAGAGAGATGAATATATAAAATCATACACGCACACACACATACATATATATATAGAGAGAGAGGGAAAGAGGGAGAGAGAGGCGTGGATATATACAAGGAATATAAATACAATAAATATATATACAATGAATATATACATGTAAGGACTTTTTAAAAGTATATGCAAAGAAATATGCCGCACCAACGCATGCGCCTAACGTATGTATGTAGAAAGTTGTGTGTATATATATGTATTTATGTGACAAAATAGAAATATACAATGCATCTTATTAAAAGAAAAAAAAGAAAAAAGAAACCAACAAAAATGGCTGACCTTGCCAAGAAAACATAGACATTGAGAAACAGAAAAGCATTGATGCCTTTGTGTCGTGTCATCACTGTTTATTCACCATGCAGCGCGTTGCATTGCTTTGCTGGAATAAGCTTTTTTTTTTCTCCCTATCCTAACCCACCTCCAAAATCCACCCCTACACCATATCTTACTTCGCTTTCTCCTTGTTAAAAAAGAACGGGAGAAGAGGAGGAGGAGAAAGATAAGAAAGAGGAGCAGAGCCCACAAACCTTCCTCTCCCTTCTCCTTTGCAATTCTCTCTTTATTCTTTCAGTTTCTTTGAGCTTCTGTTGTTAGTTCATTAAAGACCCCTTGCTTCTCGTTCCTGTCTGTCTCTGAGACGACGGCAGATCTCTTTGGATGGTACTGGGGTAGTTTGATAGATTTATAGAAAGATGACTGTGTGTTGAGTTGTCAATCAATTTTGCTAACTCATCTGTTTCGCTATTCTCTCTTTCTTCCACTATTCTTGTCTATCAGTCTAGACAACCCAACCTTGGAATTTCTGTCTTTTAGAGCTTCATATATATATATATATATAGATGCGTACTTTGCATAACGGTTATCATTAACGGTTAATGACGAGTCAAGTTCAGAATCTGGATGAGGCTGTCTGCACTTCAATTCACGGCTATGCCCTTGAGAAACGCATGAATACACCCCTTCTGTAAATAGTAAAGCAGATTAGGTTTTTTAGCCTTGGTAGCGTGATCAGTGTAGGAGAAAATCTGAATTCAAATGGCACATTTGCACACCATTCGTCTGTATTCCGCTTATCCAAGAAGTGCGGCTGGTTCTACTCAAGCCTTCATCATTCTAAAGAAATTCCCTGTGTTGATAGCCTCTAAGTTCCCATCTTAAACTGAACTCTTGGAACCTCATACATCGTGATCGATGAAAGAATATATATATATATATATATATATATATATATATAAGGGTAAAGGGTAAAGGTGGAGCAATCCAGAGAATGGAATAGCGCCCTCCCCTACACCTCGATGTAGTAGTTATTGAAAAGGGAGCCTTCTGGTCACCCTCGACTAAGGTTGCCAACTTTACTATATATATATATATATATATATGTATATTTATACATATGTGTGTGTGCTTATGTGTGGAGAATAAGTGTGTAACTAAATAAATTTCTAGAGTTCTAGAAATTCAGTAAATTTTATATCTTTAACTTGAGTAGAAAGTTTGTTGAAAGACAACAAAATTTACAACAAGCAAAGATGAAATTAGTTAAAGTGTTAATAAGCCTCAATATGGCATTAACAAGAAGAAAGTGAATAGCAGTTTGCATTGTTTTAAAATTCTATGATATATTTTCTGTATGTAAAAGGTCTTTGTTTGAGTGTGTAATTCCGCCGAGTCAAAGTATATGTATAGTCTTATATGTATGTGTAATGCTAAGCTTAAATAATCAGCCGTAGGGAATGTTATTGTTATGGGGGACATATATCCTGCCATACCCCAAAGATGGACTTGTCAAACCTAAACATATTATCCGAGCTAGCTCGCTCGGGGAAGACGACTTCTCGTTTCTGACGAGAGATTTGACCGACAGACTGCAAGCCGGGAACGGCTAGTATTTCTTTTGTATGACTTCCTTTTTTCTGTTAATACAATAACGTTCACCTATCACCCGTTGTTTGAATTGTTCTTCCACCGGTCTTTTCTGAAGACCACAACAGTTATATTAGCCCCAGTAGTTCTATCTAAAAGATAAACAAAAATTTCAGTATTTTTCCTTGTAGAGATATATATCCCTTAATAGAATAATGATGAAAATAAGCAGCATTAAAGAATTCTCTAATGAAAACTAACGGTTAGTCTATTTCATTACTTTCTTTATAAGATTTAGATAGGCGCCAAATTAGATAAAAAGTGGATTAATTTATCTATGATTCTAATTGGTTAAAATATACATTTTTAATAATCTCGAAGTAAAAAAAAAAAATTTAAAATTTTGGGGGGTTTTGGTTTTTTCATATTGTGCAAGGCAATTCAAATATCGTCTGCTATATCAAAGCAATTGCAAAAAAGGTGACTTCTGAAACGAAGGCGCTGATTGGTCAATAAATGTAAAAATATTGTTAAAAAAAATTTTTTTCACGAATATTAGTACTTTTGTTTAGAATGGAAATCATTTGATTTTACACAAACACACACACATACTCACTCACACATATGCGCGTGTGTGAAAAATTCCGAAGTAAGAACCTGAGGTGTAGTTTTTGGGAGATTCCGTGGCACATCAGTGTTCTATTTTTCTGTTATCAGCGTTTCCAAAATGTGCTGTTGATTTTATACAAGTCTTTATTACTACAAACTTATAATCTGCGAAGAAATCCAACGGTTCCTATTTTCAATAGGACTGTTGGGCCCTCATGCACCGAGAATCACAGAAGAGCCTATCACACACACACACACACACACAAATATTGTGTGTACTACAGGTAATTGAAAACAAATTATAATGAAGATAACTAATATATTCAACTAAAAATCACTATACTTTGCTTTTATCAAAGTAAGAAAACCAAGAAAAGATGTCTTAACGAAATCAACATTAACTTTGAGGACGACTTCTATAATTTTCACGATCTTGTCACATCCAATAAGCAGCCTCCCAGGCAAATTTGAATCCCCTGGTTTTAAATGTCTGGAGAGTAGTCGAAAGAGAAATCGACGAACATTACTTAAATACCAAGAACTTGCTAGAAGTCGCCTCTGAGGACATGATGACCAACATGAACGAAACACTACACGTTCCCGGGATGCCGTCTCTTCTGAGGCCACTTTAAGGCTATCGTCAAAGCTCTGTGTGGTTTTTGGTGAATAATAATTTTCTCTAAGTTTAATCATACAAACATTCTAAAAGATATATTGATTTTCCAATCGAATCATAATTTGTCTCGATTACCTTATACACGCGCTATATATATATATATATAGTTGGGTATATATATATATATATATATATATATATATATATATGGGCTGAAAAGTAAGTAAATGGATATTTATGTTTCCATAAGCAAAGATTCTGACTGTTACCGCCTCCCTGAAGGCCGTGTCAGCAGTCACTGTTTAAAACCAAGAGAAAAAAAGGAAGAAAACAATTGTCTGAAGATCGTTGAAAAATTCGTGAAACTGTCATTGAAGCTAAGAGTTTATCCAAATCTACAGGTTTTGTTATTTTCTTACGAATGATTAAAAATGATTTTATCACCGTTTGGAAATATAATCTCTCTCTCTCTCTCTCTATTTGTGTATATATATATATATATATATATATATATATATATATATATATATATGTATATAGTCTTCTAAACCCTCCATCTCCTTTTATTGAACTTTTTATTGATTCAAGTATTGTTTTGTATCAAATGTTCATTCTTTAGTGTACACCTTTCTACATCAGCTAATTCTATCAGTTTCTATGCTTTATCATTATATCCGTGTATTACTCATTTAACTATGATAATTAACTATAAATATGTATATCTATATATGTATATATATATATGTGTGTGTGTGCTCGTGCGTGTGTGTAAGTATATATATATATATATATATATATATATATATATATATATATATATATCTGCTTGTTCTCTAAGCTAGAACAAAAGCCTTGTAGACAAATCACTATATTAATTATTTTCCGATGCATTTTTTTTTATTGATAAAGTTATTTTGAAATTAGGTAAATGATTTGAAGTCATTAATTTCCTGTCTTTCTCATTGCTTTCTCTCTTAGACTTTTATTACCCTTCTCTTTTTCAAATTCTTTGTCTTTCTTTCTATTTCGTTCAGTTTTTCTTTCTCTTTCATTTTTATAACTTTCTTTCATTCCCTTTTTTTACTTCATTCCTTCTTCCTATCTTTCTCTCTTTTCGTCACTCTCTTCTATCTTTCTCTCTCTCTCTCTCTCTCTCTCTCTCTCTCTCTCTCAGTCTTTCTTTCATTCCGTGCTTTCTTTCATGCTTTTCTATTCTTCCCTTCAATTTTTTCTCCGTTTCATACTCTTCTATCTTTCTGTTTTTATTTCTCTTCCTTCTTTTATGTTCTTTTTCCTTTCATTCTCTTTTTTTTTCACTCACTTCTCTATTTCACTCTGTTTTTGCTTTCACTTGCTTCTTTCGTTTTGTTTTATCTCTCTTTTACTCTTTCTTTCTTCCACTTTTTTCTCTCACTCTCTCCTCTTTCACTTTGTTCTATATATTTTTCTCTTTCTTTCTTCTCTTTCTTTAACTCCTCGTTTTCTTTCACTTAGTACCATCTTTCCCTCTTTGTTTCTATCCTTCGATTTTTCTTTATTTCTCTTCCGTCTTTCACGTTTTTCTTTTATTCACCCTCTTCTTCATTTTACTCTGTTCTTTCGTTCACTCTCTTTTTTCTTTCACTATCTTTTATTTTTCACTCTATCTTTCTATCTCTTCTTTCTCTCTTTTTCTTTTTTCAAGGCCTCCTTTTTTTTCAATTTGTTTTTTCTTTCTTTCCCTTTTTTGCTTTTTTTTACTTGTTTTTCAATGTGTCTCTTTCAGTCCCTTGTTTATTTCATCCTTTATTTCCAATTTTCTCCATGTCTTTTCTTTTTACTCTCTTCTCTTTCACCCTCTTTCTTTCTTTCTTTCTTTCTTTCTTTCTTTCTTTCTTTCTTTCTTTCTTTCTTTTACTCTTTTTTCTTTCACCTATTTATTTTGCTTTGTTTTATCTTTCTCTTTTTATATCTTACTTCTTTTACCATTTTTTCTTTCTTTTTTTCTTTCAGACTCTTTCTTTTTCTATCTTTCTTTTATTGGTATTTCTATTTTTATTTCTCTTATTTTTTTCCTTCACCTCTTTCAATCTTTTACCCTCTACTTCCTTTTTCTATCTTTCACTTATTTTTCTTTCATTTAATCTTTCTTCCTCGACTCTTTAAGTCTTTCTTTTATTTTTTGTTGATGAGTCTTTCTTTCATCATTTTCTTTTATTCTTTATTTCACCTTTTCATAGAAACAAAGAGAGAAATAATATTTCTCTCTTTGTTTCTTTACTTTTCTTCTTTCGTTCTTGTTCATTCTCTTCTTTATTTTTATTTTTTACTTTCTGTCTTTCATTCTTCACTCTGTTTTTCTTTCACTAAATATTCTTTTCATGTCCTTTTACTCAGTCTTTCTTTCAGTTTATGATAACTGTTTTTCTTTCACTTTTTTTATATTGCCGTCTTACTCTTTCCAATCAAATCTATTTCACTCTCGTTTCCGTCTTGTTTTGCTTTTACTCTCTTTTGTCAGTTTCTTTCTTTCTTTCTTTCTTTCTTTCTTTCTTTCTTTCTTTCTTAATTTCCTTCTCATCTTTCTCTCTTTCCTTCTCTATTTTCTCGCTTTTCCTCAATTATTTCTGTCGTCTTTTACTATCTTCTTTCTGTCTTTTTTCACTTTCATTCTGTCATTTCTTTCTTTCTTTCTTTCTTTCTTTCTTTCTTTCTTTCTTTCTTTCTTTCTTTCTTCACATTTTTTAAATTGTTGTGTTTCATATCTTTGTTCCTCTAAAAAATGTTGTAAAACATCATATCTATCTGGTTGTTTTAATCAGCTACACTCGCACTACACGTCTCAACTTTTTGATTTTGCCAATGATTTATTTCGAAAACGTTACTCATCTCTTAAATACATTTTATCTACATTATTATGTAACACTCGACTGACTATATAGATTTTTTTCTTCAAAGAAATTTTCCTTTTAAAATATCAAAATAATTTTTAGGGTGATTTTTTAATACAAGAGATAGAAATATAAAAAACAAAACTGACATCGAAAGCTATATCAGTGTGAAATAGATACAAACAGTTAAATAGGAAGGACAGATTAAAAAAGATGATAGATATAAATGGCTTAATAGATCTTTAGAAAAAGGTGCATAAAAAAGAAGAACATGTTAGTTATAAGCAGATAGAATGATTAAACAATCATAAAACATGTATAAAGAGATAGGAAGAAAGACCCCCACCCCCCAAAAAAAGAAACCAAACAAAATAAATACCCATAGAATGAAAAAATATACATACACACATTTCACATCCTGTTTTTTAATCTTGGGAAAATTGTGAATTCAGCTGTACGTAAAATAATAAGTTAGACTGTACTTTTTAATCTTTGGAGAGAAACTGGTCGAGAAGAAGGAAAACCAGTTGTACTCTACTTAGAAAATCATCTTGTGTTGTATCTTGCTCATTGCAGAGAAGTTGGTTTGGTTTGGTTTTATGGTACATAAACCATTGTAGGTTATTAATGGCAAATCCATTTTTATACATATAAACAGTTCTATTTCAAACAATCCAGTTTAGTATAAGTTGAGCTTTTAATTTACCCACAGTTAGATTTCAAAACAGTTCTATTTCAAACAGTTCAGTTTAGTATAAGAACATAGGTTCAATATAAAAACAGTTCTTTTTCAAGCAATTCAGTTTAGCTTAAGTACACAGTTTAGTTCTATCTGACCCATAGATAAGACCTTATCAGGTGCTACCACTCCAGGCCAAAGTGGACCTGGGAGGATGGCAATAAAGGGGTACTCTGCATTTCCCAAAGCTTCAGCATTACTGGAACCTCACTATCAGATTATTTAGTATCATATCCAGGACACTCGTTGGGCGTGGGGTTTACTAACCTTTCTGCAGAGATGCAGTCAGTGTATTCTACAGCACCAACCGACTGGGCAAAGAGAAGTTGGATAAATACCTTCGGCACAATACCTAAAATTAAAGTTGTTCTTATGTGGCAGGTTTTTGAATACTTTTTACTTGATTAATCACTTGTAAACAAATCTAGTTTTCATTCAAACCCAAATGAATTAATTAAATATTGAATTAAAAAATATAACCAGTGTTTAATACAATTGCCATAATGGTTAGATTGTTCGCCAATGGCCCAGGAGACCAGGGTTCCATCCCAGGTCGAGTCATGCCAAAGACTCATAAAATGGTACTTGATGCTGCCTTGCTTAACACTCAGCATCATAAGGTAAGGATCAAGGGTAAAGTGGAGCAATCCAGGGAATGGAGTAGTGCCCTCCCCTACACCTTGGTGTAGTAGCTATTGAAAAGGGAGCCTTCGGGTCATCCTCGACTATGGTCGCCAACTTTACTTTTACTTTTATATGAGAAAAGAATCAGTAAATTATAAATACAAATGCACCTTTAATGTTTGAAATATTGTTTGAATTGGAAAGATGGGTTTAGTGGGTATTGAGGAGATTACTAATATTAACTTGCAGGCTTATATTCATTTTATGTGTGAAATGTTTCTCAGTTTGTGTAATAAATAATGTGTATAGCTAAACTCAGATTCCCAAATATACAAACTTGGAAAATCTAGTAAAATGGGCTCAACAGTCGCATAAATCTTGGGATATTTTGCTACAGTTTTTTGTTCTTTGAATATTATCCATTTTCTTTAAATGTGTATATAGACTTTGCTTCAAGATTGAAAGTCATTTCAATAAGTTCTATTTTAAGAAAGGTGTCTAAATGTGCACTTTCTACTTCAACAGTATTCATTCATTTAAAAAAACTTGTATTCTTTTTGAACGGGTCATATGTGAAGGAGACAGTACTAGTGACCATCACATGCAATCAGGCTTTCTGCCAGGTGTACTATATCTGGCAATTATTTTACATGATCTAGTGATTTTTTTCTCTTATAAAGGGATTTATAAAGACCAACTTGGAAATTCACTCCCTGTAGACCCCTAAATGATTTTATTTCCTCTGCCAAAATTTTATTCACTCTCAGGTGTCTATATGATCATTTGAATTATTTATCACTTTGAGGAATATAAGGCCAAAGCCAACACCATCTCTGGTGGTTTCCATAGCTTGTAGGCATTTTTATTGGTAGAGTTTCTTGCTCCATGCATCTTGGCTTTGAATACAGTTTTTCTTCTTCTCAAACAGTTTGCCTACAATGCTAGAAATCATAGTCTGACCTACGATTTACCCAGAGTTGGGTAGGGGGAGGAGGAGATAGATTTATACCTTTTCTAATAGCATTAGCATGAATTAAAACAGAAACAGCCTTGTTTAGGATTTGAATTCTGTTTCCTACCATGATAACTGTTATGACTCCATGTCTCCCTATATTAAATTATAGTGGAAATTATTATGTAGTGATCAACTGGCAGACAGGAGAAGTAAACAAACAAGAGTGAAGTTATTGGTGAGGAAAGCAATTCGACAACAACAACCACAAACTTCCTGAACCTTGAAAGCATTCGTATGATGTAATGGCTTTTATTGTTGTCATTGGAAAATGGACTTGACAAGCCAAGTTCAAATCCTGGATGAAGTTGATTGCATTTCATTTTGCACTAATTCCCCAGGAAAAGCATGAATCTATGTCTTCTCCCTTCAGCTATGGGTAAATAGTTGGGCAAATGGGGGTCTTTAACCATATTATGATAAGTGATCTTTGAGAAAGAAGACTGCATTCAAACCAGCTGTACCCTGTTTAATAATTGACTTTGTGTTGCATTCTGCTCATGGTAGAGAGGTTGCATAAATGCATTCTCAAATAAAGATCTTTCTTGTTTATTATTGTTTTAAATAATTCTTTGAAAAGGAAGACTCCATGAATTATGAGTCACTTGTAAGTGACAATATCAAGTTATATCTCATATTCAAGAGATATCATCTGGTTTTGTTATTTTCTTCAAGTGTCTCAAGGTCAGACTAAGTGGTTAGGCTGTTGGCCAGTGTTGAGGTCTCTAACCATCTAGAGATATGAATAGCAAAATCTAATTTTCAAAGTGGCCTAAAATCAATCAATCGTTTTTGGCGAAAATGTTTTGACATGGTTACTACAAATCCTTCTTTTAATAAATGATAAAATGCAAAACATTGACCTGGATTGGTAGTACCTGTTAGGGTCACATCTATGGGACAAATGAATCTGTTTGAAAATTATTATCATACAACTATGTGCAAACAACTAATAATTATAACCAAAAAATATAATTAAGAAATGATTACTATGGAATGTTGAAAATATTAATTGTTAGGATTTTAACCATTTATTATTATAGTCAAACATTTAATAATGAACCAAATTTCAGCATTAAATAAACCATAAGGGGTTGATATGTCATTAAATAAACCAAACTGAACTATATATATATATATATATATAGCGCACTGATTTTGTGCTGAGTTTTATGACACCTGCTGTTCAATGTACAAAGTAAATTTTATGTAAACTGGACCCTGAGTTTATATTCAAATATTTAATATGATTCACTTTTTTATTCACCTTTGTAAAGTTAAGTTACATCCACTATTCAAAAGATGGGCTGAAAGTCAGGACCCAAATTATAATTACACATAAATTGTAAATTAAGCCTGAACTTTAGTACTCTTTCAATTTTAAGCCTAATTTTTTTCAAAAAGGAAAAAATTCCCAAAGAAATTGTCATTTTCATTAAAAATTGTTGAAAGAACAATGGAAAGAAAAGTTCCATAAAAAAATAAGTTCGCTACTAGTTTTATGGACTCTGACTTAGTGTAATATTTTTTTTATCAAACAAGAACAAATACATCATAAACAATGTTGTCTACTGACAGGTTCTTCCATGTTGAAATTATTTGTGATATTAGATTCTAAACATCTAAGGCATGTTAGAACCACAGAATCATGTTTTTCATGAATCACTGTCGACTTTATTCAGTAATTGAAAGAAGTAGGCAAACACTTTTGGTGGTTGGGGAGAAAGTAATTCTAGAGTTAGAATTCAATAATGAAGTAATATTTTCCTCTTTCGAGTCAATGACTAGTAAACATACACCCTTAGAGCCAGCCTGAAGATTGAATATTAATCACATTGACTTTTTTCTGTGATAAGAACAGCATCTTCCCATTGCTCCAAGGATTGAAGTAATCTAACATCTATGTGACATTGACCCCAGGGACTGTGGCTATTTTTTTTACCTTATTCCTATTTAAATGCATGGGTGTTCTTTATAAATTGATCATATGTAACATTCAAAACCTGAAAAACTATTACAGCGATGGACTGCGGAATCGTAGTACGCGAGTTCGTACTCCAGTCGTGCTATTACGTTCACTTTCAGGCAAATACCCTTGGGAAAGGTATGAACCCCCTTATCCTCCCAGCTATGGGTTAAATAGTACCACTACTGTTCTTCTAAGAGAATGGCTTTGGCATTAAATAACCTAAAAAGAGTTGATATGCCATTAAACAAAGAAACCAAACCAAACCTGAAAAACTAAAAAAATTAATGTTTCATTTATTATTCATTTCTCTCTTGAAAAATGCAACTTTGATCTTGATTCTTTTTGAACCTGTAGGTCATGTGACTTATTTTAAATCCCATTTGAGTTTAAATCATTCTAACAAGCAGTAAGCATTTTGAATTTAAAGCAAAATATAAGTGCAACGTGAATAGTTTATGTCACATGACAAATGGCAAAATATTTAAATGAGAAAGTAGTTAAACACTGACTCTAAAATATTCAGTCTTGAAATTTTTTTCTATCACCAATGGCCACATAGGAGCCATAAATATTGACCTCTTGATGACGTTTATTTACTCATTACTTCTTAAAAAACAAATAGTTTGATAATATGTCTATATTTATTGCTGCAATAAAAAGCAGATTGGATGAATTTATGGTCAGTTTATGTAATTTAAAATCCCACTTGTAGGACAGGTTTTCAACTTGTCATTTTAATAAAGAGAATTATAATTATCTTGATCCTAATCCTTGATTTAATCTTTGTTGTTATTAAAGAAACAATTATTGCTATCTTTCTTATTATTTGAAAATTATTCAAGTGGCTTGGGGAAGAATGACTTTCACCAAGTTCAAAGTCAATCTTTTTTTTTTAATTGTATAGAACAGATAAAATTGCTTCGAAAATGAAGCTTTAGATTTATTTATGATGATGAAAATCTGATTTTATCTGCTTCGTTTTTCTACAAGTTCTACAGTTCAGATTCAATGTGATCTGTTTATATAACAAATACAAAGTATTTTCTTTTCTTTTTTTAATGATTTAAACTTTGTTGTATCGGAGAAATTACTTTGAAATTTTTAATTATCAAAAGAAAACAAAAAAAGAGTAGAAAAATCAAATATGGCCTGTTAATCTTTCTCTTTTCACTCAGTGTATATGTTAAATCAAGATTATTGCATACACACATAAACATACACAAACGCATAAACATACACAAATGTACATGAACACACACATACACACACCATACACACATATGTACACAAGATCACACACTTATACACAAGCAAATATACTCACATATGCACATGAATACGCACATATCCATACAAACACAACTATGTTTATTTGTGCATAGATGAGGTGAAAGCAAAAAGTATGATTGAATCTTTTAACTTTTAAAATGCAAAGAAAGATGTGTGGACTGCTGAGTAACATGTATTATAAAGTATTGATGTCGAAACTGTTGTTTAGAGATCTATATCAAGTCAGTGATAATTTGAAAAAAAACTATTGAGTTTTTATGCTTCTGATCAGCAGTTTTTGTTGAAACACAGGTTTGTGCAAGTGCTTACCATACTGAGTTCTCAATAACTTTTTTGTTTGCTAAACTAAAAATTCCTCTCAAAGGTAAGATTTGAAGATACAGAGGCACAGCTTCATACTACATCAAAAGAGGAGTCTCAGAGATGCTTTGATCAATGGAAAACTCACTGGAACAAGTGTGCTGAATGCCAAGGGAACATTTTTGAAGAAATTTTAAGTCTAATTAATTGTTTACTTCTCTCTTTGTAAATATTAGCTTCAATCTTGATTCTTTTTGAACATTCCTTGTATATGTAGGTCATGTGACTTATTTTAAAACCAATTAGAGTTTAAATTATTCTAACAGGCAGTAAGCATTTAAATGTAAAGCAAAACATAAGTTCAACCTGAATGGTTTGCACATGACAAACAGGAAAATATCTAAATGGGAAAGTAATTACTTACATCGTTATTTCATTTTGCTGCTGCATACCTGATGATGGGCATTTTTGAAATTTGAGCAGTTGGAAAATTTTGTAAGTTTTTGTAAATATTTTCTGTGTATATATGTATATATACATACACACACACAGTTGTATGTGTGTGTGTGTGTGTATGTGTGTGTGTGTGAATACAGTCTCAGTTTTGCATATGTTTTAATATTTAATCTAGCTTATGTGAGTGAGAAAGAAAAAAGTTGTAAACTATTAACATGTATCATCAAAATCCAGATGATTTTATCTTCAAAAATTAATCTCCGCTTGTATTCCGATGATGCTTGACCAATAGCAAAACTGACTTTTTCTTTCTTATTTGGACTTATTTCAATCCAAAATTTATTCATATATATATATATATATATATGTATATATTACTGGCTCATTGGTCTCGTCGGTAAAGTGTTCACCAGTGGTCCGGGAGATCGGGGTTCAATCCCAGGTCGGGTCATGCCAAAAATGATACTTGATACCTCCTTGCTTAACACTCAGCATTATAAGGTACTTATCAAGGGTAAAGTGGAGCAATCCAGGAGAAGGAGTAGCTATTGAAAGGGGATTATGGTCGCCAACTTTACATTTTAAACCGGCTCATTGGCCCAGTGGGTAGAGTGTTCGCCAATGGTCCGAAAGACCTGGTGTAACATATACATATGCATGCAAAAACATAATCAACAATAATGATGAACGAACACACTTCTTTAGAAAAATATAACTCTCACACTTTATTTGAAAGGGTTGCAAAAGGGTTGTGTGTGAGAGGTGAGTTGGAGACTGAACAGACTGCAACATATTGACCCCAAGTTCCTCTGTCTTAAGCAGCACTTCTTTCTCATTCAGCTGGGCTGCTTAACCGGGGGTCCTGAGGGCCCAAGACCTCTGCTGGGAGCTGGTTCTCACTGCCTCAAACTCCAACAAACTGACTCCAACTAACTCGAACTGTCTGTGGCACCAGGTTATATCATTGTTTGACACCCACCTGCTTCTTGTGGGCGTTGCATCTGCACCGAATTAAACCTGTCCACATGTCAAGATGATATCTTCGACCAGGTGCACCTGTTTCTCGATGGACAGCTGGGTCGAAGGTCAATATGTTACACTGGGTTCAATCCCAGGTCGTGTCATACCAAAGACTTTAAAAATGGTACTTGATACCTCCTTGCTTAACACTCAGCATTATAAGGTAGGGATCAAGGATAAAATGGAGCAATCTAGGGAATGTAGTAGTGCTCTCCCTTAAACCTCGGTGTAGTAGCTATCGAAAAGGTAGCCTTCGGGTCACCCTTGACTAAGGTTGCCAACTTTACTTACTTTATATATATGTGTATGTTTGTGCATATGTGTGTGTCTAGTTTGTATATATTTATGTTATGTATATTGATATACATTTTTTAAACGCATTTATTTTTGTTAAAAATACATTACTGTACATATATATATATATATATATATATATATATATATAGATGTATATGCTATCTATTTACCAGGCTGTTTTTGTGCCAATCTATCTATCTATTTTGTTCATATCTATCAATCTATTGAGCTAGATAGCTAGCTACTATGTTAGGTGAGTAAAGTAACTGTGAATTTTATTTAAATGCCAGTAGTAATTTACCAAATTTATGAAACACCGTCAGAAGTACAGGGCACCTAGTAAGAATGAAACTTATGAAAATCAACTGCTTGTCTAGTTTACTAACCTTTACTCTACATGTGGTGCCTAGCTTTAGTACTATTAGTGCTTAACAATTCAGTTAAAGATGGAAACTGCTTGACTATCTCTAATGAGGATTTATCATAACTGGTAACAGAACAACGGAGCAACAGACTTGATTGTTCAAACAACATTCCTCAAATTTTGGATTCAGATTTTTTTTTCTCTGAGACTGGTTTACCTATTAAGGCTAAAGATTTTAGTTTACCCTACTATTTACCCATAGTCGGAGGAAGAAGAAAAAGATTTATGCCTTTCCTAAAAGTATTAGCTTAAAGAGAAACACAAACAACCTCATTCAGTTTTGAACTGAGCTGATCAGGTTCATTTTGTTTTGTCACTTATACCTTCAATAGAAAAATAGTAGATATACAAGTAATAGTTCTGAGTAATCTGAAATTCTTAAGGTGAATTTCTTGTCAGATACTTGTCTGATGATCAGATTTCCCTCTAGAAAACCAGATGTAATGCTAAGAAGCTTGTGGTAACATTTGAAAAAAATTTTAAAAAGCAATTTTATCGACAGTGAGTATTCAAATTTATAGTGGTTTTATTCATATACAGAAAAAACAGTTTAAGTTGTATTTATTTTATGTTACAATGGAAATATAAATATGTAGAGAGAGTCACTGTGGCCTCATGGGTAAAGTGCTGGACTGTGAGCTGGAAGTAAGTGAGTTTAAACTTCAGTTTCATTATTATGTTCACTTTTGGACGAATACCCTTGGAAAAGGCATGAACCATTTTATTCTTCTGGTTATTTGTTACATAGTATTACTGCTGTTCTACAAGGATGTCTTAGGCATTAAATAACCTATAAAGGTTGATATACCATTAAACATAGAAACCAAACCAATATATATATCAAAAATGTGTATCAAAAATGAGAAGAGAGAGCCTTTATTTACGGAAAATTTAATAAGGGGTACATATATGATCAAGCTCTGGGTAAAATAGTTGAGTTGACTGTGCTCTCTAGCCTTGCTAGGGGAGCTGGCTTAGATGAAGGAAAAATGCATGGTATAAGAGAGAGAGAGAGAGAGAGAGAGAGAGAGAGGCAAAGATATTAATTTAGAGAAAAACGGGGGTAGTAAGAAGGATATATATATATATATATATATATATATATATATATATGTGTGTGTGTGTGTGTGTGTGTGTGTGTGTGTGTGTGACTACCACAAACACATATATATACACTCACTCATGTATATAGACTCTCATATATGTGTATATACATACCTTTCCCCTCACAAATATATATGCACATAGCAAACACTATATATATATATTATAACAGTGTTGGTTGTCACTAAATCACTTTGTGGGTATGTGGGTATAATATGAAGGGTGATCAATATCTAGGATAGAACTATAAAATATATATATATATATATATATATATATATATATATATATATATATATATATATATGCACACACTTGTATATCCGGCATATATATATATATATATATATATGTTTGATAATTATACTGCCATAACAAGTGAAACTCAGAGGTATAGATAGTATTCAACAGAAGATATAACATTTTACAAAATTTTAACATATTAGCTTTTAAACCTGCTCTGCTAAAGACATGGATTTCTAATATTTTTTTTACTAAGCTTTTGTCAACATAATAATGATAATTATTATTATCATTATTATTATTATGTATATATATGTATATGTATATATATATATATATGCACATATGCATGTAGACACATACACATACACACACACGTGCGCACACATATGTATGTGAGATTAAACTGATACGAATGTATGTATTTACTTGAAGTTGTACATTTACGAAGCCTTTTTATGTGCATTGGAATTGTATATATTTTAGTATATGTGTACCATTTTAATTTTGAGACTAAACCTAGGAAGTGCTTGAGAGAAGCATTGTAAGAGGCCATAAAAATTGAGAGCAAAGGGTAAAAAGGACACATCAAAAACCACATCATTCTGATTAATGGCAAAAATTTTGTGCATAGGTTTGGGGTGAAGTCAGTGGTTTTTGATAGATCTACACAAAAGCGGCATTTTGTCTGTCTGTTAAGGAAATTCAACAACATTTAATCTGTACCCCTTCACTGGAAAACAAGCAAGCAAAAAAAAAAAATGAAAATAAAAATGTAAATTGGATCAATATATTTGATTAATTCTTTTATTTTGATATCATGATGATGATGATGGTGGTAGTGGTGGAGGTGGTGGTGGAAGTTTGCTGCTGCTGCTGCTGCATATTCAGGTGGTCTTATTTATGATGTGAATGATGAAGGCATTTATAATTTTTGGAAAATGAAAAACAGGAAGCAGATAAGTAATAGCTATAGAATAACTTTATATCAAAATAAAGGCATCATGAGCCAGAATAACAAACCATTGAGAGATTGATAGATAGATATAAACTGATTGAGTAGATTGATCAAAGCAGTCTTGGATAGTCATATAGATCGATAGATAGATAGATAAATATGAACAGACTGAAGTAGACTGAAGTAGACATAGATAGATAGATTAGAACAAACTGAGATAGTGATAGATTGATATTCATCCATACATATACACATGTGTGTGTCTGTATGATACTGGCATCCATTGAGTGAATATTGCAGATTTTGCAAAGAGATTGATGTACTGACAGCTAAGAAATAAGAAGAATGCAAAGTGCTTGATATGGGTTTGACTGCTTTGAAATTATACTAGCAAATCATTTTTGTGAGGTTAATTCTCACTAGGTGTCCCATTGTTCTGACCTTTGTTGAACTGAGCCAGAGTCATAAAATTCAAATGCATAAAATTTATATTATAAAGATCTGGTTTTTGTTGGTATGTTTTTTGTTTGTTGCTGTCACACAGCAAAAATAGAACATTGTATTGAGATTTTTCTTAGTGCGATTAGAGAATAGAATAATTTCTAGTCCACCTTGTATCATATTAATAACTGTGTGGAGTCTTCACTAGCACTTGCATGTGTAATAACCTGACTTCTGATTGTTTAAATATCTGACCCAGGTACATAACTTTAGAATAGATCTTTGATATTTAGAATTTTGATTTTAATAGCTACAAGTCTTAAAACAATTATTAAAAATATCTCCTAAAACTTTTAGAGATGTGACGGCTCAAAGGTCAGCTATGCTACTTCTTATTATGTTTTATAATCGTACTTAAAATTTGCAAAGAAAATTACACTGAAAGTGAAAAAGAATTTTAAAGATTGCTCATTGTTTATCATCATTTCATGGGTATTATTATTTTATTTAGCTTTTCCTCTTCTGTCATGAGTTTTATTATTGCTTTTGAACTGAAATGACAAGACATTGAACACTAATCATTCACTTGCCTTCAGTGTTTAAACTGAACAGGGAAAATTGTAAAATTCTGAAGGTAACAAAAATCTCTGGAAAAGAGTAGTTTTAAAAGACGTCTATCTTCTTTGGTTGATATTTTTTAGGAACATTTTTTAAAAGTTTGTAGATGTTCCATCATTATTGTGATTCAGATATTGTTTGAATAATTACAATGTAAGTTCTATGAGAAGAAATGGCTTGGCATTAGGTTTAATAGATGTCTTCAGCAGCATCTACATGAGTAGTAAAAGTAATAGTAGAAGTAGGAGCTGTAATAATCATCGTAATTCATCTGATCATAGAGTTAAAATAAAAAAAAGCAAAAATAAAGACAAATATCTGGATCTTGATTGAGAGGTGAAAAAGTGGAGGAATGTGAAGATGACCATGATATAAGTTGTGGTTGGTGGCTTTTATACAGACTCCTAAGTCTTGGAAAAGAGATTGGGGAACTGGAGATCAGAAAAATAATCAAAACCATTCAGACCACAGCACTGGTAAAATCAGCTAAAATACATAGAAGATTCCTGGAGACCTAAAAAGACTTTTTGCTGTTCAGAAATCAGTAAAAAAAATGACTAATTAAGACTGGTCTGAAAAACTTGTTAAGAGTAAAAAATAATTTAAGAATATATCATTACAAATATTATCAGTGACTATATAAATGCCATTTGGTAGTTATTTTTTTGTTAGTTTTATGGCATATCAACTCTTGTTGGATTATTAATGCCTAAATTTTTTTTGATTATTATATAATTTCAAGTTACCAATGATAATAATCTTTAGCAAATGATAATAGCTTGAAGTAACTATTTTAATATGAATAATTTGCACTGTTATATGGTTTCAATTATTCCTATCTAATAACAATAATTTATATAAAATTGTATAGCTTCCAGTAACTATTTCTATTTAATAGTAACTATTTGTTGGCACTAAACTATATGGTTTCAAGTATTCTTATCTAATTTTCAAACCTATCTATTTGACTCATGAATGGGACCCTAACAGATGCTACCTCTCCAGGTGAGAGTGTATGTGGGAGTAATGACAAGGAAGGGTGAACGTCACACTTTGCAGATCTTCAGAACATGGTGCCTCACCATCAGATGCAGTTTAGTGTCTTATCAGGGACACCTTTTCTTTTGGTCGTGGTGGGGGGTGTTACTATACCGAAGTGGATGCAGTTTGTTTATTCTCAGCTCTGCCAACAAGCAGATATGGAGGTTGGATAATGTTGATGGTATTTTCGTTGAGAATTAATAGATTCTCATGTTGTTGTGTGTAGTGTGCATAAAAACATGATGTCTAACAAGTGATAGAAGAAAAAATTGAATATGATAAACAGTGGTGAATTGATCCCTGTCATTAATCAAAATTTGTATTTCGAGGAGGAATGTTAAAAGTATCAAGAGAGAAAGGAAGTGTTAAAAAATGTCTCTAAAAAGAAAGAAAAAGAAACAGAGAAGAAGAAAATATATATGAAAATGTGAAAGAAAGAGTTAAGAGATGAAATGAGAAGAAAGGAATGGAACAAGAAAAGAAGGTAGAAAGGAAGCATTTTTAAAAAAGTCTGTAAAAAGAAGAAGAAAGAGACAGAGAAGAAAAAAGTAGAAATGAGAAAGAAAGTGAAGGAAGAGGAAAAGAAAAAAGAAAAGAAGGAAGAAAAGAAGAATTTTTTAAAAAAGTCAGCAAAAAGAAGAAGAAAGAGACAGAGTTGAAAAGATGTGGAAATGAGAAGAAAGGAGGCAGATGATGAATGAGAGAAAAAAAAAGAAAGAAGGAAAGAGAGAAGAGAGGAAGAATCAAAATGCCAATTTTATGAAAAAGAAAGAAACAGAAAAAAGGATAGAATAAGATAAGAAACTGATTAAAGGAAAAAGAAAAGAAAGAAGAAAAAGCCAAAGGAAAATTTATACATTCAATAAAATGAAAGAAAAAGAAAAAGAAAAAAAATGTGGTAAAGGGAATGAATAAGATAAGAGGCAGAGGAAAGGTTAAAGAAAAGAAGGAGAAAGGAGGAAAAAGAAGAAAAAGAAAAGAATTAAAGAAAAGAAAGACAAGAGAAGGAAATATATGAATAAAAGGGTAAAAGAATGTGAGAAAGAAAGCAAACAGAAAAGAGTTTTAAAAAAGGGTGAAGAGTAAGAAAAGGAAAGGAAATGAAGCAAAAAAAAGTGAGTAAAAGAAAAGGGGAATGAAAGGAGGGGTTGGTAAATATGGATGAAAGAAAAAAGACAAATAGAGAAAAAAGAAAGAATTGAAAGAGAATGGAATCAAAGAAATAAAGCAGAGTGGAGAAAGAAGAAGAAATAAAGGAGTAGGAATGGGAGAAGGGTGAAGAAGGGAAGGAGTAAGAGAGAAGAAAAATGTAGGAGTAGGAAGAACGAAAGAATAGAGGGAGTAAGAAAGAAGAGAAAGAAATGAAGGAGTAGGAATGAGAGAAGGATAAAGAAAGGAATGGAAAAAGTGAGAAAGAGGAGAAAGAAATAAAGTTGTAGTAATGGGAGAGGGGTGAAGAAACAAAAGAAAAGAAGGAATTAGAAGGAGGAGGAAGAAATAAAGGAGTGGGAATGGGAGAAGGATGAAGAAAGAAAAGAAAAGAAGGAATAAGAAGAAGGGGGAAGAAGTAAAGGAGTGGTAGTGGGAGAAGGATGAAGAAAAGAAGGAATAGAGGAAGTAAAAGAGAGAGAGAGGTAAAAGAAAGCAAAGAGAACAGAGTCAAAGAAAAAATTGAGACTGGAAATAAAAAAGCAAATACTGAGTATGAGAAGGAAATGAATGAACTTAAAAAAATACAATGGCAACATCGAAAGAGGAATTTCAGAGGTGCTTCAACTAATAAAAAACTTGCTGGAATGCACTGAATGCCGATGAGTCTGTTTTGAAGAAAATTCATATTTTTTTTATTGTTCATTTCCGTGTTGGTAAATACAGTGTCAAGCTTAATACTTTTAAACACATTTCAAATTTCTTTATATCTGATACATTTGTGGCCCTATTAAAAATTTGTGTTAAAAAAATTAAACTTTATTTCAAAATTTTTGTCTCACTCAAGGCAAGAAATGGCATATGTTGACATTTGATGACTTTCATTATTCTGAAATAAACTTGGAAGTCAGTCCAACCCCCCAAAAAAGGTTGATGGGTCATTCTGTTTGGCTGTGATCATTGGATTTGCTGACACAAATGTACAAACATGTAGAATATGATCATTTGTATTCCACAAGAGATGTGCAAGAATATTTGTTTTCTGAGTAAATACTTCATTTCTATAAGTCTTTGTAGTTGCCAGTTGTTGAAAGCAATAAAACTAGGAAATGTCAAAGTAGCCCTTATTTTTAATGAATAAAGTCAGTAAAAGAATGAAACACTATGACTTATGCTGAAACTGAACAGATTTTATTGTTGTGTAAAATTAAAAAGGAATAAAATAGAAAGACAAATACAAAGAATACAAAAGTGGGGAGATGTGTAAATGGAGGAAAGTTCATTGGCTTGTAAAAATGTGCCTGAAAATACAAAAAGGTAATTATGAGTTTGTTATAGAAATGCGTATTGGTTATTGCTGGTTCCTTTGGTGCAAGGTTCCACAGTTAGGAAAGAGAATAAATTGTCTTCATGCCAATTCTTTTATATCCTGATGGGTTGCTAGGAACAGTATAATGTTCTACTAGTTTTATGCTGAGTATGACAAGCAGGAGATTTAAATACAACATGTAAGTAAAAACTAAATAGAGGAAACAAAGTCTGCTTGATCATATACAAAATTGTATACAAAATGAAATGGGGTGAGGATGGGGACTAAAAAATATCTGAATTTCCCAAATTTTGGGCCACGAATCCTAGGCATCTACATTGCTACTATTACATGCATGACACCACAAATTAAAGAGTTGGTTTTAAATCTAATATAAACTTTCTAGATAATAACATGTATCATGGTTGAGAAGACATTTTTTTTTAATTACAATGAAAAATTTCATAGAAAAAATCATAGAAAATTTTTTAGATTTATTATCTGAATGTAAAACTTTTTTTATTGTTTTAATTTTAATCAGACAATCTTTTTGTTTATATTTTAACATGCACTGATTTTTTGATGGAGACTGAGACTTTTTTATGTGGACTAATTTTCACAAATAAGATTCATAAGATTGAAGCCAATGATTAAACTTCCTTCCACAAAAAACAAAAAACAACCAAAAAATAGAAAATTAAATTATATAACTTTGAAAATTATCAGAATGCAAGAATGTTTAAAGTAGTAATGGTCTTGTATTGAACAAACAATTCAGCCAAGTTCAATAACATTGTCAGAGACTGAATCCGAAACATGATAAGACAAATGAAGTCTTCCATTTCAGCCAACATAAGTAGGAGGAGGACATTAAAGTCATAGGAACTGTTTCATGATTTAAATAGTTATGAAGCAGAATTTTGGCATTGTTGCCTTCTGAAAACTTACATTTCTATACATGTTTTACATTCTTAATTTAGTTTTTCAAGTGAAACAAATTTTACTCGATTTTAGTTAAAACTGCCTGTTTTTAGCTCTTAACTTGTAACCATTCTTAATCTTTGAAGACCAGAAAAAAGACAAAAATGAAATTTTTTACCAACAAATGAAACAAAAATTAATAATTGCATAGCATTATTTCTTAATTAGAATTTACAATCTAGATAAAAATCCAAAATCTTTAAATCAATATGTCTGACTTGCCTCAAAAACAGGAAGACATGAAGTGGTATTTTCAACAATGAAGGAATTACTAAATTGTAACACAAACTTAGGAGAAGAAGAGGGAGTCTTACTTGTTCAGAAGTTTAAGTTCCTTATTTGTCCTTTGCCAGTTACAGCCTAGCCTTTTAAAGTCCCCAACATTTATGTGATCATTTCTCACACTTATTGCAAGAATTTCTATGGCTGACACTTTGTTATCTTGATCAAATAGATGGTCACCATGAGGGAAGATTGCTATTACATAGTCAGACATTTGCCAGGTTCACTAGAGTTGGGAATATTACTACTACATTGGTCAAACAGATGGTCACCAAGTTCAGGTATGGCGGACCATATATGGAAGGAAAAGGGAAACCATCTGCCCTTATAGGATGAAGTGGAAGTAATTAGTAGACCTAAACATTTGAGGATTAGACACCTTAAAGAATCAGCACATATGTTGGGCTCCAATGGCTGGCTGATTAGACCAAGTATAGAGATGAATACAATATGAGAACTGATAATTTAAAAGGTTAGATAAAATTTAAAAAAATGAAAAAAAAAATCTGCCGATGAGCACTGGTAAAAAATCCTACATATGTAATAGTAGTAATTCTAATCAAGTAAGAACATTGTTTATAAGTCCCAAAAATTCACTCTAAACTGTCCAGCAGGACACATAGTGTAATGGTTATGGGCATTGGTTCCCTAAGCTTCTAAGGAGACAATCATCTGGAGGTTACAAATTCAAACCTGACTGCAGGCAAGTAACTATACTGGAATACTTAACACTTGTACCCGGTTATGGCTAACAGAATCAGAACAGGTGATCCCTGTAGATTCATTAAAGGACGTAGTTTGAAGTTCCATGTAGGTTCCTGAGTTCGACAAACACCTGAAGAAGGCCGGAGGACATATCGGCTGAAACATGGAAAAAACAATGAAGATGAAGACAATAGTCCGAAAACCATCAATGATAAAAATATTACTACTACATTGGTCAAACAGATGATCACCAGGTTCACCAGAAGTGGGAATATTACTACTACATTGGCCATACAGATGATGGGAAATTTAGTATGACATTAATCTAACAGATAGTCACCCGATTGACTGGTGTTGAAAATTTTGCCTCTACATTACATATTTACAGTTTGTTTCCCAGTATTTTTCAATCTAGCTTTTGTCCTTTTATCCCATGTAGATGGGTACTTCAACTATTTTTTTAGATAGTAAGTGACCAATTTTGGAACTCTATTTGATTTTTAGTTTTACAATCTTTGCAGTATTGTGTAGCAAAGAAAGAAAGAGTGAAAATCTTAAATTATTTTTTTCCTTTTTGGTTCCTGCATAATCTATAAGACTGTAGTTTTCCATTGATAATTATGTAGCCATTTATACTATGATTGAATTTCTGTAATGACTTTCTACAAATGGTTTTAGGCAAGCGAAGGTAATTTTTGAGAAATTGAAAAGAGAATAGAATGATTTGAGAATGTTGTGAATAAGAAAATTCAATTTCCGAATCAACTGTTAACAAAATAATGAACTCTTCTAGACTCTAGTTCATTCGTTTTTGTTGACAATAAGTTTGTCTAACAATGTTTTTCTTTTCAGACAAGTAAACGTTTTGAGTGTTTTTAATAAAGACAATTTCCCCAGCAACTGTTAACTAAATGATATCCTGGAATATTTTTAGAACATTAAGATTATAAGTTATCAAGTTCAGTTGCAAGATTTGTTATTGATCAAAATTTTAAAATAGAAAAATCTTCCTTGAAATATTTGAATACAAAATTAAAGTATGTGTGTGTAAAAAACAAAAAAAAAATATTGTCCCGTACTTAATGAGTAAAGTTCTCTGATCACATTTTATGTCATTTTTAAAAGGTTAAAGTTGCATTTTTTGAAGAAACAGATTAAGATTAGAGAAGATATAGTAGCTTCAAGTCTCAGTGTTGAAGCAAAGAAAAAGGTGTTGTTATTAAATGACAAATCTATTATTTTTTGTGGCTAACTTGGCCTGGCCTAAATGGGGAAGTGTCCAAAAGTAGACTGCAATATATGTCTTATCATTCATGTCATTCTGTTTGACATGGAAAAAGATGTTTGTGTCTTCTTATTTAAATATCTAGGTCTGTTGTAACATCACCAAAAAGTAATTATGCTGGAAAAAGTTGACAATAAAACATTCTGCATGTCCTAGGCCCAAAAAAACTTTACTAAATTTCTTTTTATTCTTTTCCTTCAAAATTTAACAATCTTCTCCATCTTAGGCTTATAATTTGTATTTTTGATAAGTGTTTAAACTCTGTTCCCCGCAAAAGAAAATGTAATTCAGAATGTTTTAACCTGTACAAGGATCACTCTCATTATCATAGCACAAAAGGCATTCAGAAAATAATGCTTCTTATTTATTTCTACAGAAACAATGTCAGGAACTGCTCTAATACCAGCAAAAAAAACAACTTTTTTTTTACATAGTCACCAACATTGGCTATGGCTTTTTGTAAGAAATCAACTAGAACCTGCATATTGTGCATATAAAAAGACCATTTCAATAGAAAACCTACTTCTACAAAAACTATAACTGATACAGGGAGAACAAAAATACAATTGACTGGAGCTTACTTTCAGGTACAAAATGCTATTTCCTTCACAGCTACCAGCATTAACCTTACATTTTCACCAGTAATGAACAAAAGACTGTATACCAAACTGTTAAGAGGTCCACTCCAATAGTAAAGCCTCCTGCTTTTTTCACCTATTCAACACTATTTTCCTCATACTTAGTACCATTGCATTTTTACCAGCAATGAACAAGTGATTACTCACAATGTTCATAAAAATCTACTCCAGCAGAGGAGTCCTGCCTCTTCCCAGAAACAATGATGGTGTCATTATCACAAAAATGTTTTTACAGAGTTCATTTTTCATCTGTCTGTTTTGGATTTCCTCTAATTTTGTGTTTCACTGACTCAGTATCTCTTACATGAGTAGAAATAGCTTTTTCCTTGGATAATATATTTCTAATATCTGGTAAAATCTTGCTTCAGATGATGTGTTATGCTAATGGTTCCATATATAAACATTTGATAAAGAATTGTGAAAATTGTCTAATTCAGTGGTTCTGCTGACCAGTATTGGATGGAAAAATATGGGCCATTCAGAAATGATATAATTTGCAACTATGAAACATTATGAGTTAGCAGCAACTTGAAAATAAAATCTAAGAGCAAATTAATTTCCTTGAATCTCATTGAATTTGATAAACCTTTTCAGAAATGGACTTTTTCTTCTTTGTCCTCATTTTTTCTTTCTTTGTCTGTCATACCTGTTATATGATCATTATTGTTATCATTCCTCATCTACAGTCACTGCAGAATTGGGTATCCAGGTTTATTGTAAGTGCTGGGAACCTGCTACATTTTGTTTGGCATATCAAATGATGTATTAACTGATATTCTTTTCCTGAAAACCATTTCATTCAGTTCAACATTTATCTTTCATAAAATTCTTTTAGAATTTTCTCTCATTCATTTTTGTAAAAATAATATTAACTGTGAATAACATTATAAATTTCAGAAATCCAAATGTCTTTTTATCCAGCTATAAACACTAAGTCAAATATTTGGTATTAAATTTATAATACCATTAGCTGCCACTTTGTGATGGTGTAAATTGGAATAATTTAAACAGATAAAACAAAAAAACAAATCTTCAGTTTTCTCATAAATGACTCTTCCCAAGAACAAAAATCAAGTTTAGTTTGACTTACTACATAAAATTTTGTGTAGAAAGGAACTTAGTTTCAGACCTCTACAAATTCAAAATTTTGTGTAGAAGGGAACTTAGTTTCAGACCTCTACAAATTCAAAATTTTGTGTAGAACGGAACTTAGTTTCAGACCTCTACAAATTCAAAATTTTGTGTAGAAGGGAACTTAGTTTCAGACCTCTACAAATTCAAAATTTTGTGTAGAACAGAATTTAGTTTCAGACCTCTACAAATTCAAAATTTTGTGTAGAAGGGAACTTAGTTTCAGACCTCTACAAATTCAAAATTTTGTGTAGAACGGAACTTAGTTTCAGACCTCTACAAATTCAAAATTTTGTGTAGAAGGGAACTTAGTTTCAGACCTCTACAAATTCAAAATTTTGTGTAGAACGGAACTTAGTTTCAGACCTCTACAAATTCAAAATTTTGTGTAGAACGGAACTTAGTTTCAGACCTCTACAAATTCAAAATTTTGTGTAGAACGGAACTTAGTTTCAGACCTCTACAAATTCAAAATTTTGTGTAGAAGGGAACTTAGTTTCAGACCTCTACAAATTCAAAATTTTGTGTAGAACGGAACTTAGTTTCAGACCTCTACAAATTCAAAATTTTGTGTAGAACGGAACTTAGTTTCAGACCTCTACAAATTCAAAATTTTGTGTAGAACGGAACTTAGTTTCAGACCTCTACAAATTCAAAATTTTGTGTAGAACGGAACTTAGTTTCAGACCTCTACAAATTCAAAATTTTGTGTAGAACGGAACTTAGTTTCAGACCTCTACAAATTCAAAATTTTGTGTAGAACGGAACTTAGTTTCAGACCTCTACAAATTCAAAATTTTAGTTTCTGAGTTTTAGTGCTGTAAAGTTTGATGATTAATAATACCAAATAATATCTGTTTTGATAGTATAATGTTCCATAAGAAATATCAAATTCTTAGCAATCTAAGGCTCAAACCAAGGTACATATTTTTTTAATTTTAAAGCCTAGACTATAATGAAGGAGTGAAAAATTCAAATTTCTTGTTGTGAGTTTTTTGAAGCATGGTCTCACACTAAAAAAGGCAAGAAGCAGACAATGTCTTTTAGAATCTCTTTCTAATGCAGACTATGTGAATGATCTAGCACTTCTTGCAAATACATCTACTCAAGCTGAATCTCTACGGCATAACCTGGAGCAAGCAGCCAGAGGCATTGTCTTCACATGAACTAAGATAAAACAGAATTCATGTGTTTTGATTAAGATGGCATCATCTCCTCATGAAATGGCAAGCCTCTGAAATTTGTAGATCCCTTTATATATCTTGGTAGTAATATCTCATCTAATGAAAGCAATGTCAACATATGTATTGGCAAGGCAAGGAATGCTATTTTCCATATGGAAATCTTTTCTCTGATAAAATAAAACAGAAATCCTTCCAAGCTATAGTCATGTCAGTACTAATGTATGGCTGCACCACTTGTACTCTAAAAAAATGCTTTGATCAAAAGCTAAATTGGAACTACATAAGGATGCTATGTCTTGTTTTGAAAAAATCCTGGAAGCAGCACCCAATAAAACAGCAGCTATACAGCCACTTACCTTCCATCTGATTAACCATCCAAGTAAGATAAGCAAAACATGTTGGCCACAGCTGTAGAAGTAAGGATGAACTAATTAGCCACATTCTACTATGGACTCATACACATAGACTTACCTGTTTTGGCTACCAGCAAAAAGTTATATCTGTGCAAACACTGGGTGCCATCAAGAGAACTTACCCAGAGAGATGGCCGATAGAAACAGATAATGAAAGAGAGTCAAGGGTACCCAGACTGTTGGCATGACTTAAGGATGATGAGAAATAATAAATACTAGTATTTTCAGTTTAGAATAGAATTAACATTTTATTAAGAAAAATTGGTTAGAGTATATTTATTTATTAGTGATACCATAATTAAAACACAATATTTTTATAGCATCATTTGTTTAGACAGCAGAATTGAATAGGAATATTAATTAACTCAATTATTTATTCAGTTATTATTTTTTCATATCTGAAAAACATATTTAAAAATAATTAAAAGTACTGAATGCTGGAGCAATGATTGATTTTAGATTTAAAGACCATATCTGTGGTATTTATTTTTCTTGTTTCTTTCCTAATTTTATTCACAAAGAAAGAAGATATGAATTGTATCCTGTCTGTTGAAACTAATAAGAAACTATTATTTTGAGCAACAATTTTTTTGCTTTGTGGTTTGGTTGGCTTTCTGTTCTGTCATCCCTTTTTATGCTGAAATCAGTTTTATAATTCTGGTCCCTAATTATATACAATACTATTAAGTATCTTCACAATTTGGTTTACACTTCATATTTAGTTTTAATATCAATGTCTTAAGAGTCAATAAACTTGTAAATTTTATAATCATTTTATACAAGTAAACAGTTCATATCTAGTTTCAACATCAATTGTTTTTGCAAGAAGTGCAAGATCATCTGCATATTCTGCTTCAGTGATAGTTTCTGAAGGATATCATCTGCTTCTTGCCTTTTTAGCATCAATCTATTTTCTTTCATTAGATCTATTGACATTTGGAGTACATAACCTTAGCAAAATATTAATAGAAATGGTGCAAATGTATCTCCTTCTAAAACTCCCATGGCAATGTTAAAGAAATTAGTGTCTTCTTGTAAATAAACCAGCTCAAGCTAAATCTTTGTGGCATAGCTTGGAGTAAGGAATAAGAGGCACTGATCTCTATGTGAATTCAGATAAAACTGAGTTCATTGTTTTAATCAAGATAGTGCCATCTGTTTATTAAGTAAAATGTACAAGACACATAAAGTACAGCCCTAGAAGAAAAGATGAACTCATAAGCAATAGTCTCCTATGGACTCCAACTTATGAACACACCAGTGTTGGTATACTAGCAAACACTTGCATTCATTAGCTCTCTGTAGATACTGGGTGCTGTCTAGATGACTTACCAAGTACAATAGTTGATAGAGACAATTGGTGACGGAGAATCAAGGGAATCCATTCTGTTGATCCACCTTGCTGATGATGATGATCAATGGTTTTAGAGCCAATGCATCAATATAGTTCAAAATCATTTTTTAAAATTTTCTTAAATAGATCTATTTTACAGCATAAATTTGACCCTAAAAAGTAAAGCCCAGTCGGCTGGGGCTGCAGAAAACACAGACTGCATCTCTGCAGAGGTGAAAGTCTTCCCCAGTGAGTATCCTGGATATGACACTAAACAATCTGATCATTAGACCCCAGCAATTCATTAGGGAATGCGAAGTATACTTTTATTGCTATCGCTCCCAGGTCCACTCTGGTTCTGAGTGTTAGCATCTGATAGGGTCCTATCTAGTGGTTAAATAAAACTAAACTGTGTAATTATGCTAAACTGAATTGTTTGAAATAGAACTGTTTTTACATTTAACTGTGTATAAACAAAAAACTGTACTTATGCTCAACTGAATTGTTTGAAATAGAACTGTTTATATGTATAAAAATAGATTTGGCATTAAATAACCTACAATGGTTGATATGCCATAAAACCAAACCAAACCTAACAAGTACTACCAGTTCAAGTTAGTGAATCATGATTTCTAAAGCTCATGAACTTGATCTTCACTCTTGTATGCAGTTTAGGGTCATACTCCGGACATCTTTTTCTATGGGAGTCTTACTCCTCTGCAGGGGATGCATATGTCATATTCTAGATCTTACCAACAGGAAAGTTTCTCTTCTGGGTGTTCAAACACAAGAAACATAAATAAGAATTTTATATTATCACAAAGTACTTATTTTTCAAGAGAAGAAAAATCTAAACATAGACGAATTTTAAACAGTTTATGACTAGTCTCAAACCACAACTTTGACAGGTTTGAGTTTTGCAGATGTGACGTTTAATCAAAAAGTATTAAAACTGAAGAATTAGATTTTTTAAATACTTAAGTTTAAAAAGTACGACTTAAATGAAAATGTATGCATAGCTGAATAACTTATATAAGTAAGTAGTGATGCTTATATTGAGAGATAAAGCAGCTGGTACAGAAAAACTGGCTTTGGGTGATATGGGTTTAAATCTCACTGGGATCTTATCCTTTATTGTCATTTCTGATATAGTCAGTACCTTGATATTGCAGAAGTAACAAACCGAGTGAGTTGTGATTAAAAAGCCATTAAAATTTTGAAGATGAAAAAAAATAATGACCGTTACTATTGGGTGGGAATGGTGATCCATTAGGAATTGTGCTTGAAAATGAAATTTAACCTTACTACCTAAAGGTCCAGGCACAAACCAGAATCTCTCCTGGAGAATGAGATTCATAAAATTCTCTGGAATTTTGTGATACAAACAGACCACCTAATCTCGGCCAGAAGACCACATCAATGGATAATTAACAAAAAAAGGGAATTTATCGCATAGTGGATTTGCAATCCTAGCATACATCAGAGGGAAAAACAAAGAAAGTGGAAAAAAGAGACAAGTACTTAGACCTTGCCAGAAAACTGAGAAAGCTGTGGAATATGAGAATGACAGTGATACTTATTGTAACTAGCACACTCTGAAGGGTTCCCAAAGGCTTGGAATGGAGGCTAGAAGAGTTGGAAATTGAAGGACGAACTGAGACTACCAAAACTACACCATTGTTAAGATCAGCTGGAATATTTAGAAGAGTCCTGGAGACTTGAGGAGACTTGCTGTCTTTCAGACTCCAGTGAAAGACCATCGGCTAATACTGGTATGAAGAACTTACAAGGAGCATATAATAATAATAGAAAGATAACTGGATTGATACTTCAAGAGACAAACTAAAGAAATTACTCATGAGATGACCTGGATATAACTTAGAATGGGAAATCTGAAGAACTGAATCTCTTTTAAAAGTAGCACAAAATGATGCCATAAGACCTAATTATGCCTTGCAAAATTTGATTATATACAGAAGAATAGCAACTGTAGGTTATGAAGCACAGGTGAAACAGTTAATAGAATAATAAACAAATGCAGCTTACTGATATTAAAGAACTCAAGAGTAGGTGTGATTGTGTGGGAAAAGTGACCCTCTGAGAACTGTGTGAGAGCCTAAAATTTGGCTATGTTAATGGTATATACACAAACCAGAATCTGTCCAAGATAATGAGATGCATAAAATTCTCATAAATTTTGAGACACAAATAGATTGCCAAATACCAAAACCAGAAGATGAGACCAAGTGTTAATCAACAAGAACACAAGAACTTGTCATCTTGTGAATTTTGCTGTTCTAGCTGACCATTGAGCAAAAATTAAAGATCAATAAATATCGGGATCTTGCCAGAGAGCAGAAAAAGTATTAAGACATGAAAATAATAATTGAAGTTGGAGTTTGAGGAACATTCTGCAAACTTTGTCTGGAAAGGTGACTTGAGGAACTGAAGATCAAGACCATCTAGACCACAGAACTGTTAAAACTAACTAGAATACTTAGAAGAGTCCTGGACATCTGAAAAGACTTGTTGTCACTCAGATTTCAGAGATAAACCACAAGTTCAAACTGGTAGGAAAAACTTTCAAGGAGTAAAATAATGATTGACAAACTTCAAAACATAGATTAGAAATTTTATACTGTTATAAACTTTCAAATGTAGATGAAAGGTTTGAACATTAAATTGCTAAGAAATGAAAATCTCTTTTTACCCTTCTCTGAACTCTGATTTCTTTGAAAGTGAATATTTGACATTAAATTTGCACTGCCCTTCGCTGTCAACATTTGACAGGGCAAATTGGAATGATTTTAAAAAGAAGCTAAATCAAAGTGTAACCTTTTAGAAAGTCAATGGGTTACACAGCATTGCTGACTCAACATGAATGATATTAGCAAATTATTTTAAGGTATGTTGTAAACCTCTTTGAAAAAGGATTTCTGCCGTCTATCTGATAATATTAATTAACTTAATTACTTGGATCACTATTCTTTATAACTAAGAATCCAGATTTTGATATCATATAAACTAACAAAGATCTCACCCAATGGATCGATGGTTCATTGGTTGATTGATTATGATAAGCCATTTTGGTTGGGAACATACAGATGATAGTTTTGGACAGTACAGTCTAATATTGTTTCATTTTCTTCCTCTTCCTGAGTTCTGTGAGCTGATTGAGTGACTATGAGAGCCAGTTTAAAAAAACGCTTAAAAATTACCAGAATCTTACCGCCTTTATTATATATGAAATAAAACTTGCCTTTGAATAGTTCTGATGATGATAATGATGATGATGAATTGTGCAACTGATTAGAATATAGTTGAGTCATTTATAGTCTTTAGATATGTACATGAAATAAGCTTTGGAGTAATGGTCTGCAAAAAAAGAAAATACTTTTGATACACCCTAATATATATAATAACATTAACAAATTAAAGGTTGATATTTTTACAATCACTTAGATTATTTTATTCTTGTAAAATATACAATATCTTGCAATACTCTAAAACTGACTTTTGTTAACAGTTTTGTTTTAAGAGTAGACAACTTATTTGAAAATGAAAATATTAAAATAATTTAGATTTTATTACAATCTTTTTAACAAGAAAATTTACAACTGAAAATTCAGGATGCATTTCAAAATGGGATACATCTACTTGTATCCCATTTTGAAATCCATCCTGAATTTTCAATTGTAAATTATCATAACTTAAAGGTTGCTAAAGGTCAAGTCATACTGAAAGCACTTATTATCACTAGAACAGTGAAGTTAAGATGTGCTGATTTTGCTCAGTACTTAAATGGGTGACCATGAAGTAATATCATATGCTCAAAGCAACATGTGTGCCACACTAAGAAAAGTTAAATAAATAAAAACAAAACTGATGACCTCAAAGTTTAGTTTCAAATGATAAAACTTTCAGGCTATGATTCAGAAGACTTAGTAAATTTAAAGTCAAGAAATTGTGACAACTTTTTGGGTTTCAAACAGGCTCTAACCAGAATGAAAAAAAAAAGTATCTCTTTTTAGTCCATTGTTTTTTAACCTTTTTCTCAATGAATTTTCTTTCATCAACTTTTATTTCTTTTCCTTTCTTTTCCTCCTTTTTCTTTTCTTTTCTTTTTCCTTGGTGTGGATTTTTATAACCTTCCTTCATCTTTCTTATTTTCTTCTTCATTTCTTTTTTCATTGCTCTACCACCACTCATTTCTTTCCTATTTTTCTAGTTTTTCTCTTTCTATTTTCCTTCTCTTTGTTTGTTCTTTACTTTTTTCTGCACAGATTTGGATCATTTCTTTTTCTTTCTTCATCTTCTCTTTTTTTTCTCTCCCTTTCTTCATCTTTTTCTATTCCATCTTTATTTCTACCTTCACTACTCTGCTTCCATTCATTTCATTCCTCTGTTTTCCTTCTCTTCTTTTGTGTTCCTTACTTTCTTTCATGCTGGTTTTGATAATTTTTTCTTCTTTTATCCTATCTTTCTTTCTTCTTCTTTTTCATCTGTTATATCTTCTCTTTAATTTCTTCCTTTATTTCCTTACCACCAACCAGTTTTTCCTTCTTTTCATTCCTTCCATTTTCTGTCTCCATCTTTATTTTAATTAGAAACTTAATGGCTGTGTCCTTATGACCTGTAGCTCCACAAATATTTCCTAGTACAGGCCAAATGTCATTGGAAGATCTGTCAAGATGGATATCTTTAAGAACAAGTCCAACATTTCTAAAGGTCAAGAAGAGCCTTACGAAAAAAATTAAAATTAAAAACACAAAAAGAATCAATGTTTAAATTTGCCTAACAAAACAGGAAAGTTAAAGGTTAACATTTTTCAAAAATTTACCCTTTTATTTCTGTTTTTTTGCTTTTCAATAATTTTATTGCTGATTGTCTGAAGTGTTAACCAAATTTAGGAGTGTTAAAGCAGGCTGCTTATTTGCTTGGCTGAAAATTAATGTCAGCCATTTTTTTCTCTCAATTAACCTCTTCTGACAACAATAATTCAAGTGCCTATTAAACAGAAGATAATTTTGAAGAAGCAGAATTGATAAAAAATAAAATCAATTTAAAGGATTAATTTATTCTTCTTCATGAAAAAAAAAAAAATTTTTTTCCAGTCCCAAAAGAAAAATATCAATATTTTATTAGAATATTTTGAAAAATCCTGCAACTGTTAATTTGAAGAAAAAAATTTGTTGATTTAATTTAAAAGACCCACCCTCACAAAAGAAAAACAGCAGATATATAAAAGAATTTTTAGTTAAGATAATCGAATGATAATTTAACTAGATCAAAATGTTGTAAATTATGCAAAATCGAAGTGCAATTGTACATTACCATAGAAAGTGAACTTGATGAGCAAAGTTCAAATCTGTGATGAAGCTGTTTTATTTTGTGCTAATGTTCTTGGGAAAGGCATGAATCTATTTATTCTCCCACAGCCATAGGTAAATAGTTGGGTAGTCTGGGATTTCTAGTCTTGATAGAGCAATTGTTGTAGAAAGAAAATTTTGAATTCAAACTGGAATTTCGGAATATATGAGGATCATTAAATAAGTTTCAAGACTTTTTTCATATGGGCACTTTTATTGATAGTACACACATGAAACTTTAGTCCCTTTTGAAGTAATCTCCTCTGGCTGCAATGCACTTGTTGTACTGTTCCAACAACTTCTGAAAGGCCCCATGGAAGTCCTCTTGTGTGACCATGTCAATGACTTTCGTCATAGCTTCTTTCATCTTCTCGATTGTCTCATAACGACAGCCTCTGAGCTTAGGGAATAACCAAAAGTCACAGGGAGCAAGGTCTGGACTATAGAGAGGGTGAGGAACTGTCTTGTGACAAGGATAGTGTTGTGGACTGGTGCATTGTCCTGGTGGAATTACCACTGACCCGATTTGAAAAGTGTTGACCTCTTCCGAGGGAATCTCTTCCTGAACCACAACATAGTAACTCTAACCCTAACTCTAGTGTTTGGCCAATCAACTCTGGTGCTCTGACTTCCTTACTCCTCCTACACCTCTCATCATCCCTCACTGACTCCCTGCCTTCCTTGAATCTCTTATGCTACTCAAAAACTGATGCTCGATTCATGCAAGATGTTCCAAAAGCAGTCTGAAGCATTCAATACGTTTCTGTGGCATTTTTTCCAAGTTTAAAACAGAATTTTATTGCATATCGTTCTTCTAAAGTGTCCTCACGTCCAGATTGCATATTTGAAATTCACCAGCTGTGACAATCAGAATTTAGTAGGGTTTATTCCAATTGCTACTGTAGCTGTTCATTTGAACCTGAAATCATTAGAATTGGTCAGTCATCTCATAAGATGTATAGGAATAACATACTGGATTTTCAAGAGTCTATGACAATTTTAAATTCCTGTAGAAAAAAAGTCTGGAAACTTATTGAAGGCACCACATATGTTATGGGCAATCTAGTTACTAAAGAGGCATTCTTTCCATGGAGAAGGTAATATTTATCCATCTCTGCTGGTATGTGAATTATGGCATAAGTTTATTGTGAGGATTTTATGCAAGGCACTGAAGAAGACTGAGCTCACTACTCGGCAGTAACTTTAGATACAAGATTGCTAACTAGTATTGCCTGACTTTAAATGAGGATTTCACTCAAGTAAATCTGAATACTTAAGCTATGACTCATCCTGAATTTTCACTGTTTATTCCTAGACTCTGTACGATATCATTTGCATCCAACTATCAATTTTATTGTTGATTTATTTCTAATAATTCTCTCTTAAAGAAACTATTTTTTGGTCATGATCACTTTTAGATTCAACTTATCTTGGTTTTATTCTTAGATTTTGGTGAAATTCTTGTTTTAGTATGAAAGCATTTTTTAAGACTTTTGATTAATTTCATTCAATAATAAACAACCTGTGAGCTCATTGGGTTCCCATAAAAAGAGAGGTCCTAGATAATAAAATTTAAGTACTCTATGGATTTCTGTTTTACTGATTTATTTCTCAACTTGAAGTCATTCTTGTATAAAAATAATGTAAATATTATCTTGTTTATTTGTGAAAGTATGACCATTAAAATACTTTGATTAAAATGTACTAAAACTAAAATAGATGTTCAAATGTTCCTAAGAAATAGTACAATCAATAAAACCAGATTAATTCACAAGAATTTGTATAGTTTTTGTTTCAGTTATAAAGCAGGAAAAAGATTTTATAGGGATCTAGCTGACAAGTATTGTAAGGCTGTAAGTGATATTTTCAAAAGGAAAAGATCTTAAAGAAATGTTAAATTTATTTTACCTGATGAACCACAATTAAAATTTGTTTTGCATAATTTCTTGGAAACAATTTTTTTCCTAAACATAAGTAAATTGCAAGTTGTTGAGAAAAGCCAGTTGCCATGACTGTTACTTTTGTTTAGTGGTTCTTGAGTCAATTTCAATCTGTGTACATTATTAAGATGTTTAATCTTGGAGAAACTTCTCTCTTCAGTCTCATTAATTACCATTTAAAAAGTAAATCTGCAGTGCTATTTAAACATTATGAAATTTAGAAGTAAATCAATCATTTACTACATGGGTGTAGATTTTAGAACTACTCAGACTTATACTTCGAACGTTGATGATCTGAGTTCAAATCCTGGTCAAAGCTGTTTGCAGTTCACTTTCACTTATGCCATTGGGAAAAGTATGAATTAATTTCTTGTTTTCTCAAATATGGCTAAAATAGTAGGGCAGACAGGAAAGATGACCACTATAAGGGAAGGAAAAATCTTAATTCACACCTGCTTAAAAATTGATATTGTGTCACATCCTACTTGTGTTGGTAAATATATGCTTATACTTTTATGGTTTGATTCTGTATTCATTAATAAAAAAAATGTATATATAGATTGATCGATAGGATGGGAGAGAGAGAGAGAGAGAGAGAGAGAGAGAGAGAGAGTAAATAATGAAGTAATTACTTCCTTATTTACTCCATTTTGCTACATTCATGAAACTCGGGTAGTTGGAAAACATTGTAAGTTTGTGTATTCAATGTGTGTATATAAATGTGTATATATATATATATATATATATGCAATAATTCAATAAGCATAATGTGGAAAAAACAACAGTTGTTTCTGGCAACAAAGCCTTCATCAATGATGATTCAGAGTTAGTGTCATGCTAACAGATTTTGTTGTTTTTTTCTGTCACATTGTGGAAATACCAAATGAAAATGCTGTCTCATCATATAATTCTTTGGTGCATTCAAAGCTTTGCTGTCAATGTACATTAGCCAACAAATGAAACATAATTCCATGTGTTATATTTTGACCTTCGACCCGGCCCAAAAATACTTTTCCAAGGTAATACACCGGAAGGAAGTGACACATTCAAACGGCCTGTAATCGAAAGAGATTACGTGGGCAGATTAAGGCTTATGATATGGGACAAGGTGAAGGTCCCATTGTGCCATTACAGTCATGTACCGGAAGAGAGTAACTTCTGAACTGCATGACAGTTATTTCCGCTTGATGACGATTAAACATTCGATTTCAAAGATCCAGTAGGCGATCGTGTGGGCATTGAGTTATTATTTAACTCAGTTGAGTTTGGGTCCCAGAGCAGTTGCCAGCAGACTCCCAGAGGGTTAGAGATGAGATGTGGTAGGGAAGGCCACACCCGACTGAGGGGGACCTTGGAAACCCCTGATGCAGTTGCCAGCAGACTTCCAGACAGTAGAGACCAGATGTGGTAGGGAAGGCCACACCCGACCGAGGGGGCCCTCGGAAAAGCCCCGATGGAGTGGACCCCAAGACCTCTGGTTGAGCATCTAAGAGAACAAGAAAGACACAACGTGACGGTCATAACAGTGGGGTCAAAATATGAAGTTTATGTTCGGTCTCCAGCATCTTCTCACATGCAACCTTTAAACAACCCTTTCGAACCCTTGCAATAAAGTGAGAGGTAAATATATTTGAAAAGAAGTCTTCTTGCGTCTTTCTTCCTGCGTCCTTCATTCCTGCATTTTCCCTCTTGCGTCTTTATCGTTGTGTCGCTGTAAATTATTCTACATATATATGTGCATGTATGTAGATGTGAATCTACATATGTGACTATATAACACATGAAATAAGATTTGAATTAACTTACCAGATTAGTAAATCAACAAGTTGGGTGTTGAAGATGAACTTCAGCAAGAAACTAAATAATTGATTCAGAAGATTTAACCCGCAGGAATAGTTCAAATTTAGCCATGGAGCTTTATTACTAAATACTTGAAACCATTTGTATATAAATAATCAATTTTACATCAGAATACTTGATATGATATAGCTATACTTTGTTTTTCATGGCATATCAACCTACATGGGTTATTTAATGCTAAAGCCATTCTTGAGGATCAACAGTAGAGGTACTATTCAACCCATAACTAGGGGGATAAGAAGGTTCATGCCTTTCCTAAGAGTAACAAAAGTGAAATTAATAGCATGACTGGAGTTTGAACTTGGATACTATGATCTTAAAGTCCAGCACTTTAGCCATTACTCCATATTACTATATTTAAAAAGGTTTTCATTATTAAATAGAAATAGTTACTTAAAACTATATTGTTGGGCATAGATTATTATCTTATTAAATGGCAATGCTTGAAGCCATACAACAATGAACAAATTATTTGTACCCAATTTTGGCATTAAATAACCCATAAAGGATTGATATGCTGTTAAATAAATAAACCAAACTAAGGCAATACAATAATAAAGTGAAAGTATTCCAGTTTTAAATGACTAGACACTTATAATCAAACACATTTTTTATTATATTTTCTAATAAAAGAAAATTCTGTAGAAGAAAAATAAAGAATAAATAGTGATAAAGTACAACTAGTGAAAATATTGAAAATAATCATTCCGCCTGAAGAAATCAAATCTTCTGAAGTGTAATTCAGTAATGATGAAATAAAAATAAAACAGAGAAAAAAATAAACCAGGGGAATTTCAAATTAAAAGTAAAGCTATATTTGATATGAGCTTTCTATAAAAGACAGATTCCTTTTCATTACGGTGCAGAATTTGGATATTACCTTTCAAATAATTCAATTGTTTGCATGAGATGTACGTTTCCGCCAGGTGTTCTATTAATTAGGCAAGTCAGATTTTATTTTATGTTTTGATTAAATTAGATAATTTATTTAGTAAGAGAGAGAGAGAGAGAGAGAGAGAGAGAGAGAGAGAGAGAGAGAGAGAGAGAGAGAGAGATGTTGTTGCGGTTGCTTCTGTGATTATTGGAAGATAGATAAATAGAAACAGGCTATAATGAACAGTTAAGTTATTCTTTGAATTTGATTCATACTAATTAATCACTGTAATTGATGCAAGTGTTTTAAGTGCTATCTATTGTGTAAGATTCCTGTTGTTGGGGCTTAGAATATGTCAAGTGCATATATGTATCATGCAGAGGGGTTAAGACTTCCTCCAAATGAAAAGGTGTCTTGAGTATGATGCTAGACTCCATTTTGTAGTGAGGTTTCTGTTCTAGAACCCTGGGGAGTGTAGACTCATCTTTTTGTTTCAATTACTCCCAGGTCCACTCTGAGTGGTACTGGCTGTTTGGACCAAAGTGATTTGTTTAAAATTTCAAGAATCAGATAGAAATACTTGAAAATATATCTGTGTGCAAATTATTTGTATTAGATAGGAATTACAGATATCATATAAATGTGGGCAAATAAATGACTATTATTATTATTAAATAGAAATAGTTACTTGAAACCATATAATTGTGTATAAATTATTAGTATTAGATGGGAATACTTAAAACCACACTATTGTATACAAACTATTTGTATCAGATTTTGGCATAAAATAACCAATAAAAGGTTGATTTGCCATTAAATAGATAAACCAAAACAATACTTGATCCCATGTAACTGTGAGCAAACAAATGAAACTGTATAATTGTTTACAAATTATCCCTATCAATTGATGGCATTAAATAATCCTTGAAAGTTTCATTTTACTGTTAAATAAACCAAACCAATCCTATCCTTTTCTGTTAAAGTATTTACCAGTCTCTCTGTCAAGCAAAACTATTTTGTGGTTTATTATAAAATTATTGACTCCTGTGTTTTTTGTCCAGAAATTACATCTATTGGTGAAACATGGTTGTTGGAAGAAGTGGATAATATCATTTGAGATGAAATGTAATGAAAAAAAGTTGTTGGATATTCTCTTATTATGAGTGTTTACCTGATTCCTCTGCTACCAACAATATGCAACACAAAGTCAATTCTTAAGTAAATTTGGTTTGAATTCCAAGTTTTTCTTCTTGACCTGTTGACTTACCAAGGCTGAAGAACCCATAGCTGGTGGGGTGGGGGAAACTGATAGATTCCCGCTTTTTCTAAGGTCATTAGTAGTGCAAACAAGCCAAATATGTGTTTCTTTCAAACAGGTTAATCCTTGCATCAGTTATTGTCAAAATCTTTTGGTTTATGGACTCAATACCACCTATCCACTGCAGAATATTTGGAGAAATTCTTCTTGACTAAGGAACGAAATTTGTTAAGTAAAGTGACTATAGCAGTACATCTCGCTGCCCATTGTTTGTGGCAACTCTGTTACTATTCTATCAGAGGGTTGAAGCACGGCTGAGAAATTTTCTGTTATTTTTTATTGTCAATAAAAAAGCCTTTTGATAAAAAGTATTATCTGAATCGTTTTTTACAATTAATCAAGTAAATAAAAGATTTTGAAACTGTATATTTCTTTACTTTAATTTGTCTGCGTCTTTGTTATGAAAATCTCCTGATAAGAAAAGTATTTAAAGTTACACATCAGAATGCCACAGAGTGATCTGTTTCGAAAATATAAGTCGATTTGTTTTGAAGAGAAATTTGAAATAACTGACATATTTTCAAGTGATTATATGTTAACGCGTGGTTTAGCGAGAATAGTTCTGCTGTAATTTTATTATCAAGGAGTGGAAGTTATATAATGGGGTGACGACATCAGTGACCCATAGAATAGGAGGATAACTAGCAAGAGTTATTGAAATTTAGTTATATAGCTAACCGGCTCATTGGCCTAGTGGGTAGAGTGTTTTTCAATGGCCTGGGAGACCAGGGTTCAGTCGCAGGTTGCGTCATACCAAAGACTTAAAAAATGGTACTTGACACCTCCTTGCTTAACACTCAGCATTATAAGGTTCATATCAAGGGTAAAGTGGAGCAATCCCGAGGAAGGAGTAGCGCCCTCCCTACACCTCGGTGTAGTAGCTATTGAAAAGGGAGCCTTCGGGTCACCCTCAATAACAGTCGCCAACTTTACTTACTTATGTGAGTTGCAATAAAACGCAAGAGAAATAAAAAGAGAAAAATATTAGTCAAAAACTAATAATAATTGACAATGGCATTATGTATGATGCGATTTTCTGTGATATCGTATCTATAAGAAGGCTAAGCAAGTAGAGGTTCAGAAATTTGGCCATATAACTGTATTCTTCTTCTTATATGAGGGAGACTAAAAAAAAACACTTGTAAAAAATTAATGATAATTTTCAATGCTTCATATAAAAAGATTAAACAAGAAAAGTCATTCAAATTTTGTTATAGAATTATGTTATAAGAATTATGATAAATAGCACAAGGAATAAAATGAAACATTAAGGACAATTCTAATCAGTTGATGCTAAAAAAGGCAACAGAAATGTTCGGTCGACAATATTAAGATGAAAGAAATATTAAGAAAAATAATGATAACGATCTTCATCTAACATTATTCATAAAATGAAAAATGTGAGACTATAATTATAAGAAAATATGAAATCGTACAATTGGTTTATTCTTAGAAACTGCTTAGTTTTATGACTCCTTACCACATAGAGCAACAGTTTTAAAACAGCCTACACACTTCAAAATGTTCTTGAGATATGAGATAAGATAAAAAATGGAAAAGGAAATCGTGTGAGATATAAATAAATCAGTGATTATTTAGTGAATGTCGAAAATGGCAAAGTAGGTGGTCCATTTTTCAGTCGGAAATATACCTATACACGTTAACTGAAGAAAAATCTTTCAAGAAATGATTATATATATATATATATATATAAAATCATTTCTTGTGTGTGTGTGTGTGTGTGTGTGTGTGTGTGTGTGTGCGTTTACGTATTCAAAGACAATTTTGTAGAGGAGTATTATATGGAAAAATTTGCATATATTTTGTGAAAGAATATTAATTGGTTTGATGGCGGAATGAGTTTCCACGTACAGAATAAATATAAGAAAAATACCGTCTAATTAACAACAACATATTTTCTCGGCAGAGGAAACCTAATAAAAAGATTACAAAATGAAATTAGCTACCAAAAATAGTGAATAAAAGGTTGCATGAAGAAATATTCTTATTATACGTACGTGAATTCTAAGAGAAATGCGAGTAACTTACATTTTAAGTGTTGTTCCTTAGTAATTGGTGCTGTAGAACGAATTATACCTGGGTATAAGCAAGTAGGTTAGATTTCTTTGTTTAATGGCATATCAACCTCCAGAGGTTATTTAAAGAAAATGATATCCTCAAAGAACAACAGTGATACTATTTAACCGACAGCTGGGTAGATAAGGGGTTTTTACTTTTCCCGAGGGTATTAGACCGAGAGTGAATGTAATAGCACGACTGGAGTTCGAATTTGCTTACTTCAACGCTTCAGTCCAGCTATTACGCCATGAGACTCCTACCTTATTTGCGAGTTAGAACATTGTTTACCTTTACAAACAATTATGTGATTTCAGGTAATTCGTAATAATCATTTCTAAATTATTATAGATTCTTGATATTAATAATTTGTACATGATTATAAAGTTTCAAGTATTTCTATCTAATACTTATAATTTGCAAAGCTTTATAGAGTTTCAATTAAGTATTCTTATTTAATAATAAAAGAATTGTTGGCACATAGTTATAGGGTTTTGTTTGGTTTGGTCTTATGGCACATCAACCATTGCAGGTTATTTAATGTCAAATCTAATTTTATACATATAAACAGTTCTATTTCAAACAATTCGGTTTTGCATGAGTACACAGTTTAGTTTTATCTGACCCATAGACGGAACCCTATCAGGTGCAACTATTCCGAGTGGACCTGGGAGCGATGGCAATAAAATGGTATTCTGCATTCTCCAAAGCTCCAGCATTACTGAAGCCTCACCATCAGATTGTTTAGTGTCATAATCCGGACACTCGTTTGGTGGGGTGGGGGTGTCTTACTTCTCTGCAGAGATGCAGTCTCTGTATTCTGCAGCCCACCTAGCCGACTTGGTCTATATGGTTTGCTTGGGTTTATTTTTAGGATAGGATATCATCTTTTTATAGGTTATATAATGTCGATATTTGATACAAATAATTTGCACATATTTCCATGGTTTCAATTATTCCTGTCTAATACTAATAATTTGCGAGCATTTATGTTTCCAAATATGCTTTCCTTTTCTAATTATATGTTCATGCAATTAGATGATTAATGAGAAAGCAAATAGGAAAATCCTGTATAGACGTTTACCGAAAAGGATTTAACTTAAGAACGAAATTTTTGATCACATAAACTCAATCCGACTATCTATACAATTCGCTATGGTGAAAGAGTAAGACAACATATTATCCTTCCTCGGTGTATTAGTTACACGCACAGAACAAGGATTCAGATCATCTGTGTACCGTAAGCCCACCTTCACCGGACAGTACCTCAATTTAAACTCCCATCATCCATATACAGTAAAGAAAGGAATAGTCCGTTGCTTACAACATCGAGCAAAAACCATTAGTAGCGATATTGATGAATATCAAGAAGAAATGATTAGTCTGAGACACAACCTCCATCGTAACAACTACCTAGAGCGCAAAACATCGGCTCCAAGAAACCTAGATAGGATTGAGGACAATACCCGAAAACTCACCACGGTATGTCTGCCCTATGTCAAAGGACTAGCCGAAAGGATCCAAAATATATGTAGTCCGTATGACATCAGGGCAGTATTCAAAAGTGGTTCAACTCTCCGTAGACATCTCTTCCGGATCAAGCCACCAACGGAATTCAACATGATTAAGAACTGTGTTTACTCCCTCCTTTGTAGTTGTGGTAAAATATACAAAGGCGAGACAGGTCACCCACTAAAAGTAAGGTTAGAAGAACATCGTAAAGCAGTAGTACGAGATAAAATTGAAAAGTCGGATAATGCGGACCATATATGGAAGGAAAAAGGAAACCATCTGCCCTTATGGGAAAAAATTGAAATAATTGGAGGATTAGACGCCTTAAAGAATCAGCACATATGTTAGGTTACAATGACCTGCTGAGTAGACCAAGTATAGAATTGAATACAATATGGGAACCGATAATTAAAAAGGCTAGATAAAAAAAAATCTGGATATGAGTAAAAAATCATACATACTAGTAGTAATCCCAGTCAAATAAGAACATTAAGTTTATAAATCCCAAAAATTAACTCCAGCAGGGCACATAGAGTAACGGCTATAGGCGTTGGTTCCCTATAAAAATCATCAAGCTTCGTCTCAGAAATTCTGACAACGAAATTTTTTTATTGTTAGTTGTTTATTATCTTAAATAAACAACTAACAATAAAAAAATTTCGTTGTCAGAATTTCTGAGACGAAGCTTGATGATTTTTTTTGCAATGTGTTTGATGAAGTAAACATTGTAGAAGATTTGTTAGGAAATATTATATGGAGTGTAAAATCTACTTTCCACCTACAGAATAAATATAAGAACGAAGACAAACAATTAACAACGTATTTATTACTTGAGTAAGCCTAATAAAAAGAATAGGAAATAAAATAAACTTCAGATAGGAGTATATAAATTGGCGTAAGTAGAAATGGCCTTATCAGAAGTATGTGTATGCAAATTCTTGCAACAAAAAATTATAAAAATAAGAGAGATTTACAATTTTACGAGGTGTTTGTTCCTTAGTTGTTTATTGTGTCAAACAAAATTTGCTTGTGTATAAACAAGTAAGCTTAGCATATTGTATTCTGTGCAATGTTCTCTGGTGTCGTTATCATTGCAACACGAGGTGCACTGGGACGAAACGTTTCCGGACGAGAATCAGGTATTGTGTTAAGACATCCTGCAAGTAAAAGAGAGGGAGACTTTCGCACTTTCTTCTCATATACTGCTTTGACAACGCCATTTAGTAGTCGTTTATAGAAATTCTTTGGCCAACAAATGTAGTCATTCCACAAAATACGTCAAATCTTTCGTTCACTCAAATGAGACAAAAAATCGTCCAGGATTGGAACTCGGGTAGGAAATTTCATTTCTGACGACGATATTAATCACGCTAAGTGCGCCTCAGTTTTAGATATTGTGTATTGTGTGATATTCTGTGATGACGTATTCAGTACGGTACGGTGTTCGTTGGAGACCAAAAGCCTCCTGTTCCGGAGAGCAGTTATCAGGTCTTTCTTCTATGATATCCTTTGAAGTAAAAAAGCGAAACTTTCGTGCTCTCTTCCTTTGCTTTGTCAAACCTATCTTTTGTCCATTAATAGAAATTCTTGGGCTGAAAAGGATTTTAATCCCACTGCTGTATCATGATCTTTCTCTTTCCCCCCTCTCTCTCTCTCATGCACATGCACACATGGCATATGTACTGGATGGTGTGTTAAAAATGAATCTGCTCATACAGCTCCTGCTCCTGCTCCTATTTTTTTTATTAAGGATATAAACTGGGTTTGTTGTCCGACGCTTGAGGCGCTCTAAAAGTGCAACAGAACAGAGCTATTTTTGGTACCACCTCTTCTCAGAAAGTTTTTTTCCAGAGGGGTTCCCGCATATTAAATATCAAAATGTGATTGTGTCACATTCCAGCACCGTAGGAGTGACTAAATACGCTCCCCACGCAAACGCACATAAATATGTTAGTGCACGCCCACAAATATGAGAAAATAATTTTGGGCACTTTTAGTGGTATTGGACCCTCATTTTCTTTCAGCCTGTTTAAACAAATCTATTTTTCAGTATATCGAAAGGCATACCGAAAGTATTATTGTCAAATATGCTTGGTCAGTAGTAGAGACGATATGAATAAATAGCGTTTTTTTCTTTTGTCTTTAGCTGGAAACGTCCTCTATCCAAAAGTGCTACTGTGCTCTTTTTGCTGTTTCCATGGAAATAAATAATTCGGTATAACAAACTTACAAGTAAAAAGTGCAAATTCTTAGTCATTGGAAGCGAAAACGTATAGCCAATTGTTGTTACTATGTTGAAAAATGATCTCTTCTAGCTGAAAACCTTCTCTATCCTACCATGTTTTACTCTTTACATCTCTTAGAGCTTCTGTTAAAATAAATAGAAAGCATTACTTTTACTTGTATTCTAAATAAATGATAAATAATAATTATAATAAAATCTAATAAAATCGTTATTAACCTAAATATTTTTCTCGAATTCTATTGCTTATGGTGGGTATTTTATTTCTGGAAGATTTTTAATTGCTACTTTTTTTATCGTAGCCAGGAATAGAATATATAGCATATTAAAAGAAAATGTAAAAACAAATTTCAAAATTAAATAATTCTATTTCTATGTAATGTAAGAAAATAAGTTTTATATAAAATTTTCATAAAAATTGATTGAATTATTTTTTGTGTTTTAATTAATTTTTCTCAATGGGTGAGAATTTTTTGAAAATGTCTGCAGTCTTCGCGACTGAAACTGAATGAGATAAGAGAAAAAAATGAATTTAGGATTTTAATTTATTTGAAATATCGGAATTAGATGTTAGTGACAGCATGTTGGAGTTGTCTGCTCCTAGTGCCAGACAGTACCACCTGACGTTTAGTTTTATTTTTTAATTTTTAAAAAATTTATTCAGAATTAAAAATTGAGTTTCTGTGCTCAATCCGAATGAATAGCCACGGATAAGTTAGAGACCGTGTAATTATAAACTGATGATAAGGATACGTTCAAAACTTTTATTTTGCTAGCAATAAAAACATAAATAAATGCACCTTGAATTTATTTATCATTTTTATATTAAAACTTGTCAATCACACTAAAATATATTTGTGCATGTGGATCTATGTGTATGTAAATGTATGTATGTGACTGTAAATGTGTGCATATGTATATGTGTATGCGTGTATACATGTGTGTGCATATATATACGTGTGTATACATATATGAGTGTATATATGTGTGCATATATATATATATATATATTATATCAATAGATTTTTTACTTAAACATAATTTTGCCACCACCTCATCACAGTTATATATATATATATATATATATATATATATATATATATATATATATATATATATATAACCAATCTCTCCACCGTATATAGGATATGACACAAGGAAACTTTTTTCATCGGAGTACAACTGGGTTGAATTCAGAGTTTTCCTTGGTTGCCCGACCAACGCTAAAGATCCAGTCTATCCTACTATTACAACTACACCACGGTATATATATATATATATATATATATATATGGAAATCAAGGATGCATAATTTTCTCCATATATATATATATATATATATATATATGATGGTTGCCACCTCAAATTCTTACCTACATATGGCGTATGTACAAGCCAGGATCTATTCAAGGAAATGAGATGCAAAATTCTCTAGGCATCTGAGATACAAATGAATCGCCCAAACAAACCAGAAAACCATATTTAGTCTTAGTTAATAAAAAGAAAGAACTTGCCACTTAGTACAATTCGCTGTTCTATCAGATCGAAGAATTAGAATAAAGGGAAATGAAAACCTAAACAAATAGCTAGACGTTGCTAAAAAGTTGAAAACATCATGAAATATGAAGGTGACCGTATTACCAATGATAGCTGAAGTTCTCTGAATAATAGCGAAGAACCCCACTGTAGTTATCGTATTCTAACGTCATTTGGAGAGCTGAAGAGACTTTCTGTCATTTGGGTTACTGTGAAAAAAACCAGAAAAAATTTAAAATGTGAAGTCATACATAAATGCAAATTCTTTTATTGACGCAGGTGGAGATCAAAAGAGTAGATAATGAATTTCAGATCTGCAGTGTATAAAGATTTTATGGAAGTTTACTCTGACTTATATTCAGATATTTTGGAATTAGCCATCATGATCATTTACGTTTTCTTTTTTACACATCAAAATCAGAGTCTCTTTTGGCCGGAAAAGAAGTCATTATGTTCTCAAAAGATCCACAGCTGTCGCTGTAAAAGTCAAGTCATACAGATTTAGTGGGAGGAAAATAGATCTTTAGTTTGGATTTCTTTTCTTTTTTTTAATGAATTGGTAGCCAATACAATGAAAATGATTAACTTATTCAGTATCGCTGGTCTCGGTTATCTCTCTCTCCATCTCTCTCTCTCTCTCTCTCTCTCTCTCCATCTCTCTCTCTCTCTCTCCCCAGCAAACGTTCATAAATACTTATACACGTTAGACCTAAAAGCATAAATGTCTCACAACACTCATATACTCCGGATCAAGACTAAAGCATCTAAGATGACAACACTAACAGCAACAAAATAAAATACGTTGATGGCTGTTTTAGATTTAAATGGATAGATCTAATTTAATTACCCTTGGAGGCATATATGCGTTTATCAGAGATAATTTATATACTTTACTCAAACAGTGAAGATGGCGTCTGACAGGGAACAGAGAGTTTCGAAGCTGAACTGTCCGGCCTGTAGCAGACCATCCGACTTGTAACGTACAGAAAACGTGTCTACTTCCAAATGATAAGAGAGTATGTATTTACATAACTCCTCCGCCACAGGATGCAACATACGGTTGTGAAAAAATTTCTTAATCATACGTGCTTATGAATTCTAAGAGGAACAAAAGTTTTGGATAGAGATTTAAATTTGTGATGAGTGTTCTTTAGGTGTTGGTTGCGTTGAAAGAATTATATACCTGTGTATAAGCAAGTAAGCTTAGAACATTATATATGTTTATATTAGCGAATTATACCATTACACACTAAACAGAAGGTTGTAACATTACACAGCAAAAACAGTGCTACAGTGTTCAAATGGAAGTTTTAATGATACGGTCTCAAGAGACATTTTTACTACTACTATTACGCATAGACATTTGTATTAACACGTGTCGACCTCGTGATAACCTCACAATGAAAAAAAAGTGACGAATACACAAAAACCCGTCTTTGTTCGCTAATACAAAAGTTTATTCGCTACTACACTTTTTAGTTGTCTTCGGAAAGAGAGAAACAGCGTTTGAAAACAGAGTCGACCGCGTTAGTTAAACAAAGAGAATAAAAATGTCATGAGAAGAGAGAGAGAGAGAGAGAGAGAGAGAGAGAGAGAGAGAGAGAGAGAGAGAGAGAGAGCAGACATAGACCTTGAATTATCTTTCACGTTTCTATTGTAGTTCTAACTGTGCTTGTTCGCTAATTTCGTCTTCACAGCTTCGTTTTTGCTGTGAGACCTCTTTTCGGAGATCACCCAAAAATGGAGGCGGCAACTTTCGGCTGTTTTCACATCGTCGAGTCTGATATCCAACTGACTGTATTTACCTTGTCGTGTCTGGCCGCCAAACTAACTCTTTTTTGTTTTCAATCACGCGTCCAATCTTAACTGATTCCCCGTTAGAATCTCCTTCAGCCAATCAGAACTCGTTGCCGATTTGCTGCTGATACATTTCTATTTTTAATCCGGGCGTCCCTAATTATTTTACAAAGTAAGCTAAGAACATTATGTACCTAAGTATAAGCAAGTAAGTTAAGAACATTATATACCTGTGTATTAGCAAGTAAGTTCTGGACATTGTGTATATTTAAACAACTAATCCACCACTAGTTTCAACTGAAATGATCGAAAGTATAGTAAGTCATTCAAGAAGGCAATCCACTGAGGAATGTGGCGTGACGACGAAAAACAATGAAGTGTCAGCATAGAAAACTCAGAGAAATATGAATTGAAAATAGAAAATGTAAAAATGACAATTTTTATCATTAAGGGGTTTCGCACTATTCCCTTCATCTTTAATGTTATTTCCACAACGTTTCGGTCGATATGTTCCCTGGCCTTCTTCAGGTGTTTGTCGAACTCGGGAATCTGCACGGAACTTCGAACTACGTCCTTTGTTGAATTCATGGGGGTCGCCTGTTCTGATTCCGTTTGCCATAACCGGGTTCAAGTGTTAAGTATTCCTGTATTGTTACTCGCCTGCAGTCAGGATTGAACCAGTAACCTCCAGATGATTGTCTCCTTAGAAGCTTTGGGAACCAATGCCTATAACTGTTACACTAAATTTAGACAACTAAAAAATGACAAAACCCTAAGAAATCGGCTGAAGGAAACGGGATTTCCATTGAGAAAATCTAAAAGAAAACCGGAACAAATACACAAAGAGTAGAAAATAAAGTTAAAGTGGGCGAAATAAATTTCTTAAGTGATGCACAGCTTGTTTTGAATTCAGTTTTTTCCTTCTCTCAGATTGGTTACCTTATCAAGGTTAAAAATCCCAGTCTGCCCGACTATTTGCCAATAGCTGAAGAGTGAAGAGAAGGATTCATGTTTTTCCTTAGTGCGTTAACACCAAGTGAAACGTAAACAAACTCGTCCTAGATTTGAACTTAGCCCATTAAGTAAATGTTCTTGTTTTCTTCAGGTAGTCATCTTTATATGTTTTATCTTTACATGTTTCATTGAATAACACAAGGTTTTGAATCTTCGTTCTTTCCAAAGCAGATTTTTCATTCATCATTAGATATCACTTTTATCTAGTTGTCACCACGCCATATTTTTTTCATTATCCTATTTTAACCTCATTTTCCTCTCTTTTTGTATTTGTGCCAGTTTTAGTTTTTCTCTGTGTAAATCTCATTTCCTTCAACCGATTTCTTAAAATTCTGTTTCAAACGTTGATTCCTCCTACGCCATTAGTCCTTTTTTTTTGTTAATTTCTATTTTCAATGCATATTCCTTTGAGTTTTCTTTGATAACGCTTCGTTGTCTTTCAGAGTCAACTAGTTCGTTTTCCTTTTTTAACCACGCTGTTTATTTAATATTTACACCAAACTTTAGACACAACTGAATGAGAACAGTTAACCACTTTCGCCGCATTTCAGAGTGGATTGACTTCTTGAATGTCTTTTATGATACTTTCGATCGTTTCGTCGACAGTTCTTTTGTTGGAACCATGTTTTCTTTTAATCAAACAGACCTAATCGTTTGTTGAGATCTGTAAGACAAAATCACTATGGCGTTAGGTGGTTTCTTATTATGGTTTCAGGAGTACCATCTGATTTTCATATTGATGTACATGAATTTTTCTTTGGTAGATAATATAAAGTGCAATAGCGTAAAGGTTAGAAAAAGATGAATCACTCCCAATTTTCATAGCACACTTTTTAGTTTATGAAAATATTCAAAATATCAGCACTTACAAACATGCACACTCTCAAACCACCGAATATACTCACTAGCAGCCAGAGTCGACATTCTTAGGATCCTCAGCTTTGATAAAAGTAAACAAGAAAAGAAAAAAAAAAAGGAAAAAGAAAACTCGCCACTATCTCTGTTAAAAAACAAATGCCAAAGTAGATAAAAAGGTAAACATTTTAACAGTACCACTAAAATTCTTGACTTCTCTGAGAGTTCTCTTACCTACCCTCTCTTTCAACAATTCGTCGTTACTCTTTTCGACTGTCTTGCATACTATTTTTTTCGGAGGTGGGGGTGTAGGAGACGGATGTTGGTGCGACCCGTTATCTTGCTTTTATAAGCTTTTAAGTGACTGCACGTGGGTGATGTGTATTTTGATATGAATGACAGGCTGTGTTTGACACTCTACTAATTACTGTCAACATGGACGGATGTTATTTGCCTCACTGAACCAAAAGTAAAGATTTTGTCCCTCCCTTACCATTCCTTTTATTACTCCTCATCGTTTCAATATCCATGCATTCGCTCTCTTTCTGTTTTTTTTGTACATCTTCCTCTCTCAGATTATTTAACTCTTTCTTTCTTTCTTTCTTTCTTTCTTTCTTTCTTTCTTTCTACTGCCCTGTCGGTGGGACATAGAATACTCTGACTTTATCCTCTCTAGAGGGGTAAAACCTCCCAAAAACGGGTGTCTTGGGTATGAAAAAAATGCATTTAGTGGTGAAGCTCCAGTTCTGGATCTCTGGGCTGAGTGAAATACTCTTTCATTGCCATTATTATACCCAGGTCCTCTGTAAGCCGGAGTGGTAGTACTTCTAAGGGTTTCATCTCTGGATTAAATCTGAAAATCAAATAGGAATACTAGATATCATATAACCATAATAACATACATTGTAAATATAAACGTATAATGTACGTGATTCCCTAACCCATGGGCATAAAATAACCCCTGACGAGTTGACATAGTGTTAAAATCAATTTTCTCCTTCTTACGTTATATGTTATATCGAATATAAACTTTATATAACCTCCATATAGCTATAGACACGCGATGGTAGATCACAAAGTCCACATTTTGACATATGAAAATTAACTGGATTTTTATCTTGGATTTTCTCTCTATGTGTTAATCCAATCCCTCTGCCACCAGCAGGATATGACACGAGGTCAATTTTTAAGTGAAGACCAGTTTGAATTTAGAGCTTTCTTTCTTCTAGACTGGTTGCATGACCAATGTGAAAAAAACCCAGCCTGTCCTGCTATTTATCCATAGCTCGGGGAAGAACAAATGGATTCATGCCTTTCTCAAAGTCACTGACGTGAAGCGAAGTGCAAACAGCCTCGTCCAGGATTTGAACTCTGAACTCCAATTCTATTTCCTCTGAAGATAACCATTTCTCAAAGCACTAGTTCAATTTTCACTGTATGATATTCGATGTTTGTGTTTAATATTTACCATTTAGTTGTGGATTACCAAGGAAGGTAGAAAGAGTAGGAAAATAAATTTGTGTGGATTAGATTTTTCTTTAATTATTAAATTTCCGACTTAAATATACACCCTATATATATATATATATATATATATGAATGAATGCATGTATGCATTGGGTGAGTCCCGAAAAATATGCTGGGGTAAGCAAATAACACTAATGGTCTTGGACAAGATTCATCATTTTTTCTTAATTTAACATATAGATAAGAAATGCTTATGTCAGCAATCATTAACATCCGAGCATAACTTTCAAAACCAAATTTAGCAGATTCAAAAAAGCTTATACCATTGAATAACAGAAATTCCTTTTAAATTACTTACGTTAATGACATCATTCAAGAACTATGACAATATGTACAAAGTCAATTTCCTATAAAGATAACCATTACACAAAACTGTTCTCTACTGAATTAAGTGCGTTGACAAAGAAAATTATGTTAAAAATAGTTAGTGTCAAATGAAAGGCTTTTCTTTTCATAATTTGCCTGCAGAATTATTGAAATACTTACGTATATGAAAAAAGGTTAATAGGTTCTCGACTAGTTTCTATTGTAAGAGTAGACTATTATAATATTTCTGCTACTATTTAGAAGGACTGATGGATCCTATATTTTCTTTCTTTATTTTCACAATATCGAGAATTTATATGATTAGAAAATGACATTCATTATGATTGCAGACTCCACACAATTATCATTCAATAGCAAATTCGACTGTAAATTCGTCTGTTCCTTAAGATACAGCATTTAAAATGTATTGCTCTAATAAAAAATATTGTTTCGATATATAATTTTTGTTTGGTTATAGTTACATATATTTATATATACAAACATTGGGAGAATATATATATATATATATATATATATATATATATATATATATATATATATATATATATATCCAATGGCCCAGGAGACTGGGGTTCAATCTCAGGTCGAGTTATACTAAAAACTAGAAAATAGTATGTGTACTTAACGCCCAGCATTATAAAGTACGTATCAAGAGTAAAGTGGAACATTATAAGGTACGTATCAAGGGTAAAGTGGAGCAATCCTAAGAAAGAAGTAGCACTTTCCTCTACACCTCGGTGTACTGACTGTTGAAAAAGGAACCTTCAGGTCGCTCTAGACTACGGTCGCCAACTTTATATATATATATATATATATATATATATAATAGTCAATATGGTCAATATTTCAATATATATATATATATAGTCAATATTTCAATATATATATATATATATATATATATATATATATGCAAAATTTTTTTGTTGTTGTTGATCCAAGTTGTTAAATTTATTCAAATATTATCAGAAAAAATGTAATCACCTTAATTTTTAACGTGTAACGAAATAGGTGGGCAAATTTTCGATTTTACGTTTAAAGATATCTGAGATTCCCCCTGCCCCCACAAAAAGGTTGAAAGATGGTCTTCAATTTCAATGTTTCTGAATGTTCTGCTACATATGAAATGTTGTAATGATGAAAACAAATGAAAATCTGTTGGTGTAAAAGAATCACCCATTCTAAAGATCTGATCTTTTCTTGGATTTCTTCGGTTGCAATCATTGAAAATGAAAGTGATCATATTTTTATGATAATATTTAAATACATTTTACTTGCATTTGTTTTTTTTTTTAATCCTTTCTAGTAAAAATTACTTTTCGTGTACCCTATTGCATACAAATGTAAGATTGCTTATAAAAATATACATTTGTCTTCTATTTTGTATACCGACTTGAAAGTCCCGCCTAAAATCAGAATATCACCTCTCTATAAGTCATAACGTATTTTCCCCTGGTGAACCTTTATCCTGCTTCTTTTAATATCCCCAATTATCTATTTTCGGATATTCTTTAGTAACATTGGTACTTGACATCTGACAAGCTTGTTTTGTCAGATCGGAAAATCACTTTTGTGTTTGACAGCTAACGTAGATATGAATATATGCAACTAAGAGATAAGAAAATCATTACCCATATATGGATAGACACTATCACCTGTTTCTCTCTATATCTAATTGTGTTTCTGTTTCTTTCACACACACACACACACACACACACACACACACACACACACACACACACACACACACACACACATACTCGCTGTATATTTGTTCACTTGCCTGTTCATAAGCTTATACTACGAATCAGACTCCGACGCATCGAAAGAAAAGTTGAACGATATATAGACAAGATTTGAAGGTTTTGAGAGAACGACAAAACGTAGACTAAAAAAAAGTACTCTCCTCGAGAAAAATGTAAAAAAAATGTACTCTCCTTAGAAAGCTAGAAAAAATGTACTCTCCTTAGAAGGATAGAAAAAGTGTGTGAGTGTGTGTGTGTGTTTATAAATGTCAAAGAAAGACAAGAAATGTAAGAAATATACAGAAAGACAATTGGAAAAGATTCTGTAATCAAATTTGCATAAAATAGGTCACTTGTGTCAAACGGTAGATAATCAATGATTTGTATTGCGTTGTATAGCAAAGTAACACGGTTTGAAGAAAATGTTATTCGTTTATAGCAAAGTAAAAAAATAACTTGTTATTTCTGATAACACAGTAGTTTAGATTTTTTGTAGCCACATAAATGCTTAAATGGATCGCATCGAGTTGACAATGTTCCAGTAATGAATTTAGTGCTTACAAGCTATGAATAAAAATACAATACTAGGCTAAAGGTCAAGTCATACTGAAAGCTCAGGTTTTCGCCAGTTAACTGAAGTAAAGCAGCCGTAAGTCTGCTTATTACTTAGATAGGTGACCATTTAAAATGACTGCCATCGAACGTTGAAATTACTGTTATAATCATTATCAAACATAAAAAAATGAATCAAATTTCGACATTAAATATCCCATTATGAGTTGATATGCAACCCAAAGTACGCCATACCTACAATAAGATGAAAGAAAAACTATTAGAATTAATTAAACTGCATCATCGAAGATATTCAGATTGCTTAAGACTATAACGCATAAATATACCTTTACTCGATTGAATACGCGCGTTGCAGAGTGGTTGTCGGCGTAGGAAATGAACTCAGTGAGTCAAGTTCAAATCCTGCGTTTCCCTTTCTAGTTAAAAGGCATGAATCTATCTCTTCTTCCGTCCAATTAGAAATTGATCATACGTTACACCTTACAACCAGTGTAGGAAAAAGAGGTCGTATCAAATCCTAATACCTGACGCTCCCTCTTGAATCCCATAAAAGCGTTGTATTTTCGACATAAAAAAGTCTTTTGTCATATCCCTAACTGCATTGTAGAGAGAGAGAGAGAGAGAGAGAGAGAGAGAGAGAGAGAGAGAGAGAGAGAGAGTAAATACTTAGTTGTAGTTTTAGGGTAACCTTTGCTTCATCAGATTTATATGCCTCAAGGTGCATATTTGCTATTTTTTGTTTGTTTTATTGTATGTCAAACTTTGGCGTGTTATTTAATGACAAAATCAATTTTTTGCAAGTAATTATATGGTTTTAAGTAACTAATGATAATCCTTAGTAAACAATTATACTTTCAAGTAACTATTCATAATAAAAATCTGTACACACATATATGGTTTCAAGTATTCCAATCTAATATGAATAATTTACACCCAATTTTACGGTTTTAAGTAACTATTCCTATTCAATGATAATAATCATTTATTTGCTCTCGTTTATAGTATAGTGTCAAATATTCCGAAGACTAATAATTTGTACACAGTTATGTGGTTTCAAGTATTTCTATTTAATACAAATCATTTTTAAACTGATCTTTTTGACTTATAGATGAGACCCTAACTGTTACTACTATTCCGTGTCAGAGTAGATCTGGGAGTAATGGTAATGAAAGAGTGTTTCACATTTCTCCGAACTAGAGTCTAATCAAAGGATGCAGTTTAGAGTCAAACTCAGGACATATCTTGGAAGGGTGATCTTAATCCTCTGCTCATGATGCAATCGGTGTATTCTAGCCAAGTCAACATGACGATTTTTGTAATGTTTGTGATAAAAAAGGTGTGGTAATTCAGTAGCATATACTATTCTCATTAGACTGTGGCTCTAGACCTGGCTCTGGGTATAAATCTGGGCCAAGTTGTATAAAAATCCGACATTTGCTCATACAGTAAATCCTCCCATTCCGATGTTATTTACGAGAAGAGCAAGAGCTAATACAGTTTTGCCCCTGTGCCATCCTAGGAGTTGCCAAAGCAAAGTTTAAGAGGACGTTATATAACCTTAGCTAGTACAACTCCTGGTTTTGAATTAAAAGTTGTCCTTCTCCTAGACGGGTTGGTCATCAAGGCCTTATCTACCACATTATTTTATCTATAGTTGGCGGTAAGAAGAGATGAATCAATTCTTTTTTCAAGCAAAATCAAAGCAAACAACCACGACCAGAATTTGTACACAGTTCACCGATTCCATTTCCCGTGCAGGTATTATGGTTAGTGAGTAAACTTGTAGACTATTGTTTGTGTGTTCGATTCTCACAAGGTATTCAATATTTCTGGCCTTGTGCAAAACGAATCAAAGCTTCGTAAATGAATACTGTATAGTAAGAGATACTATGAAACCACAGTTCGTAAGTTCGAATCTCACCTGGTGTCTCAAAATTGTGGCCCTGTGCCAAACTAAGCTAAGCCTAGTAGATGACTATAAGACGTTAAGGAAAGCTTGCTAGCTATTGTTAGTGCATTCGATTCTCATTTGGTGGCCAATATTTCTGGCCTTGTGTAAAATTAAGTTAGCGGTAGTGAATAAGTTTCTGGTTAAGTTCGTAACCTGAAGAAGAGGATTAAACAGGATTATCTGAGTATGATTAGAGGATACTAAAAATAAACTGGAATTATTTGTCGACATTACAGGTCAGTTTATGTAAAGAATAACCCATTCCGATAGCCCACAGTTGTTACTTACTTTTAGGAACCACACCTACATACAGATTCAAACTATCTGATTTTTTTTCATCTGTCTGCGCCGAGTCTGAGCACTCCTGCTTCCAATTCATGTCACTATCGTTAATTCACCTTCTTAATATTCTTTTCTCCGATTACACGTCAGCGACATGCTTGTCTGAGTCGATCAATCTCGTTTTGCAACGCTTGATGTTTGTCATATGGCTTTATTAAAAACAAGAGTGAAGAAAAAAAAGAAGGCTACATTCTTGTTGATGGTGGGTGGTCCCCGATTCTCTCGTGCCAAGGATTAAAGTTAAAAAGGGGTAGGGGTTGGTGACTGACGTCTGGAAACTCGAAGTCGATCAAAATCAGAGCAGAAAATTGGAATTAGAATCAAGTAAATGTAATCTTAAAAAAAGAAGGTAATGTTGTTCAGGCTCCTAGTAATTTTAAAACGGTTGAAGTTTAAAAGTTCATGTTGATATGAGGGTCTAAAAATCGGCTATGAGCAGGGCTCACAAATATTTTTTAACCATCGACCCCTTCATGAACTTCTTGGTTCCTTTTCGACCACAGGTGTATCCAATGAATAAAAAAATAAATATGCAGTTTCCATACATATTAGCAATAGTTCCAGGGGTCTTTGCATAAAAGGTGTAAGGGCTGGCTTTATTGACTAGTGCTTGATGTACCCCTACAGGGAAATGCCGACGGATTCAAAGAAATTTTCAACCCCAGGTGGGTTGCTTCCTGCACGGTACCTCACATTAAACCAAACTTATGTTAAATTTTGGCCTCGTGTGTGGCCAAATAAATACCGTACCAAACCCGGCAAAGTGTTGTTCTGTACCTCGCCCCTACAGTGTATATTACTTTTGAGACATAGGGACAGAATAAAGGAAAAATTGCTGAGTTTTGTTGTAGAAAATACTAAAATTCTGGCATTCGGGCCATTGGCCTAATAAGTAGAGTGTTCGCCAATAGTCCGGGAGATCGGGGTTCCATCACAGGTTGAGTCATACCAAAGACTCAAAAAAATGGTACTTGATACCACCTTGCTTAACACTCACCATTATATGGTAGGGATCAAGGGTAAAAGGGACCAAGCCAGGGAATGGAGTAGCACCCTCCCCAACACTTTGATGTTGTAGCTATTGAAAAAGTAGCCTTCGAGTCGCCCTCGACTAAGGTCGCCAACTTTATTTACGTTTATTGAGTCCCTCCTCACCCACAGACATTTAACGAGGATAGTCTCATTGACCCTCATAGATCAATATCAACAACTTTGGATATCTCTGAATTAGAGAAAAAGTTTTAGGAAAGATATTTGCATGTTGTTTGCTAGAGTGCCACAAGGCAACAAAGAGAGGAGTACTCAATAAAAATCAAATATACAACACAACAGTAATTTTTTGTAGAATGAGGGTTTTGGATATGTCCAATCATCTATTTGGCAGTTGGGGTTCCATGCAGAGTACAACCACTTCATGGCATCTCCCAAAGCAATTAGGATTAGTTGGTGGTGTCCATTTCCCCTCCAAGTAATATTGCATGTTGTAATGGTTTACTTCGTACCAACAGCCGAAAACGATCCTTGACCAGATCTATTATTGAACTTGAGATATGAAGTAGATTCATGCCTTCCTCAAGAATACAAAATGAACTCAAATTGTTCCAGTTGAGGTTTGATCTCGGTAACTGGTTCAATTTTTCTCGCTGCCAACCGTTACGACAGTCATACTACCGACAGCTTATAAGCTAGTTCGTTAACGATTATTCCACGGAGAAGCGTTCACTGGGTCTATTTACTGGTATTTTACTATGCAGTACTGGACAGTTTAGTCGGGCATAAGGCCCGAGTTTTGGAGGCAGGGAGTCTGTGAGGGATGATGAGAGGTGTGGGAGGAGTAAGAAAGTCAGAGCACCAGAGTTGATTGGCCAAAGGGTTAGGGTTAGTGGTACTATGTTGAGGTTTTAAGGGAGTTCAGGAAGAGATTCCGTCGGACGAGGCCAGTACTCTTCAAATCGGGTCAGTGGCATTTCCAGCAGGACAATACACCAGTCCACAACTCCATCCTTGTCACAGACTATATGAGCAAGATGGGCATCAAGATAGTTCCACAACCTCCCTATAGTCCAGAACTTGCTCCCCGTGACTTTTGGTTATTCCCTAAGCTCAGAGGCTGTCGTTATGAGACAATTAAGGAGATGAAAGAGGCTGTGACGAAGGTCCTTGACACGCTCACACAAGAGGACTTCGATGGGACCTTCCAGAAGATGTTGGAACGGTACAACAAGTGCATTGCAACCGGAGGAGATTACTTCGAAGGGGACTAGAGTTTCATGTGTGTACTGTCAATAAAAGTGCTCATACGAAAAAAGTCTGGAAACTTATTTAATGATCCTCGTATATATATATATATATATATATGTATTCCTGTGGAATATCATATGCCCTCAGTCTTGAAACAGAAAAAAAGTCATGAAACAAAAATTTTTGATGATGACCGAAGCCTGAAAACCTTCCAGGGTTAACAAGTTTTATATATAAAAGAAAATTTCTATCAACATTTGTGCCTCTATTCTTTCCTTTATATCTTTCCCTTTCTCTCTCTCTCTTTCTTTCTCTTTCTGTCTCTCTCTCTCTTTCTCTGTATATATATATATATAGTGCAATGGCTGAAGTGCTGGACTGCAGCATCAAAATCAGCGAGTTCGATCTTCAATTACATTATTAAATTTACTTCCAGATTAATTCCTTTGAGAAAAAAGGCATGAACCTCTTTATCCCGTCAGCTATTGATTAAATAGTTTCACTGATGTTCTTCTACAAGGATAACTTTTGCATTAAATAACCCATAATGCTTGATATGCCATTAAACAAACCTATATATATATATATATATATATGTATATATATGACCACCGAGTAAATATACGAGTGTGTGTATGTATGTGTGCGTAAAACCACCTACAACAGCAAAAATTAGATGTTCGTCCGGCCAAATTGTTCAGATATAACAATTCTTCAAAGCTAACCTATGCATTTTTTTTCCATTTTTTCTCCCCGCGTACATATGAAATTGAAGACTCCATCTTGTCACATAAATTGTGCTCGGAATACTTACACGAGAACTTGGACAGTTCAGGGCATAATCTCGTTTTCTATCTGCCCTCAGAGAATAGAAGTGCGGGAGTTTTACCGATTGAGAAAATAGGAATGAAAAACAACAAATTGAATTCGTGATGTATGCACACAAATGTGACAGAAAAAAATCCTGTTATAATAGAAGCTGCGTCTTTGTGCTGATCTGACGACCATATTGTAAATATATATATAAAAAAAAACTAGTTATTTTTATTCTATTTTATTTTTATATATACATTGCGTAATGTGACAAGAAAGATCTTATCAGGTAGTGTGGCTGTATTTCGATCTGGTTGTTCCTTACTCAGTTGGTTAGGTTTGTAAAAACGGCCATCTTGAATCGTAATGCATGTTCTCAAGTAGACGGAAAAAAGAAAATAAAAAGAGGGTGGAGGGTCATCAATGAATCGACAAAACACAAATGATAGGAAAAGCAGGACAGAATTGTTTTTTTCCTGCTAAATAAAAATGGCCGCCTTTCTATCAGGTTGTGGCAAAAGTCCTGTCTGTTTTTAAATCGTTCATGCAGAAACTAAAGAAAAGCTATCAATGATATTTTAATATTAGTGTATAATTTTTCTATGATAATTATATCCATCTCTGAATATGTAAGCCTTGCTATCCCGATTACGTCTTTGGGTATGACCCATAAGTACACCCCTGACTTTTAAATTCATCAAAAGGAATTCTACAATCCTCTTTTGTTGAATCCTACTCATTATCATTATCATGTCATGCCGCTAGCACGGGTTTCCCTAACTCTCTCTCTCTCTCGCCATTCATCTCTAACGTCACGTCTCCGTACGCAGCTGTTCTAGATAAGTTCTAGCTTGCACGTCCGTGTGTAGGAGTCTATAGGAGAACGTCACTTATGAGTTCGTCCTTATTTTTCCAGTAGTGTCCCGCTTGTCTTGTTTGTCTAATTTGGATGGTTTTAGAGATGGGAGGTAAGTGGCCGTACGGCTGCTGTTTTGTAGGATGTTGCTTCAAGGATTTGTTCAATATAGCTCGTAGAATTCTTGTGCAATTCCCGTCTAGCTTTTTTTTCGCCATACGCTTTGTCAGCGTCCATGTAGTGCATCCATGTAGCAGAAATGACATGACGGAAACTAGTGGACAAGTTCGGCTACCTTGGAAGCAGTGTCTCATCGACTAAAGATGACATCAATATGCGACTAGCGACGGCATGGACTGCTATCGATAGGATCCTATGGATGTCAGACTTATACGATAAAATAAAACGCAATTTTTTTTTCAAGCAGCGTTCGTGTCAGTTTTACTACTTTTAAAATATAAATGCTTAATTTCTTTTTATTACAAAGATACCAGATTTATATAATTTCTAATGTAATATAAACCAATTAAACCGGATAGTATTAGATATTATCTATAATAAAAATATACAGTATTGAAACTCTCTAATAAGAATATGAATATGTAGCAGTTTAAAAATAAGCGCACACTTCGCCCCCCCATATATATCCATTTGCCTTTTAAACCCTTTTATCATTTCGAATTTAATATCAATCAAAACGGATATTTTTATGTATTATTTACTACCAAACCCGACAGCATTGAAAATCAACTGATCAATGTTAATATATGACCTATCATTCTCAGCCTCAAACGTCGATCTAATGTGAGAATCCAGTTTTGTTGTATTTTCTTCAACTGGTTGGTCAATCAGAACGAGATCCGTTCCCCACGATCTTTCAGCCATTTTGAAATGACTCATTTCGCCTAGAAATATCTACTCAGGACAGAAATTTATCTCAAAGCCTGTATTAAATTGTTAAATATTTCTATTAGATTTTCCTGAACTTTGACGCAAAAAATTTGATTTTGTGATCCATTTTTATGACACACTTAATCAAGCACACTTAAAATAATCTAAGATTATTCACCAGAACATGAATTCTGAGAGGCAAATCTGAACTAAATGGTTTCACACGTGTTCAAGGTCAGGATTCATTTGCTGATTTTTAGTCGGAGTTGCCAACCTGAAAAATAAACATCAACCTCGTTTTAGATCGACATCCTTAGTTAAATATTGTCTACTAAAAATAAAAAAAAGCCCAAAAAACAAAGCTAAAACAAACCAAAACAAAAAACCAAAACAGACACTAGAAATAAAGAAAATCCATTAAAAAATCCATTTTATTCTCCTTCTTCTCACCAGCACCAGTTTTTTCTCATTGTTAATGATAAAAGTGTTGACCAGATTCCACTCTACAGTTTTCTGAATCAGAGATATTAAATCAACATGTCTTCTTTGTGTGTTGACCTTTTAACAAGCATCTGATAACATCTGTTGAATAAGCGATGGTTGGCTAAGGCGTTGAATTATCAGTATTGTTGAATAGAAGTGAATTGACAGATTTCATACAAGTTTCTTCACTTTTTGCTCATCATGTCACAACCCGGGATATAAATTAAAAATGATGTCAGAAATGTTCATATCGTAACAGATGGACGTAGACATTTAAAAAAAATGCCCATGCCAGGCTGTTGAGGAAGAGAATCTGTGTACGGGATGAACCTGTCAAAAAAGGACTTAACAAAACGTGTCAGTTGAAAGGTTTGAAAAAATGTCTGTGTGTCAGTTGATAGAGTTTGATAGGACCCTTAAACAAGGACAAACTTTTTGGATATATATCTATAAAGTAGTCCTCTCTAATTCGCAGAGGATATGTTTAAAGAACCTCAGATGTCTGAAGCAACGATTACTAACGGACAAGTAACATATTCTGTATTTTCTTATATATACAATATTGGTCCTTCTCGATATAACCCTTTAATGACGTTACAAGTTTTGCAAGAATATTAGCAAATTATGTCCGTAAGAAAATAAAGCTGAGGAATCTTCCGTGTTCTGTTATAGATAGGTTAATGTTGAAATGAATCATAAATGAAACAAGCAAAAATTTGAAAAAATAACAAGAGGTTGAGTTGAACAAATGTTATCTTTTCATGTATTATTTTGGCAATAAGCAATAATTTCAAATATGTTTTTGTATGATTATTGAGTTTTGTTCACGAATGTTTTTAGTATTTAACTTTTATTGCTTATTTGCGTTTTAGTCTTAAATTCTTTGAGGATGAAACTTTGTTTTCTTGGTGAAATTTCGGGACTGATACTTTTCTCTAACTGGAGAATTTAAGTCCTTGGCTTGGCCTCTTTGACTACTGGACTGCTACTGACTAGTGACGTATAACTGGTGTTTAACTCCACTAACTCTCGGCCGTAAACCAGGGAAAATTAATTCCCAGAAATTATGACTTACGTGGTTCCTTTTCCAATTTTAGATTTGGTGAAACAGGTAGGTTTGGGACCGTTACAAACTAATATTCCCATAATCACACACTTTAGCAATCTCTATTTGCTTTCTTGTACAGTACATTACCATATTAACATTGAGCTAAAACTTTTAGTATATAATTAATAGTTTATATCGTCAGCCATATATTTTCTTCCACTGACAACCTTCTGTCTGATGATTTTTTAAACGCATGAAACAGCCAGTCACAGTAATCAATGGGACTGTGAAGTAACAATTATTGAAATTTTTATACTGCTCTGGTTGTCGGCATTTGAGCACTTTTTTATCCAACGCTTTTATTGAAATAATTGTTTTTTCGCATATCGGTTTATTTTTCAATAATTTCCAGACGAATTTAATCTGTATTTGGAATTTTCCGATTTCTAAAATATGAATTATAATCAGAATTTTTATCTGTGTGCAGCATGTAAACAAACATCATACCTGGTGACGAATCCTTTACACAGTTAAGAAGCCATTTTTCTCCTATTTCCATCTGACTATTCTGTGATCCACCAGAAACTATAAGTTTACGGACATTAAGAATAATTTTTTTTAGTTATATTAGGCTTTAGACCTGCTTTGCGAGATCAGCATTGAACATTTCTTCTTCTTCTTCTTCTTCTTCTTCTTCTTCTTCTTCTTCTTCTTCTTCTTCTTCTTCTTCTTCTTCTTCTTCTTCCCTATATATATATATATATATATATATATATATAAGAACGTTTCTCTCACTTCTGAGATTAAAAATTGTATTTTGTGGAATGAATAATACATTCCGAATAAGCAGTCGTACAAATATGTCAGTCTGATTTTCCATACTTGTCTTCCTTCTTTAAAAACCTTATACACACACACACACACACACACAGACACATATATATATATATATATATAAATGAGGGTCTTTCAAAAAGTTTTAAGCCTCACTCAGAAAGAAGGGCTATAGCTGAATATTTTTGTTGTAGCAAAACACTACCCCTTCTTATAAAACTAAAAAAAAATCTGAATTAGTCCTTCTAGTTTTATACAAAGAAGTAATATGTTGCCACAAGAAAAATATTCAGTCTCTTGTTTCTTGATGAGGCTTAGAACTTTTTGAATGACCCTCTTTTTTTGTGTGTGCTTAGCGTCACAGTTATCGTCTTAGGAAGTGGAATTGTCAATCCGAGTACCTATCTGTTCTCCCTAAAGCAATGGGTAAATGGTAAAACAGACTATAGCTTTGGTTAGACAGCTAGTCTAGGAGAAAGAAAACTCTGAATTTAAACCAGCTTTTCTCTGCTTAAAAATTTATCTAGTGTCACATCCTGTCCGTGACTGGGTTGGGGCTGGGTCATGCATATATACATCAATATATATATAGAGAGAGAGAATTAGAGAGAGAGAAAGAGAGAGAGAGGGATTGATGGACGCGGTTAAGTTTACGTGGGCATAAGTAATACATCCCTACTTTCTCTATAAAGTTTAAAGCACAATTTCTTTGGTCAACCTTTGTAAATCTGGTCAGTGTTCCAGGTCTTTGATGAATTGTATCCCCAATTTTAGACATTCTTGGGGATGAATATATGGATGGATCAAAGAGAATAAAATCAAATGGACAAACTCCGTTTTTAGATTGGTATGTTAGCCTATAAGCTTTTAAAATGGCAAAAACGAGAGAAAAAAAAAGGACGAGAGAAATACACCTTATATAATGGCACGTCTGATCGAGGTTACCTAAGAAAAAGACGTAAAAGGTATTTCCAAGTGACACGGATCTAAGCAAGCTATGTTTATGCGTATGTCATTGGCTGAGGAAGGAAATATTTTTACCGATAAAAAGCGCAGCAAACAAGTAGCGCGTCCATAATCGATTAGATTATGGGTCCGTCTTCACCCACGCCACCCTTCTCAAAAAAAAAAAAAGAAAAGAAAAGAAAAAGACTACGTATGTCCGTCTGTGACAGAAACAATCTATATTGTAATAGAAGATGTTCCGAGTTGATCCATCTATCCCTTGTACTTGAGAGGTCTATTGATAATGATATATATATATGTCAAAACAAGATCCTATTCTTATAGGAGATTGCATTAATATTCTGATTCGTCTGTCCACCAATCTGTCCGTTTTGTAAAATAAATAAATAAATAAATAAATAACTTTCTGAAATTTAGATTCATACATAGATGCAACAATGTAAGAACCCCATTGCTGTCGCTTTCCCCCCGTCTTCAGTAGCTCTCAATGTCACATATTTCCAGCCAAAATGATTGCTTCAAAAAAGTTATTTCAAAACGTTGAAATCTTCATAAGATATTTTGAAAAATGTACTGGGGTGAAACCAATAAATTTAACACCTTCTGATTGATGGTGTGATTTGTTTTAACGGCATGTCAATCCGTTTAGTGCTATTTTATGCCTAAACGTTAACGAATGACATTTATTATACGTTCACATTTACCTTTTTGTGTTGTTGTTTCCGAAGAGTTTTATTTTTTCGCTCAATGTTATGTAATATTAAATTTTTCCATCTAATACAAATAATTTGCAAATAGTGGTATGGTTTCAAGTCAATGATAAAATCAAAGAAAACGAAAAGCTGGACAAGTACTTAGTCTTTGCCAGAGAATTGAGAAAACTGTGGAACATGAGGGTATCGGTGATTGCAATTGTTGTTGACGCGATTGAACGGTCTCTAAAGGTTTGGAAAAGGAGAGTTGAAATTCGGAGAGAATGGAAACTATTCAGACAACAGCATTGTTAAGATCGGCTAAAATACCGAGAAAAGTCCAGGAGACCTGAGGAGAACTGTTGTCACTCAGACTGCTGTGAAAGACTTCCAGCTGTTGCTGGTGTGAAAAAATAGCAAGGTGAATAATGATAATAATAATAATAATAATAATAATAATGAATGACAATGACTAGGAAACAAAAATGGAAAGAAAAACAACTCTATGGGCGTTTTAAACGACTAATAAACAGCATGTCACATGATAAAACCTGGATATGGCTAAGAAAAGGAAACTTTAAGAGAGAAATAGAATCTCTCCTAATGGCAGCGCAAAGCAACACCATAAGAACCAATTATATCAAGGCAAGGATAGATAAGACTCAAGAAAATAGTAAATGTAGGCTATTTGGCGACAGAGACGAAACGATCAATCACATGATAAACAAATGCAGCAAATTAGCACTGAAAGAGTACAAGACAAGACACGACTGGTTGGGCAAGGTGATCCACTGGGAAATGTGCAAGAAATTTAAATTCGACCATACGAACAAATGGTATATGCACAATCCAGCATCTATCCTAGAAAATGACACGCATAAACTCTTATGGGACTTTGACATACACACGGATCACCTAATCTCGGCCAGAAGACCAGACCTTATAATAATAATAAAAATTAAAAAAAGAAAGAGAATTTGCAAAATTATAGACTTTGCTGTCCCGGCTGACCACAGAATAAAACTGAAAGAATGTGAAAAGAAGGATAAGTGCCTCGACCTTGCTAGAGAATTAAAAAAACTACGGAACATGAGGGTGACGATTGTACCAATTGTGATTGGTGCTTTTGGCACAGTAACTAAAGGATTATTAAAGGGCCGGGAGGATTTGGAAGTTGGCGGACGAGTGGAGACCATCCAAACGACAGGATTATTGAAGACGGCCAGAATACTGAGAAGAGTCCTGGAGACTTGAGGAGACTTGCTGTCACTCAAACACCTGTGAAAAACTATCAGCTAACGCTGATGTGAAAAACTCTTAAAGAGTATATAATAATAATAGTAATAATATTTAGATGATTGAATAGTTCTATTTGACCTATAGATTGGAACCTAACAGATATTTACTCACTCAGAGTCTGAGCGGACCTGTGAGTAATGGCAAGAAAGGGATCCCCCACACACTCCGGAGCTCCAGAACTGAAGCATCACTGTCAGATATTGTTTAGTGTCATACACAGAAAACTTTTTTGTGAGGGGGGGTCTTACTCAACTTCAGGGTATTCTGGGAGTGTATTATAAACGCCACCGCTAAAGCGGGAAATTTTCTGTACAAAAGCAGCAAACTATTTGCATTAAATAATATGCTGCTGTGCAGTAGCATTAAAAAAAAAAGAAACTGTGAGAAACTCCTGACTCTCGGTGCAGATTTGTTGATGTTAGGAAATTGAAAACACAAATGTGTCTTTCATGAAAAAGTCAAGAAAGGTCATAATAGATTTAACACAGACGAAGAAAAACAAATAAAACTCAAATCATGTCATCTCCACAAAGAGAAGACAATCACAGTTAGCCAAGAATTATCGAGGTCAACAGACTTGATTGACCATCTAAGTGGTGATTGTTGGTTGTCCGGACGATGCCTTCCACGCAAGGTTAGTGTGTGCAACCTGATTAAAAACTGGTTCACGATTCACTCTTTTTGGTGATCAGGCATACAATTAATCGTCGATAACAACGTTACTGAAAAAGCAAGTAGCCTTTTCCCGAAATAGACAGAGGTTGTCTCTTCACCCTACCGCAATGCACCCTGATAATCTTTTTTGGTTATTATGCTAAATGCTCAAATCCGCCTTTTCAAGGGTCCAAATCGAAGTGTAACGTTGTATTCCCAAGACGAAACCTTTCTCCCTCAGAATCCCCACATTACCCCTGTAGTGGCACACCGGTACCTTGGAATGACCCAGCTTTGAAGAACCAAGAGAAAACGTTTGGTCTCTGTTTTACATGTACATGTAGGGTGGTCGTTTAGCTTAATGTTTTCATTGTAGAAATGGAATCAGAGATCCGAGTTCGAATATTTGACTAGACTGATTGTGTTTCATTTAATAAGACTTCTTATATATATATATATATATATATATATATATATATATATATATATATATATATATATCTTCATTCTAGTATCTCTCTCTCTCTCTCTCTTTCGATATATATAAATATTTTTATATTTTGAAAAAGTTATTTATTATAGGATTGGTAATCCTTAGCACCTGCATTACTTGGGTCTGTTTCATTGTGAATTCATTTTAACTAAAAAGGAATAACATTCCAACAACTCTAAACTTTTACATTGATGATTCATATATGTGCGCACTTAGCGTAACGATTTTTATAATAGGAAATAGAATCGGCTTACCCGAGTTCAAACCCTAGACTAGGCTATTTGCGTTTCTCTACTCGCAAATACCCTTAAGAAAGCCATAAATCTTTCTCTTTTCCCTTCAGCTTTGAGTAAAAAGTAGGTGAAACTGAGTTCTTTAGCCTTGGTTAGACAAAAGAAAACTATGAATTCAAACCGGCTTTATTCCACTTAAAAATTGACCTTGTGTCTCATCCTGCCCGTAGCGGAGGGGTTGTGTGTGTGGGGGGTCACAAAATTTTAAACTGGATTTGTTTGGCGTCGTTAGGGAAGGGGACGTTGTCGGTGTAGCAACGGAGTTGGACGTTTAACTTTATTCGGCGGTAAATAAGGATACTGTTATCAAAATGACATTTATCACATAAAGATTTATTCTTTATTTACACGAGGAAAATTATCTCTTGAGTTGGCAAAAAAGAAAAATGGATTTGACAGTTGTAATGCCACGAAAGCAATTCTAATATCCAAGTCTTCATATGAGTGTAAAGTTTGATTGATGACACCAAAAAAATAATAATCATTACGTGTTTATCTATTAACTGGATCGAGAAATGTCAATCATCGCTTCGAGAAGACCGTACCTATTATGTCTACTTGCTATATCATCTACGACTGCACCAGATTTGTGAGTCTTTATTTTAGTCTAAAAATGGCAGCGATTACAGTGAGGATAATACATTTAAACTGTAACAGAAAGGAAAAAAATATACTACCTTTGGCATGTTGATTGGACGTATAGCTGACAGATCTATCTCAGAGGTTTTCACACGTATAACTTTTTGGGAATTGTCGTCTGCATTTGACTGGTATAGAAAAATACATTACGAAGGGTAGAATGCACTCTTTAGCCTTTGTTAGGTAACTGAAAAAAATGATATAATAGATAGAAGGAAAACTCTGATTTAAAACTAGCTCTACTTCCCTTAAAAATTGACCTTGTATCCTTGTTTTGTATCCTTTCCGTGGCGGAGGTGTTGAGTAGATCTATTCATAATGAATTTCTGCTTCTACTACTATATCATTGTCCGGAACGTTAGCTAATGCACCACGGAGACTTCTCTTCTCCTTTAAACGTACATTAATAGCATGACGTATCAGGGCTCTTGAAATTACATAAAGATTTGAACTGCTATAAGACTGAATAAGACTCCTTGAGTTTTGGATTCAAAGTTTTTCCCTTCTCCTAGATTGTTTGTCTGACCAAGTCTAAAGCGGCAAGTCTTCCCTACTATTTGCCCGTAGTTAGAAGGAGAATCGAAGGATTCATTGCCTTTCCCAAAGGTATTAGCGCGAAGTGTAACGCAAACAGCTTCATTTTAAGATTTGAACTCAAAATTATTAATAGTTTACAATGCTTTATCAAAGCTATTTTCAGGCTATTTAGTCCTTCAGTTGTTTATTGGCTGTATCAGTTTTATGTTCTATCTCTTTCTTTAGGGGATGACTTGGAAATCCTAATCTGTATTCTCTATTTGCTTTGAAATACTCATGCCCAGTCATCGGAGCCTAGAAGATGTACTTACCAACCCCTCCACAAGAGCAGGATGACACACAAAGGTCATTCTTTAAGCAGAATTTAGCGGGTTAGAATTCAGAGTTTTTCTTCTAGATCGGTTGCTCAATCAAGCCCAGTCTGTTCTACTATAGCTGGAGGGAGAACAGGGAATAGTTGGATTTATAGCTTTCCCAAACGTGAAATGCAAACAGTCTCAGCCAGGGATTTTAACTCTGGTTGCTTAATCCGTTTCCAACGAAGATAACATTTATTCGATGGGCGCCTCTGTCGGAGGTAAGACCCTTCGTAAAAAAGGAATAAATAATCGTATCCTGGACATAAAACTAAACTGCATCTTGTTCTAAGGGTTTTTGGAATGTAGAGTCATCCCATTCGCCGCCATTTCTCTATGCTGCACTTTGACCCGGACTGGTAGTACCTGTTAGGGTCAAATAGATACGTTTGAAATGATAACGTGTTTACCTGTGTAAAATTGCTTATTTGTTTAACGGCATATCAACTCCTCATGGCTAATTTAATGCCACAGTTTGATCCATTTGTATATGTTGACTGTAATCATAACAATTTGAAATGTCCTATTGCATTTAAAAAATTACTTTGTCAATAATTATTTCTTTGTAAGCTGTTATATGTATAGTTATATATAAGATTAGTAATTTATACGCAATTACTTGAATAAAAGTAACTTGTACTATTTATAATAATAATCATTTGTTTTCTCACGGTTGTATGGTTTCAAGTCTTCCTTTCTAACACAAAGAATTTACAAGCGGTTATGCGGTTTCAAGTAACTAATAATAATCCTTAGAAAACAATTTTAGTTTTTTGTAACAATTTTTTATATTTAAACTATAGTTTGGACCTTAACACATACTATCACTCCAGGTCAGAGTGACCTGGGAGTAACAATAATGAAGGGGTACTCTACATCCCTCAGAACTCTAAAAGTGAATTCTCAACTCCAGATGCATCTTAATTTCATGTTCAAGACAGTATGTAAAACAATTATGAAGATTCATTTTTGTACCGTATATAATTGTTTAACTGACTACAACATAGAATAATTTAACAAAGGCTGACATGTAAAATCATCAACAAACCATCCTACCATCCAATCAACAGACTCAGTCATATTAAGCATCATCTATGCTCTTATAATCTTGATGCACTTTATGAAACAATTATAAGTTATCGAATATTTTCACTGTATTTAGTGGAAACGATGTCATCATGAAGAGTTTCTCTCCATTTTTTATTGTGTTATCAACAAGATGTGTTCTAATCAATTCAAATTCGGGACGAAACATTGTCAGTTCTGTTCGTCTGATCATGCGTAAATAATGTTATTATAATAATCTTTTTCATTTATCAAAACAGTTATTTAGATCGCTATAATTTGGAAGATAAAAATATTGCAGATGTAATTATACATAATGATATCTAATCTCGTACAGGATGGGCTCACTAACCTTGCACTTATCCGAAAATTTTTGTGAAAAAGATTGTAGAATGGTTCAGATTGATTAATATATAGTAAATATCGTATCGTCATCAATGTTAATAACCTTCCATATATATATATATATATATTAATAGAGAGAGAGAGAGAGAGAAATGGTTTCTCCACTTATTTTTCTCACACACACACACACACACACACACACACACACACACACACACACACACACATATATATATATATGTGTGTGTGTTGGCCGAGCGGTCTGAGACTTAGTCTAACGTAAAGTTGGATGGGTTTCGGTACCGGCTTCGAGCGTCCTACATGTCTAGCCACACTGAAGAGTTCTGATAGAACGAAACAGTCTGTCTGTGGATGACAATATATATACATATATACGACGAGAGTCGATCAATATGTCCATCGCCTAAAATATAGTTATTAGCTGGATTTTAATCTGAGATTTCTACTGTTTCTTCGATGTCACTACGACTCACCACTGAATTAAGGTATTAAATAAAGGATATTATAGCTGAGCGGTACGTCATCGGTCTAACGTAAAGTTAGGTGGGTTTCGACCCCAGCTTAAGCAACCAGCGTGTCTAGACACGCTAATGAATTGTGAAACCCCGAAACAGTCTGTCTGTGGATGACAATATATATATATATATATATATATCCTGCTTGAGTGAATAAGATAGTTGGCTGTTTTACGCTAGAACCAGATGCAGATGCTCGACCCCTGGCAAAAGACGTGTTCGCCAATGGCTCGGGAGACCTGGGTTCAATCCATGGCCGAGTCATACCAAAATGGTATTTGATGCCTCGTTGCTTAACACTCAGCATTATAAGGTACATATCAAGGGTAAAGTGAAGCAATCCAGGGAAAGGAGTAGCGCCCTCCCCTACACTTCGGTGTTGTAGCTATTGACAAGGGAGCCTTCAGGTTACCCTCGACTACAGCTGCCAAATTAAGTTGCACTCTCACCACTATTGATATTTACGTAACGATATCCTTACTCTCCTGTACTGTTTGTCATCATATGTATAGTAAGTTGGGCTGGATAAGATTTAATGAATACTTAGTTTTGTGTAAATATCTTATAGTAAATGTGTTTACGTGACTGTGTTTGAGGAGAGAGAGAGAGAGAGAGAGAGAGAGAGAGAGATCATTAGTCCAGTTTCCGTCTTAATTTTTCTATGATTTGTTGTGTCCCTATTATGCTAGCGCATAGAAATATTCTGCTGGGAGAGGTAGATTTTCTGTTGATAAGAAAGAAAGGAAGAAAGAAAAATAAGAGTAAGAATTGCTGAGAAGATAATAGAAATAGTAAGCATGGTGTTAGTGCTGACTTTGGTTGCAGGGACCGGGTTATTTTTCTTTATTCGTCTGTAAGCACGTTTTCTCTTTCATCAACCTGACCGTGAAACGCTTATTGCAGCTGGGAGATTATTGTTGAATAAATTAAGTAGTCGACTCCTATCTCCAGTAAACTTGGTGCCTAGCATTGTGATCAACAACAAATAATCAACCATGAGAATTCTCGTGGTAGGTATGAGAAATGGTCATATACGGAGAACATTTGAAAAGGATCATGAAGTCAGTTGGATACAGGCAGAGTGATAAGTAATAGCCTAAATTTTGGGCCTAGCGAAATCATTTACTATTTATTGCACGATAGATCTTTCCTACATCGACTCGAGAATATCATCTGGCATCTACTACTAGTTTTAAGATCAGTCAAGAAGGTAATTGCAACATCGATGATAAAATTAGTGCTCTGTGACCAAGAGTCTGACTTTTCCTTTTATTTGGTGTGAATTCGTTGTTATCCCTTCATCTCTTTTTTTTTTTTTTTTTTTATCTCAGCCAACATTTTTCGAGACGTTTACAAAACTACGATACTGACAGCAGAATTGGCTGTAAAATTTGTAAAATCTTTAATAACCACGTAGCCGAGATACATGCGACAATTCGGAAAGTGACACTGCAAATCTTGTAATGAAAGTCTTAGATATAAAAGTATCTGTCAAATGACTAGGAAATGAAATGCAAGGAGGAGAAGGAGGAAGGCGTTGAAATGGTGTGAGTTAGAGGATGTGGTAGAATTTTTTTGAAGCAGAAGATGCAGGTGCTGGAGAGGGGTGTGTGGGATGATGGGGTGGGAGAGCTTAATTATCTCAGTGCACAGCAATTTGTTATAGATTTATAATCCAATTTACAAACTGAAATGTGCAAGTGAGCTTCCCGTTGTCTTCCGCACGATGAGAGGTGCCCACGGGGTGCATATTTGGGCGAGCAATTATGAAATATGAGAAGCGTTGTTTCTTGTCGCTTGTTTTCGAATGTTGAGGAGCTTCATCGAGAAAAGGAGCGTTAAAAATCGCCGGGTGAATAATTACGTTGAGGAGAGCGATTTTATTTTAAGATTTTATTATTATTATCATTATTATTATTATTACTATTATTATTATTATTATTAGTTGTTTAGGCAAATCATTCAGGAACCAGCGTAAATTGGGAGGGAAAAACTTTAATTTTGGTGAGACAATTATGCAAATATATATCTGTTTGGTTATCATAAAACGTGATGTATTCATGTTGGAATTACGCGTAAGTGGATCTATACGTACGTATATAGATATATTGTTGAACACACACACACACACACACACACATACACATACACACAAGCCTGTGTGTGCGCAAACACACAAGTATATATTTCTGTACAAGTATAGATTGGTATATTAACACATAAAGAACGTATATCCGTAAAAATGTATAGCATTGGCACACACGCCACACAGATATACGTGTATATATGTATATATACACATAAAATAAAGACATATACAAACGTGCGAATATACACACATGTATACTAATATGTTAATTTGAATTACGATGAATAAAGTCAAGCTTTTACATATAAACATACCTAAAAATTTGAATCCCATTATATGTTTATATAAAACTAATAAAAACAAAAGTTAGCTTTAACTCCCTCCCTCTCTTTCTCTTTCTCTCTCTTTCTCTCTCACTTCATAAATACATATATAAATATGTATATATATATATATATATATATATATATATATATATTGTTACACTCGCCTGAAGAGATACATTAACATCGAAATAGTTTATCAGATTGTCGCTAGTCCCATATATAAATAAATGGATAAACAACAACAACAACAACTATAATGATGACAACAACAACAAACAACAACAACAATAAGAAATGTACACAGATGATATTAAAATGTTCACCAAGAATGGCAAAGAACAAGAAACCCTTATAGAAGAATCTACAGTTAAAGTATTGGAATGGATTTTCGTTTTGAAAAATACGCGATGCTTACAAGGAAAAAAACGAGAAAAGAGAAACATAGAAGTTCACAATCAGAATACTTGGAGAAGAAGAAAACCACAAATACCGAGGAATATTAGAAGTGGATACCATCAAACAAACAGAGGGGAAAGAAAAATTAAGAAAGGGATACATAGTTATAAATAGCTGGGTTGTCTCCCTTGTAAGATACAAAGAAATTCATGGCGACTCACAAGGCCTTATACCTTAGAGATAACATACACTGGTTTTATATGTCATGAAAAGAAAGAGGAAAAGGACTTACCAGCATTGTAGATACAACAATTCTGGGACTTGAAGAATATAAAAAAAAAAAAAAAAAACAAAAACAAAAACAAAAACAAAAACAAGAAGAGATTGCTTACTGCAGGCCGTAACAACAATACCAACAACAATAATTTAAGGACCAAAAAAAAAACAAACCCAACAGAAAACAAAAAACACAAACAAAACAACGAAATCTGGAAAATAAAAATAGAAAGAAATTCAACTATATCGAAATTTCAGGCGACAAACTGGGAAAATTTCACGTGAGTTGATCGGGACATGTCTACGAAAAGGAAAGCTGTAAAGAACAAGGGAATCTTTATTAATTGTAGAATAAAATAATGTCATAAAGACTAATATGAAAACAATCATTAAAAATACACCGAAGAATAGAAAATAGTAAGTGTACCTTATGTAATGAAAAATATGAAACAGTTAATCCTATAATCAGTGAGTACGGAAAAGTGAAATAAAAGGAATATAAGACAAGGCATATTTTAAATTTAAAAGAACTTTTTATTTGCATGCCACGATTGCAATTCTTTTTTTTCTTTTTTTTTCGTTGATTTTACGATATGGCAACTCTTGTTGGTTTTTTTTGGTTCTAAACTTAACCTCTTATTTTGCAAACAAGTATATGGTTTCAAGTTACAATTACTACTGCAAATAATAATAATAATAATAATAATAATGATAATAATAATCGTTTTGAATAATGATAGGTCCAAGTGACTATTCTTAATATGAATAATTTGGAAGTAATAATACGGTTTTATAATAATTATATTTTGTATTCAGTTATATGGTTTCAAGTATTCCTATTTAATACTAATGATTTTAAAATAGATCTATCTGACTAGTTGATCGGACACTAACAGGTACCACTTGTTATTATTATTATTATTATTATTGAACAGGAATACTTGATACAATATAACTGTTCACAAACAAATTATTAATACTAAATAGGAACATTGAACCCATAAAATTGTGTTTCAATTATTATTGATTGGTAGGATCACGTGAAGCCATAAAAACGGGCAAATTATGTATATTACATGGAATACTTGACCCCACATAACTGTGTACAAATAAATGATTATCGGAGACAAATAAAATGAAAGCAGATTAATATATATATATATATATATATATATATATACCCAACCCTTAATCACTAGCAAAATGCGAAACAAGGTCAAATTAAAGCAGAGTCTAGCAGGCTTGAATTAAGAGTTTTCCTTCTCCTAGATCGGTTGCCATACCAAGGTAGAAGTCTGCACTACAATTTACAAATTGCTGGAAGAAGAATAATTTGATTCATACCTTTTCCAAGGGTATTAGCGCTATGTGAAATGAAAAAAGTCTCGTCCGGGATCTGAACTCGTGTCACCGCCTACCGTGTCGGCAGGGGCTATAGAATACGCCGACTGCCCCTCTGTGGAAGGGTAAGACCCTACTCAACGTGGGTACATGTTGGTGGTGGATGGCGACTCGTGCTGCTTAAAGACGGGATCCTGGTCGTTGAGCAATACTTGGTCCGGTAACCGAGTGGTCAAATTACTTGTAGCCAACCACTTTGGTCGGGCGGTCGGAAAGGCCCGATCCGATCAATTCGCTGATCGCTTCAAACCTTAGAAAAGGTTTGTCGCGATCGTCAATCTGCATTTGCAGCCAGTACCAAATCTTTATCTTTTAGGTGCTAGAAGGCTGTGGCTGAAGGTCACATTACGTAGAAAAGCTTACTTCAACCATGCGAATAAACGATTTCTGGATCGTTTGGAATATTACCCACAATCTATTTGCTTATAAATCATATATACGTAAAATATGTATAAACACGATAACCTACAAAGGCTGATATGCCATAAAAACCAACGAACCAACCTACAAACTATTCATTAACAAATTATGCGTATATCCATTTAAATATGTGCAAACAAATAACTGATGTTAAATTGTTACTGTTACATAGCAAAACTTGAAATCATTTAACTTTGTGCAAATAAATGATTTATACTCAATAGAATTAATTGTATTAGATAGAAATACTTGAAACCAATTAACTGTGTTCAAAAAATAACTCCGTCTCGTTTAAAAATGTTATCAACAAAATGTGTTTATCTATATATATATTAGATATATGATTTGTAAACAGGATTTAGAATTAAATAACCTACGATGGTTGATATGTCATAAAACCCAACCAAACGAAACGTGTCACAGTGTCCGTTTCCAACGACGATAACGATTACACCATAAGCGTCTCATAATCTTCTTAAAGTATTTTAGTGTATGATTGCAATGGAACATTGTATATATAATTCTGATTATAATCAAGCATTGAGAAATGCATCAATGTTCTGAATAAAATAACCCTTAAATAGTTGATATACCTTTTAATAACCCAACCTACAGTAAACAATACCGAACTTGTATATTCTCTTTTACGCAAATTTATCTCATTTCAGTTTATTTTGTATGAAAAATTACGCCCAAAATTTCAGTATATATGTGTTTGCGCGTATTTGTAATACCTGACATTTTAAACTATATATATGTATATATTGAATCTCAATAATCAGTTTTTCATCATCATATATATATATATATATATATATATATATATATAATTCAATTATGTCGGCATGATTTTGTACACTTTTTTACATTAGAAAAAATGTCTCTGACGAAATGATAAAAATATTGCAATCCCAATAATGAAAGAATAAATATGAATAAATAGAAGAAACTGTCGCTTTGTTTTCTCCTCTGATAGAGACAACTAAAAAACCAAATAGAATACATAACATATTTTCATATGTCAATAAATTAGCAAAATCCTTATTTTCTTCTTTTCAGAATTGCACATAACTCTGCTATTCAAGTTGTTATTGAAGATAGTCTACTTTTGAGTGTTTTATATTATTTTGATATTATTCTTTAAGAATCTTTAACAACCGACACATCTATTTGTCGATCTATGTTATTTACACAGTAAAATTTGCCAGAATATTTTTCAGTCTTGCCAACTTAAGACAATGAAAAAGACCACCTTTAAATTTTCTATTTTTACTTTTTTGCACTTGGGATGCCACTCCTCATAAAAAAGGATCAGGTTTATTTTTTTGTAAAAGCGGTTCATGTTTTTTTTTTTAATTAATCTCTTTTAACCATGGTCCCAACAAGTCTAAATCAATCTTCAGGTATTTTATGAGATTTGTTGGTTGAATCCTTATTACTTTATCAAGTTTTATCTTCAGTGGTGCTCAACTCTAGTAGCCATGAACTAGACTATTTCAGTCTTAGTCAACACCTATGGAGTGTTTCTTACGGAATAAATTAGCAAATTAGTGGAGCAGACTATAAGCGAATTTGATCTTTACTGGATGCACTATTTGTGCCGCCCTGTTTCAGGTTTTTTTTTGTCTTTTCTACTCTCCTCTCTCTTCTTTTTCTTTTCTCTTCTCTCTCTCTCACTCTCTCTCACTCTCTCTCTCTCTTTCAATTCTTAAAAAGTGTTTTTCTCTTATGTTTTTTTTTATTGCACAGAAAATAGGCACTCAACAGTTAGAGTGATGTTGTTTTTTACTGTTTCGTCTATCTGTCTGGCTTGCACTCTTTGGTCGTTTTTTTTTGTATATCGATACTCATTTCGTCTGTCTTTGTTGCATACTGACATTTGACAGAGTCGTCAATCAAGGATTTCAGGGACAGGATGTTCCAGCTGTGTAAACAGGAGAACAGCTCACGTGGGCTGACACCCGGAAGTAGGTACGTGTCTTGACAATGGAAACGACGGGGCGTTGTGAAATAATATATACACAGATACCCACGTCAGACGGTTAATCAGTTGGTCAGGCAGTTAAGAGGTTTGGAGAGCGGCCGGTGGGGGCCAAATGGCCCCTGGTGGAACTCGGTTAAGAACATCTCGTCAAGGAAGCAAAGACGTAAGATCCTTATTATGGAATCACAACATGGGTTAAGAAAAGGTCAATATAGTCGTCCTCTGGCAGTCTGTACGCCTGTCTCCACTCTTTCTTAAAAATACAGAGTTCTGGACCTTTCGAGTAATAACAAAAAAGGGATTATTATTTTTGTAAAGAAAGTGTTATGGTCATTTATTCCTTCATCATGGTCTACAACATCTGTCCAGCCGGCAATCTTCTGTCGTTTTTGTGCTCTTCGATACTCACCCCGTCTGTCTGTTTGGTCTTCATTTTCTCTTGCGTCGTTTTTTGAGTTCTTCGATAATCATTTCGTCTGTCTGTCCGACCGACACTCTTTGGTCATGTTTTGAGTTTTTCGATACCCATTTCGTCTGTCTGCCCGTTCAGCCTTCCGTTTCTTCCTTCTACATTTTTGTGTTCTTCGATACTCATTTCATTGGTCTGTCCGACCTGAATGAACTCTTTGGTCAATGTTAGTATTCTTCGATACTTATTTCGTCTGTCTTGCTTTCAATTACCCCCTCGTCATTTTTTGTGTTCTTCGATACTCATTTAATGTGTGTGTCAGTATGCACTCCTTCTTAATTATTAGTATTCTTCGATACCCATTTCGTCTGTTTGCCCGGCCTTCAAGTTCTCTCTCGTTATTTTTTGTCTTCGATACTCATTTCGTCTTTCTGTCCGACCTTCACTTCTTCCTTTATCAATTTTAGTGTTCTTCGATGCTCATTTCATTTGTCCGACCGACTTGCACTTCTAAGTAATTTTCAGTGTTCTTCCCTGCTCATTTCACCTATCTATCGTCATTTCTGCGTCGTTGTTTATATTCTTCAATTCTCATTCAGTCTGTCCGTTTTATCCTCCTTCGGAGTCTGAAACTCCCCTGATAGCCTGCTACCCTTCTAACTTCTAATCTACGGCAATTTTTATTCTTTAACCTTTTCTGCCAATTAAATCTCCTAGCGTAATCAGCAGATAACATCCAATTAAATTAATAACTGGGTGTTATCTGTAGTTTTCAAAATAAAATAGAAAATCTGTATTTGCATAAAAAAGTCAGTTGTCCCAAGAAAACGATCCAATTTACACTCGCAAATAGTTTGGAAAGCTCAAGAGACAAAGAGTTTGTCACTCGATTTTGATGACAAAAGAACAGATAAAGACGCTGTTTCAAAAATCCGAGCATTATTTTTAATTCTATGTAAAATTGAAGGGTTAATCTCTTCCTTCGTTGTGACAAAGGAGTTTCGTGTGCTTCACCATAGCAACTTTTCACTGTCGATGTACTGAAAGCTCCCACTGCTCGTCTCAATCCTTGAAGTTGTTTAGTTTCGCCCACTTTTGGGTCAGATTTAGATTCATCTCCACAGATTTACATGTGTAGTCCTATCTAATGCAAATCACTTTTGACGCGTTTTTTTTTATTGGAAACCCTAAAAAGTGCATTTCTTAAAAAATTCATTTGGTGAGATGTTCCTAAAAGCATCGTTCATTTAAATCACGCCAAATAACCTTGCAAAAATGAATATCAGTTTACGAGCAAGAGTTTGTTTTTAATCTAATTCTTACAGTTCACTTCTTTTATCCCCACGTACGCTAAAAATGATAAAAAAAAAAATCAAATAAAAATATATACTCTGGCTTTTCTTTTGCATAAAGTTTAGAAATATTCGAGTTTTCCTCCTTCAAATTCTGTTTCATGCTATTTTTCTAGGTTCACTTATATCTCTCACTGATAAGCTCGTTGATTTCAACTCTTGATGGGCTATTTAATGCATAAAGCGGATTTTTTGATAGCAATTATATGGTTTCAAATAATTAATCTAAACAATCATCCCTTAACAATTATAGTAACTAGTCTTAATATAAATATATTTCAGCCCAGTCGACTGGGGCTGTGGAATACACTGACTGCAACTCTGCAGGGAGTAAGACCCCTCCCAAAGAGTGTCCTGGATATGACACGAAGCAATCTGATGGTGAGCCTTCAGTAATGCTGGAGCTTTGGGAAATGTGGAGTACCCCTTCATTGCCATCGTTCCCAGGTCCACTCTGGCCCGGAGAGATAACCCGTGATAGGGTCCTATTTATGAGTTAAACACAAGCGTTTAACTTTTAAATTGAGTGCACACAACTGACGTATGCTTAATTGAATTGTTAGAAATTGAACTGTTCGATCATTTAACTGTGTGTAAACAAATGACTGATGTTTAATTGAATTGTTAGTGATACATAGCATTACTTGAAACCATTTAACTGAGTACAGTGTGCAAACAAATGACTGATGTTAAATTGTTAATTTTATATAGCAATACTTGAAACCGTTTAACTGTGCGCAAACAAATAATTAATAGTAAATAGAATTATTCATATTAGCAATACATGAAACCATTTAACTGTGGGCAAAATAAATGACGTCAAGTTGTATTTGATTGCAATACTTGAATCCATTTTACTGTAGAAAACAAATGAGATCGTTTACTAATTATATATATATATATATATATATATATATATATATATAAACATGAGTGGACATTAAATAACCAACAACGGTTGATATGCCACAAAACACAATTAACCTATCAACCAACAAAAAATAGTAATATAAAAATATCATGTATATTTATATCAAAAATGATTACTTGGAACTATAATTACGCGCTATAATATAACAAAAATTAATAATAATGATAATGATTATCTCCTTTGGAGAGTAATATCAATTTGAATGAAAAAATAGCACTCTCAAAAGGATCCTCGAGACATGATTATGTTGCAGAAATCTTATCAAATGAATAGATACCTGGGCTATACTCCTCGTTAGATATTCGGGGCCCTTTTTGAAGTGGACCAGAGAAGTGGACCATGCATAAGTCATTACATCCTAGAGATGACAATGGCAGACTATATGTATCAAGAAAGGAGGGGGGAAGAAGGCTTGCCCGTATTGAAGACAGCGTTGACGCATCGATACAACGACTCGAGGACTACATAGAAAAACACGAAAGAGGACTGATTGGAACAACCAGAGACAATACTGACAATACAAAGGCCCACAGAGTAAGAATAAGCAGAAAATAAAAATGGGAAGAAAAACAACTCTATGGGCGTTTTAAACGACTAATAAACAATATTTCACACGAGAAAACCTGGGCGTGGCTAAGAAAAGGAAATTTTAAGAGAGAAACAGAATCTTTCCTAATAACAGCATAAAACAACGCCATAAGAACCAATCATATCAAAGCGAGAATAGCAAATGTAGGTTATGTGGTGATAGAGACAAAACCATCAATCATATAATAAGCGAATGCAGCAAATTAGCACAGAATGAGTATAAGAGTAGACGCGACTGGATGGGCAAGGTGATCCACTGGGAGATGTGCAAGAAATTTAAGTTTTACCATACAAACAAATGGTATATGCACAACCCAGCATCTGTCCTGGAGAATAAAACACATAAACTCCTAGAGGACTTTGACATACAAACGGATCACGTAATCTCGGCCAGAAGACCAGACTTTATAATAATCAACAAAAAATAAAAGAGAAGTTGCGAAATTGTTGACTTTGCTGTCCCGGCTGACCACAGAATAAAACTGAAAGAAAGTGAAAAGAAGGATAAGTACCTCGACCTTGCTTGGAAATTGAAAAAATTATGGAACATGAAGATGACAATTATACCAATTGTAATAGGTGCTTTTGGTACAGTCACCGATGGATTATTAAAGGGACTGGAGGACTTGGAGGTAGGAAGACGAGTGGAGATCATCCAAACTACAACATTATTGAGAACGGCCAGAATACTGAGAAGAGTCATGGAGACTTGAGGAGACTTGCTGTCACTCAAACTTCAGTTAAAGACCAACTGCTAAAACTGAGGTGAAAAACTCTCTAGGAGTAAATGATAATGATAATGATAATAATGATTTTAATTTTTTGTCTAAAATATGAAAAAGACATTTAAACTTTAATACAAACAGCAATAAAATACAGTCAGGACATAGGGATGGAATTTGGCATTGAAAAATGTGCCATGCTAATAATGAGGAGTGGAGAAAGACAAATAACGGAAGGAACAGAACTACCAAATCAAGAAAGAATCAAAACTCTTGGAAAAAAGGAAACTTAGAAGTACTTAGGAATATTGGAAGCGGACACCATCAAACAAGTAGAGATGAAGTGAAAAAATAAGAAAAGAGCTTCTTGAAACCAACATCAATAATAGAAATCTCATCAAAGGAATAAGCACCTGGGCCGCCCCTCTTGTAAGATACTCGGAACCATTCTTGAAGTGGGCGAGGGAAGAACTTTAACAATTCAACCAGAGAACAAGAAAACTAATGACGATGCACAAGTCTTGCGTTCGAGAGATGACATGGACAGACGATATGTGTCAAAAAAGACGGAAGAAGAGGACTTGTTTGATAGCGTAGATACATCAATACGTGGACTCGAAGACTACATAAGAAAGAGCAAAGAAATTCTAATTACAGTAGCCAGAAACTGCACAGGGGATATAAAGTTTAAAAAAGCAACAATAACTTGGAAGTAGAAATGGGAAGATAAACAACGGTATGGATATATCAAGTGACAAACCAACAAAATATCACAGGTGAAAACTTGGACATGGTTAAGAATGGGAAACTTTAAGAGAGAAACTGAATCTTTTCTTATAGCAGCACAAAATAACGACATAAGGACCAACTATATTGAAGCGAAAATAGATAAAAAGCAACGTGTTTGCTTGTGTAGCTTATGTGGTAATAGAGACGAAACGATTAATCTCATCATAAGCGAATGCAGCAAACTAGTGCAAAAAGAGTACAAGACGAAACACGATGAGTGGGGGAAGGTGATTTACAGGAAATGGTGCAAGAGATTGAAATTTGACCATATCATACATAAAATTCTCTGGGATTTTTAGATAGAAATAAAGCACCTAGTCCTGACCAGGAGACCAGACCTAGCGATAATTAACAAAAAGAAAAAAGACTATATAAAGACCCTATAGTGGACCTTGCTGTCTCGGCGGATGACAAGTGAAAATAAACGACAACAAAATGAAAAACAAACACTTGGATTTTTATCATTAAGGGTTTTCGGACTATTGTCTTCATCTTTATTGTTATTTCCACAACGTTTCGACCGATATGTCCTCCGGTCTTCTTCAGGTGTTTATCGAACTTGGGAACCTTCACGAAACTTCGAACTACGTCCTTTATTGAATCCACGGGGGTCACCTGTTCTGATTCCGTTAGCCATAACCGGGTACTAGTTAAGTATTTCTGTCTAGCTTCGTCTTAGAAATTTTGACAACAAATACTTGGATCACACCAGAGTGCTGTAAAAACTGTAGAATATGAGAGTAACCATGATACTAATTGTAATTTATTCACTTGGAACGATCCCCAATCGATTTGGTAAGGTGGATGGAAGAGTTGGACGAACGGAGACCATCCAAACTATAGCATTGTTAAGATTGGCCAGAATATTAGAAGAGTCCTTGAGATTGTGGTAGATTCACAATCCATTCTAGAAAATGAGACGCACAGATTTTTTTTTTGATTGTGAGATACAAACGGATAATCTAATCTCGACCAGACGACTAGATCTAGTGATAGTCAATAAAAAAAAAAGAAAAGAAAAAAACCTGCTGCACAGTGGATTTTACCGTCCCGACTGACCACCGAGTAAAACTAAAGGAAAGCGAAAAGAGAAAATACATACACTTTTCTAGAGAACTGAAAAAGCTGTGGAACAAGAAAGTGACGGTGATACCAACTGTAATTGGTGCTCTGGGTACAGTCACCAAATTATTGGTAAAGGGAATGGAGGACTTAGAAATAAGAGAACGAGTAGAGCCCATCCAGATTACAACATTGTTAAGATCGGCCAGAATACGAAGAAAAGTCCTGGAGATTGGAGGAGACTTGCTGTCCCTCAGACTTCAGTGGAAAGCCATCAGCTAACGCTGGTGTTAAGAACTCCCAAATGAATTAAATAATGATGAAAGAAAAAGTAAGAAAAGAGGACCTGAGCTGAATAAGAAAACTTCTTGAAACTAAAATGTTCTGCAGAAATCTCATCAAACGAATAAACATCTGCCCAGCCTCTCTTATAAGGTACAATGTATCCTTAGAATAGACAAGGGAGTAACTCAGATTGACCATAGAACAAGGAAATTAAAACAGTGCTCAATGCATAACACTCAAGAGAAGACGTATACAGACTATGTGTCAAGAAAAAAAGGTGGAAAGGGACTCACTGGCATTGGGGATGGTGAGAATGTAACACTAGGAGAATACATTTCAAATTTCTGGCAAAAGAGGGTGGGAACAAGAGATCAGAGATCGAATCGAGACTATCCAGACCACAGTACTGATGAAATCAACTAGAATATTGAAGACCTGGGGAGACTTGATGTCATTCAAACTTCAGTGAAAAACAATCAGTTAAATCTGATGTGAAAAGATCGCATAGAGTGAAAAATTGTACAAAGTCTCTTGGATTCCGAGATACAAATTCATCACCAAAAAATCCAGGCCAGAAGACCTAGTTTTAATTAATAAAAGAAAAGAATTTGTCTGTTGGTAGAAGCCACTCTTTCAGTAGATAGCAGAGAAGTAAAAAACAACAACTATATATCTCGACCCTGCTAAAGAGCTAAAAAAGCCCCCAAAACAAAAACAGTTGAACATGAAGGTGATATCATGGTTGAAGTTTTAGAAATACTCCCTAGGAACCCATAAAACAGTCTAGGGAAGAGATGTCGGCTAGAATATTAAAAATCATAGACAGCTAAGGAGACTTGCTGTGAAGTCCACCTGCTAGAGCTGCAGTGAAAAATCAAAAATATTGATAATACTGAGAAAGGTGCTAAACATTTTATCCAACTTGCTTTCACTCAATCTTCAATGAGAAAAAGATCTAATTAACTTTAGCTAAAATACATGACTACAAAAACGATATACTACTACTAATACTACAATAATAATAATAATGATAATAATAATAGATGAATAATTGTTGATGGAAAAAGAGAAAGGCTTATATTTAAAATAAAATGAATTAGAAGTAAATCGTTTAATTACGGTATCTAAATTAAGTTTTCACAATAGCACACAAAAAGGGTTGGTCAGTGCATAAGATTCAAGGATAATCAGGTTTAACATCTTGACGGATTCAGTCATTCAAGCTTGAAAGGATAAAAGACACAACGGTCTTTGAAGGTAAGTAAGTGAATTGTATTGAAACAGAACCTTTATGCTTCATTTAATTCTCTGGAAGTCAGACTGCAAAATTTATTTTACCACACCCTTTCCTTGGACTTCGTACAAATACAGACACTCATAGGCTAGTATCTATTGAAACGGATACACATTTGTGTGCATATATGATACATAAATACAAATTTTATCTTTGGATTTCTATACATAGTTACATATATTATTTAGCGTCTTGCAGAATTCTCTCTCGGGTTTTAAACGTAAATAAAAAAGGCATCATAGACACTATTCAAAATGTAATTTCACCATAAGAAAGAACAATATTTATCATTTTGTTTTGTTATTGTCATCACTTTGTTTTAAAGATTATATCGTTTAAATTTTTGCCCGTACCATTCGTACACTCCTGTAACCTCACCCTAAAGTTTTTCAGTCTTTGACTTGGCATCTTTTGGGTTTGGAAAAATGTAGCATAAATCCTATTCAAAACTTGTTATTTTCTCTTTGTTTTCAAGATTATAACGTTCAAGTTCTTGGTTTGGTTTCTTTGTTTAATAGCATATCACCGTTCGTGGGTTATTTTAATGCATAAACCATACTTCTAGAAGGACAGACGTGATGCTGTTTAACCCATAGCTGGAAGCATAAGGGGGTTCATACTTTTCCCAAGGGTATTTGCCCGTAAGTAAACGACTGGAGTTCGAACTCGCTTCCTACGATGCCGCAGTCCAGCAGTTTAACCATTACACCACGGGGACAAGTTCTTGTTTTGAGTAACTATATACTCCTAAAACCATGCAGTCATTTACTCGGATATTGTTGCGATTTTATGATGAATAAAATCTTTAGGTTGATCAGTTGTTTGCAGCGTATGTGTAAAGACTTGAATCTTCGGAGTAAGTAATCCCAAGGAGAAAGAACAGGTGAACAAGCAAGCAATGGGATGTGACGATATAGTGAGATGAGACATCATAGAAAAATGATTTCTCAAAGCTTCCATGTCACGATGGCAATTAAAATGGCTGCTTTTGCACAAAGACAGAAATCTAACCGGATCATCGTCAAAAGTATCTCGTGGTGGCAACATTAAATCCTTTTGCAAGTAGATAATCCTTTTGCCCAGTATTATCAACTTGCAGAATAGCTCTCCGTTGCCCAGTATAAAAATTATATATCAAAGCACATTTTGTTAAAGATTTATTGTATTTGTTTTCTGTACAAATGAGTCCTGTCTTTTCCATTTTCTCACAAAAATCCCAGAACCCCACTCGAGTTGCACGGGGTTTCTGCAAATAACAGTAGAGCAGAAATTTGAATTTGGCGAGCCGCTTCGATTTTTCGCATTGATAACGATTACACAACTATTACACCTCCAATGCACAGAATAATTAAAATTGACCTTATAGACAAGTATGCATTAAGATTCGTAAAATTATTTGCAGCCAAATTCTGTTTATACCCGAAAATGGTGTAAGTCACGTAAATCAATTACTTTTTTTAACCTTGGTACGGCAGTCCGTCTAAGAGAAGAGATAACTCTGAATTTTTGCAGTGCTGTCTTCTGGGTGGCTTTAATTCTTCTTCTAATCTCCACTTCACCGAGTCTGTTTCTCAGGTTCTTGGGGACTGTTCCAAGGACTTCGACAACGACTGATATCACTGTCACCTTCACATTCTATTACTTTTTCAGCTTTGGCAAAGTCCTTGAATTTTTTTCAGCTTTTCGCCATTTTTTCCACGTTCACACTGTGGTCTGATGGCACAATAAAATCCACATTATAACCAATTCATTTCTTTTTTATTAAAAGTTGGTCTGTTTTTTGGGGCCTTGATTGACCCGTTTGTGTTTCAAAGTCCTATAAAATTTTACGGGTTTCATTTTCAAGGATAACTTCTGGTTTGCGCATTAACCATTCTGTTAGTATGTTGAAATTTAAACTTTTTTTGCAAAATTCCCAATGGATCACCTACATCACCCACTCGTGCTCTGTATTATTTTTGTTCTAGTTTCCTGCATTTAATTATTATGTGATTTACTGTTACGTTTTTATTATCACATTGTATTCACTTGCTCTTCTATGACGTGTTATTAATTGTTGCTTTGATATAATTAATCTGTACAGAATTATTTTATTAGATATTCACTTTATCTCATAAGTTTCCCCTTCGTAAACTATGTCCAAATAATCTCATGTAAAATGATTTTAGTTTGTCAATTATCCCTTTAGTGGTTTTTCGTCCCATTTTTTTCTAAATTAAAAAAAATAATTATCGTCCTTTTGTTAGTGCTGCTACTGGCTGCTGTAATCAAACTTTATTTCTTCCTGTGTAGATATTCATCGAGTCCTTATATAGCTCCATCCATCCTCAATTCTGGCGAGTACACTCCCTCCTTCTTTTCTTGTCATTTAGAGTCTGTCAATGTCGTCTCTTCGGTAAGGACTTGTGCATAATCATCAATTTACTTGTTCCCTTTTCCTTATTTGTGAGTTCCTCTCTTGTCTAGTCTAAAGAAGCTTCCAGATTACCTTACTAGGAAAACAGGCCTTTAATTAGATTTCTGCCGGAGAGTTTGGTTTTTGGTAGGTGTCTTGTTATTCTGAGGTATTTCTTGCTTTTTATTTCTTGTTCATTTGCTTGATGATGTCTGCTTCGAATATTCCAAAATATTCATTGTTTTCTTTTTCTCTAAGTTTCCTTATGTTTTCCTGGTTGAACAGTTCTACTTTTTCAGTTGTTTCTCGTTTTACTTTTTCATTATAAACATGGCGCATTTTTTAATTCCAAATTTCATTCCTATGTCTTGACTGAAGATTCTAATTGTCTGTATTTGTGATTCTGTTTCTTTTCATTCTTGGCAAAGATTTTAATATCATCCAAGTAGATGATGTAGTTTATATTCTCTTACGACTTTGTAAATATATAAGCTTTATTTACACATCTTAAGTGACATTGTTCCTATTACAAATAGTAGTGGTGATAATGAGTCGCCCTGGAAGATGCCTCTTTTGATTTTTACCTCTGCTTGAGTTTGCTCTTCAGCTGATAGTTTATTCTCCAACTTTCTATTATATTCTATGATATACACACATTCTATTATCTACGTTTGTGGGGTCATATCATATGCTTTTTTTTTCTCTCTATCTATGACATGACTATATTTTTCTTCTTAAACTTTTCCTTCTTTAGAATCTACTGATATATATAGTTGGTCGTTTTTTCTTCTAATTTTTTTAGTCATATCATTTTTGTTTCTTATAAAATACAATTTGGCTTTCGTGTGTGCGTGCTATATCTCCACTCTAGTTGGTGCTGTTAGAATTTTCCTCATTATTAGTAAGCATATTATTTGCCTATAGTCACTCGGGATGACTTTTTGGGGGTCTTCCTGAGTAGTTTTTCCTTTTGTCATCCATCCAAGAAATTTTCCCTCCTGTGAGCATTTATGCTAATATGTCGTGGATGGATATGAATTTTTAAAACCAGTATCCATATATTCCATCACACCCGAGTGCCTTCCCATTTGTTTCTTTTTTTTAGCCTTTTAGTGAAATATAATTATTTTACGACTTGTAAGTTTTCAAACCAGCGTTAGTTGATTGTCTTTCACTGGAGGCTGTGTGACAACAAGTCTCGTGGACTCTTTTCAGTATTCTGATTGATCTCAGCAATGCTGTAGTCTGGATGGTCCTGTTTCTTCCTCTGATTTCCCAATTCCTTCAGTCCATTTTCCGAGTCTTTGGGGACATGTTACTTTAAAGCATGGAATCATTTGTATTAGATAGGAACACTTGAAACTATATAAATTTAGGCAAATCATTTGATACTGTATAACAGTTTTCAAACAAATTATCATTTTTCTAAACAAATAGAAAAAGTGAGATTAAAAGAAATGATTGCAAAATATAAATCTATATATCATAAAACAAATAAAGATGACCAATGTTTTGGCCTTGATGCTTTTGTTTTCCTTAGAAAAGATGGTTCAATTACGTGCCTTTTAGTAATGGGTATTTGCAGTGGAAGTTTCCTAAAATAAGACGGTTACATCCGGTGGCTTTCAGCGATGGGTATTTGCAGTGGAGGTTTCCTAAGATAAGGCGGTTCAATCCGGTGGCTTTCGCCACTGAGTATTTGCTGTGGAGGTTTCCTTAGATAAGGCAGTTCAATGAGGTGTCTTTCAGCAATGGGTGTTTGCAGTGGAGGTTTCCTAAGATAAGGCGGTTCAAACCGGTGGTTTTCGCTACTGAGTATTTGCTGAGGAGGTTTCCTAAGATAAGGCAGTTCAATGAGGTGTCTTTCAGCAATGGGTATTTGCAGTGGAGGTTTCCTAAGATAAGGCAGTTTAATGAGGTGCCTTTCAGCAATGGGTATTTGCTGAGGAGGTTTCCTACATTACAGAGCAATGAAATCCTTTTGAAGTTTCCTCATAGATGTTTTTCCCATTTTTTCCTTTTAAATTCATTTTATCATTTTATTTATTTATTTTTGTAAAAGCAAGATTAAACGAGATTTGGTCAGTCTTCCTCTCTTGAGAGTGAGGATCATCAGTCTTAGTTTAAGAGGTAGCCTTCCGTCTTTTACAAGTTCCTCGGGGATGTTATTAAGGTCGGGTAAAATCCCTATGAACCTTCTTAAACTTCCAGAGTTTCCGCATAAATGTTTTTACTTTTTTATCCTCTTTGTTTATTTATTGATTTATTTATTCATAAAATAAATAAATAAATAAATAAGATAAAAATGAGTAAAAACGTTTATCTTATATAAAAGCGAGATATTGCAAGAGTGGACCCGATCTCCTTTGATGATAGCGAAGATCATTAGTCTTGGTTTTAGTGGTAGTCTTATTTATTTTACAAGGTCCTCAGAGATGTTATTAAGGCCACGTAACTTCTTAGATGTTTTTGTAAGCCTGAAAGATTGAAAGAGTAAAAATCTAAAATGTCGATGAAATTTCTCATTCTTTTTCAGCGCACAACCAGTCGACTTAAGTTTAATCGTAAAATCGAAGCTCCGTCTATTCCGATACCAGGCAAATGTTATGGTTACGAAGAATGTGAAGATGGAACATTAAAAAGACAAGAAGCCCCTGACAGAGACACAACTCTTGGACCCGCCTATTATCGGCCATCTTCGGTAAGTTAACATTTAAAATTCTGTTTTAAGGTTTGTTGTTGTTGAACGAGTGTAGAGTGTTAGCGTAACGAGTTACAGTTACAAATATTGTAGCAGGGGAATAAAAAGTAATGCTGAAATAAATTATAAATAAAACAAAACAAATAACAGGAGTTTGATTTGAACATTGTCTTTTTATGTATTAATATCTTTTTGGTAATAAGCAATAATTTACATATATTTTCGTGTGTGTATTAATTTTGTAAGTATGGAGAGTACATACATGTTTTTAGTGTCTTTTTTTAAATTGCTTAATTGTGTGCTTTCCTGAATTCTTTTGAGGATTAAACTTTATTATGGTTCTTTAAATTCGGAACTGATATTCTGATGTAGCAGTAAAATATATTGGAACTGTTTTCTTTGAATATCGAACTGTAACTCGATGAGCAGGGTTCCTCCAAACCAATTTCATTTTTAGTAGTGATGAAACATCTTGACACAGAGACTGTTACACTTAATTTAAACCAAATCTGGTAAACACACACACACACACACACACACACACACACACACACACACACACACATATATATATATATATATATATATATATATATATATATATATTGCACATAAAATTGTTAATATCAACAACTTGTTTTTTTATTTTCCTGTCATTTTTCATAACATTGTCGGATATTATTCAAATTATATCATAGAAACATGCAACCCCCAGCCACACACAAAAAAAAAACAACAAAAAACAAATTCAGCAACAACAACAACAATACCACCAAGGATCCCTTCCTCATATGATGACTCTTGAATCTGACAGAGTTCATAATTGCCACTGACCCGGGGAACCCCATTTTTACTTGAGGATATCACAAGATTTTGTTGGTACCGTTTCTCTGACCGGTCCTTAAAGAAGACATAATGTGATCTTGTCCGGTTAATGGAGGAAATGGGAGACACGGTTTCATTAATAAGTCGCTTCCAATTGTTTGGCTTTATTTTCCAAAATGTGGCTTATAAGTACGTATATCAAATTTTGTAGCTCTACATAAACCGTTTGTCCGTCTATGAGGGACAGACAAACCATTTTTTTTTAAATTAATGATATACACTTGTATAATTCTTATCATAAATGGATGGAAAAAAAAAAGAGAGAAACGATAAGAACGATATTTGTAGAAAGGGAGGACAAAAATTGAGAGGAGAAACAATAAAGTTATGCTGAGAGAAAATAACAGAAAGTCATTATGAAGGAAGAAGGAAAAATTGAAGTGAGAGAGGAGGGGAAATAAATATATTAAGTTGTCTCGTTTACATAACTTGTACTCGTCAAAAAATGACATATTTGAATTTCTAAAATGTCTAGTGTTACTGTAACAACGGAATTTCTCATTACTATGAAGTCAGATCAGATTCCATGACCGATGTATATATATATATATATATATATATATATATATATATATATATATATATATATATATGTGTGTGTGTGTGTGTGTATGGAAGATGGGGCTGATTTAATAGTATTTGATGGTGTCTACGGAATCGCTTGAAAATGAATAACAGACTTGTTTTAGCAACTGCAATAGCAACGAAGAAGAAGAAGAAGAAGAAGAAGAAGAAGAGCAAAAACAACTACAACAGCAGCTGTATTTGTATTTATTCTCAAGGGTCCCAGTAGGATGTATCAGGAATGATTTGACTGGAATTAAACTTAGATATAATAAATAAAAAAAATTCTATACATTTTTTGCATTTTTCAATTTCCTAAGTTTTCGCAAACTGAAAAGAAAGACAGAAAAAGATGCGTAGATCGAGGATTTTTACCAATTTCATTCTGATTTTAAGAAATTCTTTGGTCTGGTTGTCGTAATTAGTCTTGGCTCTTGGGATTAATGCTTTCTGTTTTGTTCTTTTTCGAGCCCGTAAAATTTCTTAGCTTTAACTGTTCTTGGTTAAAAGAGTCTCGGAACATCTTGATTATCTCTTAGCTCCTTTCATCAAATTAAAAAACCTTTGCAATGCTAGAATGCATATATACGCCCATCAGGAACAAATACAAAAAGTTATTGACCTAAAACCAAATGTAAGCATAAGTTTTGTTGAAATCGTCAGAGATTTTTGGTTAAAGAAGTGAATTTAATCAAACGTAGATAAAAGTAGTGTAAAAGATATGAAGCATCAATCGTATAAGAACAACTTTATTACAATATAAAACACGAAAAAAATATGGAATGCAATAGTAAAGATGTGTGTAAAGTATACATGCAGCATAGGAACGAAAAATAGTCCAGTTGTATGTTTAAAGTTGAAGCAGAAATGTTGTTAGTACTTAGTGATCGAGACCATTTGGTTAACTTTATTCATCTACATATCTGTAATTTTGGAATTGCTTTTAAAGGGTATGACCATACATGACTACGTCTATAATATTTGCTAACAATCATAATATTTTGGAAACTTTATTCGTTTCTGTCATCAAATTATCAAACTTTTGAAATATTATAAAAAATTATAAAAAATTTATCAATGTATGTATTTTCCAACGTTTCCGCCGCGACCAAGGTGCAACACAAGGTAAACTCTTAATCGCAATAAAGCTGTTTTGAGTTAAGAGTTTTTCTTCTCCTAGACTGGTTGCCTAACTAAGATTAAAGAACTCAGTCTGTTCTCATATTTTCTCATAGTCAAAGGAAAGATAGATTCATGCCTTTCCCAAAGCCATTGATGTGAAGTGAAACGCAAACAGTTTCGTCCAGGATTTAAACTGGGGTCGTAGATTTCATTTACTACGACGGTAACCCTTACGCTAAGCGCGATTCTATCAACAGGAACCGGGTTATAGTGTATCTGAAAGTTATGGAAGCAAATGGATAACTCCAAACTCTGAAAGGTTCCAGAACTGAAGTCTGATCAGTGGATGCAGTTTAGTATTCTACCCGGCACCCTAGAAATAAGAGGTGATTCAACATTGCTCTTAATAGCTGCCCAAAAGCTACCTTTAAATTATAAATTATTAATAAAAAAAAAAGCAGTAGACTGCATGATCATTTTTAACGTGTTCTTCTTTTCATCTATTAATTTTAGTTGCTTTTCTTTATCGTAACTCGCTCAGGCTGTTATTTCTATGACAGTGAGGAAGGAGAGCACATATCAGAAACAACAATAAAGGCTATGTTCTTGGTGAAACCGGAACTCGCATCGTTTTTTTTTTTTTTTGGTAATAACCAATAATTAACAAATAGGTTTTCGTTAATCGTTGCGGTAATGGCGACTATATAAAAGCTGTCTATGTCAAAATTTGAGGCCGTTGGAATGCTAACCATTTTGATTTGAATGAATTCAATATGGCGAAGACACTAGTAATAAAGATCATTTATCATATAACAAGCAACTTTATTGAAATATATCATGCACAACGATACATAAATATACATATGTATAAAAATGAAGTTGTATATAAGTAGTCTAATTTTAGGGTTTAGTTTGCTTTTTTGTAATAACATATCAATCTCTGGTCGTTATTTTATGCCAAAGCCATACGAAGAACAGCTGAGATTTAACCTATTGTTGGAGGGGGGAATAATGGCGTTCATTCTATTCCCACGTGTATTTGTCGGAAAGTGAACGTAATAGAGCAACTGGAGTTCGATCTCGCTTCCACTCATCAAGAACCAATATAAAAACCGTCAATGTTTAGAGTTGTTGGAATTTTAAGCCTATTTGGTTAAAATGAATTCACTATAGCACAGACACAAGTAATTAGGATTACTAATAACAAAAAAAAAAAAAAAAACTCTATTCAAATGTAAAATAAAAAATAATATTACAAGATTTAAAATGTATATAAGTTGTCTACTTTTGTGTGTAGAATAAAAACAAAGACATTGTCCAGTACTTGCTGGGTAATGTTCTTTTGAAAGGACCACATTTATATGATCGTAATGTAATACCTTTAAAAGAGACAGGTCTCTTTAGCTTTTAGAAAACATGACGGAGATAAGTATGTTTTTACCCAATCCCTCTATCATAAGCAGAGAGTGACACAAGTCAATTTTTCAGCAGAGTAAATTTTCCTTCTCCTAAATAGTTGTCGTATCAAAGCAAAACAGCTCAGCCTGTCCTACTATTTACCCATTATCGAGAAGATAGATTCATGTTTTCCCAAGGAAATTTGCACGAAGTGAAACACAAGCAGCCTTTTTTTAAGACCTGAAATCGGTTTGCCGAATTTTCTTCCGACGATAACCGTTACGCCACACGCGCTTACTTTGTATTGTTGTAATGTAAAGAACGAAAGTGATTATGGCAATATAAAAAAATGACTTTTATAGAGATACACACAGATAAGGAAAGAGAGAGAGAGAGAGAGAGAGAGAGAGAGAGAGAGAGAGAGAGAGAGAGAGAGAGAGAAGGGTGATAGTAAAGCTATATATCTTGTGGGAATGAGAAAAAAAGGAACGGATTATGAGAAAAAGGAAATTAATATGTTTGATAAGAATATTTTGAAAGGAAATAGAAGAATAAACATTCATATGAGTTCAAATATATATATATATATATATATATATATATATATATATATTTGAACTCATCGCTAGAAAAAAATCTAAAATATTTGATAAGATTTAAAACGGCCGAAAAATCAGCAAAATTGTTACAGTGCTTTATTCGCTGAAGTGTAGAAGAAATATTACAATGATAAAATATTAAAATAATTTCAAGATATTAAGTAAAACCTCTCACGATGTATATCTAATATAATTCAAAAGAATTCAATGGACTTCAGACGGGGTTGCGTAGACCCATCTGAAGATTGTTTTCATGAAACACACACACACACACACACACACACACACACACACACATATATATATATATATATATATATATAGTCAACTAAGGTGTGAGAAAAAGAATGGAATATTCATATGAAGAATTGCGTAAAGAGAAAAGAAAAAAGATAAAGAAAGAAAGACTCACAGTAAGAAAGATGAGTGGAGAATGTTTGGACTAAGCAAATCATTTACTCTTGACTGTTGTTTAATTTTATTTGTCCCTTCTTAATCACAGTAGATTTAGAGTTTCAGTTGGCTGCCACAGTCGTTTTGGTGACATTTTCAGCATCAATGGGATATTAAAAGTTTCTGGTAAATGGATACTTAAGATTATAATCACAGTACAAATGTATATTGTCCACCAGAGCAGATTTTTAAAAATTTCTTTGCTTTTTTATTTTATTTCAAGCTTTCATGGACTACCATAAAACTGTTGCTATAAAGTCTACGTTATGTTGACGTTTGATACGAGCAGACACAACCATCCTTGTCCTATAACTAATGGCATACATATTCTATTTTCTCTAAATCCAATTACTACGACGGCAATTCTTCCCCTCTCTGTATCACTTTCAATCTCCAGCGTTCCGTATCTGCAGAGTCAATGCCAAGTCTGACACAAGGCCTCAAGGGATATATAAAAATGCCAAAGCAACATTTGATCGTAGACAACCAGGGCGACACCTCTATGCCATGCACCCGTACAAATACACGCATACTCACATAAATATATACATATCTACCTACCTATCTACACACATGTGCACACTTTACAGGCTTGGAATTGGAATGTGCTGTCATCTTCCTCAGCTGTGTTCTCGTTTTCAAACAGCAAATATAAAGCGTGGCCTGCGTTGCCCAACCTAGAGGCAACACCTTCCCCAGAACACTAAAAGCGGGAGGGTCGGTGTAATCCGAGGGAACTATGTACGTACATGCACGATCGAGCACATTTATATACCCACATCCACATGCGTAGACTCTTTCTCTCAAACCCCCAAACGCCCCCCCCCCACACAAAGAGAACGAGAACGTAACAATTGAGGCACATACATACGTACCAAGGGAGTTTAAAAAAGTATTGAGATTGAAACTATTATTCTATTAAAATTTAAAATTTACAGAACGATTTCTGATAAAGCGGAACTGCTTATATCGTAAAGTGACGATGTCCAGACGTGTAAATCCGACAGGGCTAATTTGAGAGTTTGAGGAAAAAAAAGTCAGTTTCAATATTTTTTGAACGAAAGTATTTTCGCTCAGCATTGGATTGTGCGAGTACAGAACTCTCCATACCCACAAGCCCAGCACCTATCATTTTCTAAACTGAAAATTCAACTCATTGGTTTGATTTGCGGATATGTAAGTTTCATACAAAAGAGATTTTCACCCAAGGGAAAATTTACGGAATAAGTCTGTTGAATGCTAAGTGATGGTGGGAGGCTGTCTTATTATTCAATGAATATGTTCAGGTTTTCATTTTAGACAAATGTCCAAATCAACGTTTTCAAAACCTGATGATGATCAGCTAACACTGGTAAAAAGTCAGTTAAGGTTTTCAGTTTCTTTTAAATTAATTGAGCAAACGAAGAATATATCTCCATATCGGTAGAGGTGATAAAAAAGCACTGAAAACTTGATGGAATAAGTGCTTTGAATGCAAAGGGGAATATTTCTGAAAAACAAAACAAAAAAGTTTAGAGAATGTTGTATTTGCACAATTCTGTATTTTCCCAAAAAACTTTTAATCAAAAAGTATCGAAAATGTGCACTGACATGTCGAGACGCTATCACTTCATAATATAAATTGCTTCTCTTTCCTTACTTTTTATTTGAATGTAAAAAAAAAGTTTCAGACTAGATATCTTTTGGTCAGACCTCGTTAGTATTTCTACCCTCTTCCACAGTGCTGGAATGTGGCACAAGATCGGTTTTATGTGGAGGACCCCACAGAAAACAAGACTCTTGGGATGGGTCGGTGCGAAAAATAAATTAGCTGTGTTTTTTTTTTTTTTTTTTTTTTTTTGGTACGTCTCAGGCACCGTGCAATAAACTCAGCCTTTATTCCTTTAGACAATAAGGCAAATACTACTTGAGGTGTGAAACACCTCTGATAGGGTGAGCAGTATTTATTTTTCGTCTCCAAACAAACGAATAGGCCAGATAAGCATGGGTCAAACGTTATATTTTCCCTGACTAAGGGAGGTAACAGCTATTAAGAAGTGAATATTTTGTTGCCAGATTTATTTATCATTGGGGTATAAGAAAAATTGCTGTAACATTATAAACGAATTGTACCGGGGTAAGAATAAATAATTCATTTTAAAAAAGCCAAAAGCACGTAAACAGACGAGTTGAATGAGTTCAACATCTCTTCCAGTGGGATAGGTGCATAAAGGTATGTTTGATCTTGCACACATGACAGAAAACAGCAGTTAACAAGGACTTTCTGTAGACACTAGACTTGGCTAGTCATCTGAGTGATGGTAGGGGGACCAGCCGAACGAAGGCAGAAGCGTAAACCCCATTTAAAGAGGTGGGTTTCTGATTTTCCCTCTTTTAGTGGTCAGGGACAAAAGGAGACCAGCAGTTGCGCTGACGGAGAAAAATTGAACCATTTCAAGATACGAGAAAAAATTGGTTCCTACAAGAACGGCGAAGCAACTCCTCACATTTTGTTTGTTGTCCGTTTCCACAGACTTCCACGACCTCAGAAGAGAGGAAATAAAACAATGAAAAGTCCTACATTTGAGGCGAGTTGTTTTTATTTTTTTGCTTTCCCGATCAGACTATCGGCCATCACCAACATAACAGTCATCGGTGACTATGTTGCATCACTCAAAATAAAACCCTTTTATAAATGAGTCACAGATAACTGGCACATAAGATTAAATAGAATGGTAGACGTAATGCACTTTTGGGTTGATTGGAGATTATACTGTATGAAAAAAGTTTTAATAACTTTTGTTTGGAGCATGTTAGAGAGCAGACGGGTTCCCAGAGCATCGAACTGAACAATTACTGAGTGACTGCTTCACAGTAATAAAATCAACTTCTCAAACCAAATCAAATAATCTTGTCCCTCCTCATCCATGTTGCCTGATGTATGGCCATAAAATATATAGCATCAATAGAAATATCCTTATGTTGGTTCTTAGGGGGACGATCGATATGTAAAGAAATGCAGATAAATCTGTAAGTGATACAGTATCAATCTCAACTGTCAACAGCTGGTGAGCATTACTCATACTAGCTATTAGGAAAGGAAAAAATCAAATCCTCTCTCGAAAATCTACTCCTAACTTACTGTAACTAATCTACATGGACAGAAATTTAAATAATTTAATTCAGGACGATAACTTAATTCGAGACGATAACTTTGTTACTGGAGGAATTAAACTTGTCCTTCGGAAAGGGTAAGAGTTCAATCATTTAATTCACGCAATGGATTCATTTAGGGGAATAATCCTTAATTATGATTTACTCGCGATATCCGAAAAGTAAGGTACAGACATTTACTAATCTAATATATTTATTGCTCTAAATATGAAACAGTTTAACAGTTTGTGCACGTTACCAGCACCACTATGTCATTATCTTGTGTAGTTGTCATAGATATTGGATGCACTTGCTTTATTGGTGCATGAGCGCATAAATACAGTCCTAAAAACTTGGCATCAAGATTAAATTTTACCCCCATATTCCTAGCAGAACGTGGCATTTCTCATTTCATATCAAAGCGACCTTAAATTCAAAAGTTCTTGGCAGAAAAATCAGAATTTTAATTTAACATCTTATTTCTATACATTATTGAAACCATTCCACTTTTATTGATTCAAACTTTTAGAAATTGTTTGGGTTCATGCCTTTAGAGGTTTTTAACTGCATTCGGTCAAGATTGATTTTTCACTTCTGTAAATTAATCTTTTTTTCGCCAATAAAAGGTTAAGTAATCACAAAAGTTATTGCCGTAGGTTTTAGTTAGACACCTGTCATTTAAAGAAAACCAATATCATTTTTAAAGTTGTAAGTGACGATTTATATCTGAAAATGACGATTTATTCATTTTATTGCATCATTTTTCATAAACAGTGACACAAAAGGTCCAGTTTAACATTATAATCGAACCCCTACTTTAGATCCATTTCCCTCACTAGGACATTTCAATTTATTTTTTCTCGAATAAGATCTTTTCCTAAAAAAGTCATCATTTCCAAATAGAACAGATAAAACTATTGGAAAGAAATTTTTCATACGAAAATAGACACATCAGTAGCTGTAAGAACACGGAGTTTTGTGATGTTTTTCTAATCAGACAAATAGAACATCAAAAGCAATGTTGTCTCTACAGAGATTCATTTATAATGAAAATATTTATGCTATCAGATTTTATAAAACTCAGCAGTTTTTGATTGATTGGAATTTTGTTAGATTTTATTTTGCTCCTGTGTTTTTATGTTTTTTAATGGCTTTTGGGAATTTTTTATTTTTGAGAAAAATTACCTTTAAAACTTGGGACCATGTAAAGTGGTCATAAAATCGGTGTTAAGTTTAAAATATATTTGTTATGCATAATCGTACACTGAGATTTGTTTTTATTTTTAGGTTTGTTGTAACTGTGCTTAAATCCCGAAACATAAATAGAGAAAGCAAAGAAACGTATTTTTGAGTTGAGTGACTGAAATCTGTTAGTCAATTGTAAGTAGCCAGAAATCTGTACGTTGGCATATTGAGCACAAAAGTTTTAGCATTGCTCAATTTTGCCGTTAGCCGAGTGAAACCATGCGTTTTCCTCTTCGTCCGTCAAACCCTGCGGATCTACACAGCAAATTATATCTTCGTCAGTCTTAAAGTGCACGAAACAACAACACACTAGTGAAGGACACAGCCCTTCTACATTGTAAGATATTTTAAATTTATATCACTCACTATAATCACTTTGTGAAGCCTCATAAGATTTAGCTGGCCGCCTTATTATTTAGGTTTCCTTTTATAATATTTTCTGTATGCCCGAATTTTGTTTTATGAAATGTGTTCTGTGGGTTTCGTTTATGTCCAGTTTTGATTTTCACTTATTAAATGTTACTGTTCTTCGCATAAATAGGCGAAGAGCAGTAACATTGTTGCTATACTAGTGATATAGGTTGTCATGCATAGAACATATTCTCTTCCTAACGTGTTAATAAGCAAAAAAAAATAAATTGCCGCAAGCAACCACCAAGTGAGGAAATGTAATATAAGAACAAAACTTGCTTCAACGACGAAGTTTACTGCCGACCATTTTAAGCAGTCACGTTTTCAAAATTGATTATTTCTATCTATGCTTGACTTAGAATCAAGTCACGCTGAAAGCATCGATTTTCAGAGGATCATCTAAATTATGCAGAGTTAAACCTACTCAATAATTACTTATACTATTTACCAACCCCTCCGCTCGGGCAGGATACGACACAAGGTCAATTTTTAAGCGGGGTTTAACAGGTTTGAATTCAGAGTTTTCCTTCTCCTAGACTAGTTGCCTAACCAAGGCTGAAGAACCTAGTCTGTCCTACTATTTACCCATAGCTGGAGGGAGAATAATTGGATTCATACCTTCCCCAAGGGTATTAGTGCTATGTAATCAGTCAGGTTCACTTATAAACAACAGATTTACTTTAAGCAAATCGAAGCTCGTGTGTTAGACGAAGCGAGGCTTAGAAAATAATAGTGATCACATCGTATTGTGCAATGGTTATCAAGCTAGGCTAGCAGGCTGTTGCTAGTGAGTTAGATACTCACTAGGTGTCTCTTACTCTTACTGGCCTTGTGCTAAACTAAGCTGAGTAAATGAATATTATTAGTTATGCTGCATGCGCTTCTAGCCAAAGTATAAATGGTTTGGTTTATTTGTTTAACGGCATATCAACTCCGTATACGTCATTTAATGCCGAAATTTGATTCATTTATGAATGTTTGATTCTAATCGTAACTATTTTTATTTGGTTTGGTTTGGTTTGCATCTGTGTAATTTTAATGCAAATAGCTTTGATTAGAATTTAAACTCAGCTTCTTTCCTTAAGTTTGGTTTGGTTGATTTCTTTAATGGCATATCGACTCCTTGTAGATTATTTAATATTGAAAGTTGATTCATTTGTAAATGTTTGATTGTAATCATATCTATTTTAATGCTCATTGTATTAAAAAAATCACTTTTGTTTATGATTTTTTGTTTTTACATAGTTACATGATGTAAAGTATTCCTATCTAATACTGATAATTCATACACAAATATATGGTTTAAAAAAACTGTTATTATATTATGAAAATCGTTTGTTTGCACATTTATATGGATCCAAATATTCTTATTTAACTGTAATAATTTGCAAGCAATTATATTCTTTAAAAGTACTTAATAATGATCATTTGTACATGATTACAGCTTCAAGTAATTATTCCTATTACAAATAATTTGTACACAGTTATATTTGAACAGATCTCTTTGAACTACAGATGGGACCCTAACAGGTAGTACCACCCCGGATCTAAGTAGACCCGAAAGTAATGGCAATAAAATGGTTTTGCACACTGTTTAGAGCTCCAAAATTGTAGCCTCACTACTGAATGTGGTTTAATGTCAGACTCAGGACTCACAAAAGATAGAATACATTAGAAAATGCTCATTGTTTAACAACTCCTATTTATCTAAAGACAATTTCCTCACACTTGGCACTCGTAAGCCCTGATGTTTAAAGAACTACAACCTTTCTTCAAAACTAACACTTTAACGACGTATAGATTATTATGACTTGATCATCATTCATCCAATGATCTGTTTGCCATTTCCACAGAAGGAAAAAGTTGGATTGGTAGATAACATCAAATGACCGATGATGAATCAGAATTTGAGTATTGGCTTTTAATTCATTGGTCTTTAGCACGAAATGATCTAATCACACTGCAAAACAACTGAAATTTTCTTCGTTTTACAGTATTCCAACTTTTTTCGGTTATTTATTTATTCTACTTATTTTTACAAGCAGTAATATTTAATAATAACCATATATAAATAATTATATCTTTAAGTGACTAGACTTAATACAAACAATCCACAGTTACATGGTTTCAAGTATTCCTATCTAATATTAATAATTCTGAAATCGTTCTACTTGACTTCTAGATAGGGACCTATTTTCAATCTTCTATTGTATTTTTTAATTGCATTTTTAATTTGTCTTTAATCATTTTTTTTGCTCACAGTTATATGATATAAAGTATTCCTAATAGAAATAATTCGCACTCAGTTGTATAGTTTCAAGTATTCCTACCTAGTACTAATAATTTATGCATAATTATATGATTAAAGGTATTTCTATTTAATAATGATGATTTGTTTGCACACAGTTATGTTTCAAGTATTCCTATCTAATATAAATAAGTTTTAAGTAGATCTATTGGACTCAGAGATGGGCCCATGATATATACTCTCATTCTAGATCAGAGTGAACCTGAGCGTTATGACGAAGCAATTTACATATTTCTTAATCTTCAACATTAGATCCTCACTACTGGACACCATTTTTGGATTTACAGCGTCTTACCATCCAGTAAGGGATGTTGTCGGTGCATTCTGAGCCACACATGGCATACACCGAGATTAGTACAAGAAAACGACTACCTTTTCTCACTTATAAGCTCGTGGGATTACCTCCTTTGCCTGTAACAGAATCTTCACATGATGAGAGGAATTTACACCTAAGTTAGCATAGCAACAAATCTGGATATAAAAGTAAAGGCTTGAAGAGAATATATCACGAGGTGCATACGATAAGTTTCCAGACTTTTTTCTTATAGGCACTTTTATTGATAGTACACACATGAAACTCTAGTCCCCTTCGAAGTAATCTTCTCCGGCTGCAATGCATTTGTTATACCGTTCCAACAACTTCTGGAAGGCCCCATGGAAGTCCTTTTGTGTGAGCGTGTCAATGACCTTCATCACAGCCTCTTTCATCTCCTCAATTGTCTCTTAGGGAATAACCTAAAGTCACAGGGAGAAAGGTCTGGACTATAGGTAGGATGAGAAACTGTCTTGATGCCCATTTTGGTCAAATAGTCTGTGACAAGGATGGAATTGTGGACTGGTGCATTGTCCTGGTGGAAATGCCACTGACTCGATTTGAAGAGTGCTGGCCTCTTCCGACGGAATTCTTTTCTTAACTCCCTTAAAACCTCAACATAGTAACCCTAACCCTAACCCTTTGGCCAATCAACTGTGGTGTATTGACTTCCTTACTCCTCTCACACCTCTCATCACCCCTCACAGACTCCCTGTCTTCCTTGAATCTCTTATGCCACTCAAAGATGGTCGAAAAGCAGTCTGAAGCATTCTATACGTTTTTGTGGCCTTTTTTCCAAGTTTAAAAGAGAATTTTATTGCATATCGTTCTTCTAAAATGTCAGATTACATTTTTGAAATTCACCATGTGTGACAATCAGGCTTTAGTAGGGTGTATTCCAATTGCTGCTGTAGCTATTCATTTGAAGCTGAAATCATAAAAATTGGTCAGTCATCTCATAAGATCTATGGCAATAAGATACTGAATTTTCAAGAATCTACGACAATTTTAAATGCCTATACGAAAAAAGTCTGGAAACTTATTGTATGCACCTCGTACGTTATATTTTTTAATATCTCCCTGATTTTATTCAGATGTCAATCACTTAATATATTCAGGCAGGCTCTTATAGAGAATTACTGAAGTCCAACTGTCGTTAAAGAAAAGCAGAAAGTTTCTTTTGTCTATTTTTATATGGTAGGCCATAAAAGGCTAAAGCTCAAATCGGCCTAAATTACATTTATCAGCGGTTTCGTTTGCAACTCAAAAATTTAGCTGAAAACTCCCAGTTTTCTTCCTTTGATTATGTGTTCATGTTAGCCAATCAAAACCCATATTTTTTATTAAACCTTCGTTTCATATCTTGCTTCGCATATCTTTGTTGGGGTGACACCTGCAGCAGTCACCAAAACATTTCAATCATTAAGCATATAGTTACTGGTGGAAGAGATGGATTCATATCATTCCAAAGGGCATTAGTATGAACTTAAACGCAAACTGACTCGTGTAGCATTTCAACTCGGCTTGCCAAGTCTATTGTCTGTGACAATAACCGTTACACTACTCACACCTACAAGCTATGTAAATAACAATTCCAAATAAAAAAAATCTCAGCTTCGTTTCATGCTTGAATCTTGAAGTTTAGTCTTGTTTATTTTTAGTTACATTTTTCGGAGAAGCGATTGTTTTATATATATATATATATATATATATATATTCTTTTTCAGTTTCTGTTTAAGTATTTAATTGACTTTGTTTTCGTGTTTAGCCTTCGAGGTTAAAATTTAGTTTCACGTTTCTATTTGTCGTTGGTTTTATTCATTTATTCATTTATCTTATTTTATTGTTTCCTTCGAACTAGTGCATTTAAGCAAATTTTTTGTAGCTTTGCAACTGTGCAAAATTTTCTAAATGTATTTAAAGTTTTTGTTTTATATATTTTTACATATAAATCTTAGTCATGCTGAATCTCTCGAGATTTTTTATGCTTGAATCTTCCAGTTGATCTGATTTTAGTTTCGAATGCTTTCAGTCGAATTTTATTCTAAACATTGACAATGAAACATAAGGAAAAAAATGACGTTTATAATGTGTTTATCTGTCAATATTATTCAATTCCAAGACATTCGGTGATCTTAGAAAAGAATTAAAGTCACAATAGAGACAACTGATATCAATCAGACGAATAAATTTTAGCTGCATATCACCTCAGGTATAACAAGATATTTGTATACCTCATTATCTTCAAAGATTGTGAATTAGTGTCTCAATAATCCTAAAAACAATACAAATCTATCTATCTATCTATCTATCTATCTATCTATCTATCTATCTAATTGTGTTTCTATATATCTAAATCTCAGTATACGTTTTCCTCTTTAACCTTTGCCTTTACACTGGGTATGATATTCAACTGCATCTTGTGGTGAGGTTTTAGTACTAGAGCTCTGGGGAGTGTGGAGTAACCTCTTCATTGTCACAGGTCCCCTCATACCTGAACCGGTAATACCTTTCAGGCCCCCATCTATAGGTCAAATAGGTTTGTTTTAAAATAATTGATATTCAGAATATTTGATGTCATAAAACTTTGAAAAATATTTGTTTTAGTTGAACTTGTAATAATTATATTTATCATCACTAGCTACTTGAAACCATATAATTGTTTAAAGAAAAGAAAAATACTGACTTCGGCATTAAATACTCAACAAGAGTCGATGTACTGTAAAACCACCCTATCTATTCGAAATCTATTACCAAAATCTGTTCATATCTATCTATCTATCTATGAAAGATATGTGTACATAAGTACTCTTTGTAAATTTGTAAAACGAGGCAAACTGACAGGGATCTAGGCACTAAGACAGAAAGGGTTACTGATTCCTCAACCTCGTCATATGATTTCATGCATATATATTTCTTAACAAGACATTTGTTTCTAAATCTCTATATCTCAAAGAAATATCGAGGCAACGTTTGTGATTATTTCCAGCTGTGAACAAATACAACAGACTACAGTGATGCAAAATAAGAGTTTCGTAGTGTTAAAACAATTTAAATACAAATCATTGATTCATTTGAAGCCAATTTAAAAGGATATTCTTTTTACTTATGGCTCTAACTGCTTTGGGCCCTTGAATACGGCCTAATTACCTGACCGCTCTATCCAGCCTTATCAAAAAGTAGAGCAAAAGCCCAAATAATTGTGTTTGCTTGTTTCTATCTATCTATCTATCTATCTATCTATCTATCTATCTCCGATGTACACTTTGATTATTCTGAGAATATCAATGAGTATGAGAATGGACCTAAATAAAATGCCATGTTTAAGGCTCTTAAAAATAGTTTCTAAATTATTCACGTAGTACATTGGACAAAAACTTTAAATGGGTCTCGTTTCGTTTACCTAGATGTTCTGAGTTCTAGTCTGGGTCAATGTAAAGAAAAGTGACATTTCAAGACCAAATAATACATAAGACGATTTAACTGGTACGAGATATTCCAAAACATAAACTACAGAATGAAAACAGACCAGGCCCGTGTAGGTTCGGTTCAAAATTCGCTGAAGGCTACCGAATAAAACAAAAGTCATTTGAAAAACCAGAGGATACAGCGGCCGAAACGTTATGAATATAACAACCAACAGGAGAACAATAATTTGGAAACGTATAAATAGTTTGCGAATCTATCTGATACTGTTCTTCAGATAAAACGAGACAAATATTAGTTATATTTTTCAATGATAACGAATGTTAAGAAAAAAAGAAATTATCATCTAGTGGATTTTGGCATTACAACGGAACAATTGAAAGAAAGAAAAAAGATTTAAAAAAACACCTGGATTTTGCCAAAGAGCTGAAAAAGTTTTGGAACATGACGTTGACGATGATACCAATTGTAGTTAGAATTCACGGAACGTTCTGCAAAGTCGAGTAAAAGAGACTGGAGAAATTGGAGATTAGAAGATAATCAAATGCATCAAGATCACAGCACTTTTAGAATCAGCGAAAAAACTTTTAAAAGTCTTGGAGACCTGAAGAGACTTCCTCAACCTCCATTAAAAAAACACCGGTAAAATGATATATATATATATATATATATATACGCGACGGTGAGTCAAAAAGTGACGACTTCTTCTTTAGTACAGGAATAATTGCAGACATAGGAACATATATCATACATCAAAATGAAGCTGTTTTTTGTAGATCTCATCCCTACTACTCATCATAGTTGCTGTTTCTCTCAATAGCAATGTTCCACCTTCACCACTGGCATAGTATTTAAATCCTTTTTCATGGAGCCGAAGAGATGATAAACATTATGCCAGTGACGACGAAGTCAAAACTGCAGTGATGAAGTGGCTCAAAGAACAGTCAACAGAGATAAATGATCGATAAGCTATCAGTAGCAGTTTACACCTTTAGTCGGTGTATGTTAACACCATTTTCAGTTGATAAGATATTGCTGCCGCAGTATGTGAACTCATCTACTAACCTTAGAGGCTTGTCCCTTAAATACCACCTGTTGCTTGCTGTTGGCTATGTAGTAGGGATTCGGTTGGGACAGGTGTATTTAGGAGAAATACTTGATCATCTGCGTAGTTAGCGTCTGTCATTGTTTCTGAGGAATATTTTCGGCTTATTGTCTTTTTTTAATGAGGAATTCTTTTCTTTTATTAGATCTGTTGACGTTCGTTGTTTGTAATGTTGGCAAATTACAAATATATATGGTTCTAATTCATTTCTTTACGGGATTCCGGTGACAATGTCAAAAAGTTGGTGTCATCATTTGGTGTGAGAATTATTGTTCTCGAATGTTTGTTAGGCTCGTTATAGCGGTAAAAGTTTCTTTGGTATGACCATATGCTTCTAATATCTGCTCCATCTTTCTTGTGTATGGAATCGAATATCTTGAAGGTATTTACGAGCAAATGTGTTAGCTCAAAATATTTTACATGTACTCATTCGATGATTCAAAAGATTGTCAGAATCAGTGAGTTTGTGGATCGATTTCTCTGAAAACCGTTGTGATTTTTTTAAAGAATTTTCTCGATTTCAGGTTTAATACAATTCAGAAGTAGAGCATTATTGGCCTTAGCAGTTATAGCAGTAAGAATTAATTCTCTTTAGTTCTTTGTGATTCCAAGGTTGCCTTACTTGGGAAGCGGAGGATGCAGCCTTTTGTTTATATATATATGTGCTGTTAGACAAAGAGTATAGCAAAATCGTTTTAAAGAGAGTCTCTTTTCAAAATCTCGCAGAAATTTAGCCTTTGAAACCAAACAGAACACGTGGCAACTTTGTCGGTATAAAGATAGAAAAACTCGGCTAATACTACCCCTGACTAAAATTATGGATTCAGAACATTTAAAATATATTCCCATAGTTTATTTTTTATGTAGCAGTAAATAAAATAATAACGAATAAGATGCAAAACAAACAAAATTTCCAACAAAATTATCTTGTCCATTTTTAGATTATTGATTCCTAACTGAATATCTCTTTCATACAATTATCTATATGCTATGATTGTTTCTCTTTGCCCACTTTAACCTCATTTTCTTCTGTTTGTGTGGTAACTGGTTTACATTTAGTTTTTCCGTATGTAAATCCCTTTCCATTGAGCCGATTTCTTCCATTTCTGTCACAAACATAAAATCATGTTTCGACTCATTTGCTTTCTATTTGTTTTGTTGTACATTTTCTATTTTCGGTTTTGAATTTTCTGTTCTGACATTTCGATGTCTTTCGTGATCTAAAAATATTTTTTCATTTTTTAACCACGCCATTTCTTCGATATTAGCACCAAATTCTAGACACAACTGACTGCGAACAACCAACGTTTTTCACCATATTCTATAGGATTGCCTTTTTGAATGAGTTTTTTTTTCTTTTGTTTCAAGTTCTTTTTTTGGATCCATTATTTCCTTTCAATTCAATTTCCTTCTACCTTTTCACTTTGGACCGATTTGTATATCTAGGCTTTGTTTTACGAATGCAAATTACAAGATCATTCCGTAATTTATTTCTTAACATTTAGTTATTCGATATTTTCTTTAGCTTGACTTGGAAAAGTTTACAATATTGATGTAAATAAACTTATCTAGGTTGTTTAAGGCATATTTTATGAAACCAGAATGCACAATTATTAAATATTTTTGAGTCTCATCTGTTTTTAATTTAGTGAAAAGTAAAAACGACGGTGAATATCCAGGAAGTTTGCTAATACAATGATTTTTGGCTAGGGGTAGTTATCTCTTCTTGCACTGCATTTTACAAGCTTTCTTAATGATGAAATATTCCTACATTTGAAAAGAAATTATTATTATTCCTGCACAAAGCAATAAGTTTAAGAGATGGTGCAAATTTATGAACAGGCACTCATAAAATTTGTGTGACCTTGTCAACATCGAAACATTTCAAAACGATAATGGGGTATTGACGCCAAATTGGTCATTAAAATGGAAGAATAGAATTAATGTTAAATAATTAAATAATTGCCTTTAAATATCCCTTGAATTAATATCAGCTGAATAATAAATAAAACAGAGACACTTATAATGGCCGACGATTTCTCTAATTGCTTCATTAAAATATTTATTTTTTAAAAAGATTATTTATTTATTTATTTATTAAGGAGCGGAAAAATTTATGGTACTCACCGTGTTATTCATTTATGCACGTATCAAACAATCATTCCTTCAATGTGAAAATATGTGTCATCTCTATTTTTATTCTGTTTATATGTATTAATCTATCAATCGACCTAAGATTATTATAAAGGTCTTCAACGTGTTATTGATAATTCATATGAATTCATTGGATGATTATTCATTAGTCCAAATAGTTTCTCTCCCTCTCTCTCTTTCTCTCAGCAGGTAGCCAAATCGGTTCTTATCTAGCTATCTCTTTTTCATATACATATATATATTAGGAAAACAGCTTAAATTAGTAAAATATAGTGCTCTATGCACAAGAAAACAAAACAATATTACGATAATATAAAATAAAACAGAGTCAAATCACTGTGTTTCGTGTATCCGATCTTCAGGTGACTTTGTAGGTACATGTCTGAAGCCTGATGTTTTTTTGGTTTTATGGCATATCAACCATTGTAGGGTATTTAATGACAAATCCATTTTTTATACATATAAACAGTTCTATTTCAAACAATTCAGTTTAACATAAGTTTAAATGTCAAAAGCAGTTCGAGTTTAAACAACTCAGTTTTGCATAAGTACACTATTTAGTTCTATTTAACTTATTTATAGGACCCTATCAGGTGTTACCACTCCGTGCCAAAGTGAAGCAGTGTGTGTGTCAGCTTAGGTACTCTGCATTCCTCAAAGCTCCAGCATTACAGGAACATCAATATCAAATTGTTTATTGTCATATCCAAAACACACATTGAGGAGTCTTACCCTCTGCAAAGATGCAGTTGGTGTATTCTGCAGCCTCAGCCGAATGACGTCTGCAGATATGAGAATACCTGAAGAGGGGGTACAGGAGTCACGAGTTATCGTATTTCATTTCATAGTTGAAATATCTTATATATACAGGGTATTATGGGTCAATTGTCTTGGTTAGGCAAAAATGAAAATAACTCTGACGCCTCACTTTATGAGATATATTTATCAAAATTACATGGAAATATTTTGAATACTATAGATTAATATTATTTGAAGAAATCCCCATTGGTTTTAGCCACCGTCTCCAGACGACTTTAAAATCTCCTGCAAACCTTTCTGACAGTCTCCTAGTTTAAATTGGTAAATATTGCCATTATTCTTACGTTCAGTTCATCTTTGGTGTTGCGCAGAGTTTTGTTGGTTTCTCACTCAACCGCGTGCCACACAAAATTGTCATGGGGATCGTAATTTGAAGAGTTAGTCATCCAGATGTTAGGGGATATGTAGTTGCAGAAATTTTCTTACAGCCAACACCGTGTTCTCCTGCTTGTGTGGCATGGCGCAGTGTTCTGTTGTCAGACGTAGCGTATTTCAGTAGCTACCATCTCCATCAAGGGCTGCACTACCTCCGCCAGGTACTTGATTTAGGCATCTGTGTTGAGTCACGTGAGAAGTCATATAGAGGCATAACATCACCATCGCTTGTGACTAGCCCCAAAACCATGATGTGTTTTGTTTTCATTACTATCGGTACATCTTGTGGGTACAGAGCAAGCCAATGATTGTTCTGTTACTTCCCCATCTGATCCTGGCTGAAATATTCTCATCTAAGAAAATCAAAGCATATTCGGTTGGAGGGGATACTTGAGTTTGTTGCAAAGCTTTGCAACATGGTCTTTCCTCTTTTCATAAAAATCGGTCTTTCTCGTCTTGTATGAGAAATACTGTATGTATTCATGCACTACTTGCCGAATGATAAACTGAGACACTTACATGTCCCTGATTATAGACCTGATTGACTTGCTTGGGATCATTATCAATCATAACCTGGATCTCACCAAGAAACTCGGGAGTTCTTTTCATATCAGAACGATGAGAATGAAGTTTCCGAGAAAACATACATTTGAAATCACCACTGAACTCAGTCAACTCACTCTGAATCTTCTGCACTGTCTTCAGATTAAAACCCTCCGAAATCTTCGTATTAGACCTTCCATCATGAATGTCTTGCAGCACAGCATGACGTTTCGAAATTTCTAAAGGAGTGACTTGCGTCATAGTGCTGCTGTTCTTCACAGCCCGTACGCAACTATCTCTAGTTTGATTTTATTTCACCAGACCCGAAAGAAAGAGTATGCGCGTAAAGAATAATTCTATATGCCAACATATATATATATATATATATATATATATATATATTGTCATCCACAGACAGACTGTTTCCTTGTATCACAACTCTTCAGTGTGGCTAGACACGTAAGACGCTTGAAGCTGGGATCGAAATCTGCCCAACTTTACATTAAAATTAGTATCATACCGCTCAGCCAACAGGCGAACCACGTCAGTTCGGGAATAAAAGGCGCTATATAGTAGCTTTCCTTTGTTTACCTTTTGCCTTACCGGATATCAAAGTACTAAATTCATTCGAAGAACTTTGCATGATGCAAGTTGCAGCCGTTAATTCTTCTATAGGGTGCTCAACCCCCATAGGGGGGAGCGTATACATATATATATATATATATATATTTTCATTGACGGCATACGGGCAAAAAAACTACGGGCGACAATACTATTTGTCGACTTTACCAAGGCCTTTGATTCCTTTCACAGATGGAAGATGGAACAAATTCTACTTGCATACGGCATACCAAAAGAGATCGTCGCAGCAATAACGATTCTCTATAGAAACACCAAAATGAAAGTACGTTCTCCGGATGGAGACACAGACTGCTTCGACATGATAGCAGGAGTACTGCAAAGAGATACACCAGCCCCATAACTCTTTATCATCTGTCTAGACTACGTGCTTAGAACATCGATTGATAAAATCAAAGAAAACAGCTTCGAGCTGACAAAGTAAAGAAGCAGAAGGTACCCCACAAAAACAAAAACCGACGCCGACTACTCCGATGACATATCGATTCTGGCAAATACACCCACCCAAGCCGAAACACAACTGCATAGTTTGGAACGAGCTACCACAGGAATTGGCCTCCAAGTCAATGCACACGAAATGGAATAAATGTGCTTTAATCAAACAGGCGACATTTCCACACTAGACGGTAGCTCTCTGAAACTTGTAGGCAAGTTCACCTACCTAGGAAGCAGTGTCTCGTCAACCGAGGCAGACATAGACACGAGGCTAACAGGCATGGACAGCTATCGATAAACTATCGGTCATATGGAAATCAGACCTGACCGATAAAATGAAACGCAGTTTCTTCCAAGCAGTAGTCGTGTCGATACTACTATATGGATGCACTACATGGACACTAACTAAACGGATGGAGAAAAACTTGACGGCAACTAAACAAGAATGCTGCGAGCAATTTTGAACATGTCCTGGAGGCAACACCCGACAAAGCTCCAAATGTATGGCCACTTAGCTCCCATTACGAAAACTATCAAAGTTAGACGAACCAGACATGCAGAACATTGCTGGAGAAGTAGGGACGAGCTCATAAGTGATGTTCTCCTACGGACCCCGTCATATGGCCGAACAAAAGCAAGAGGACCAGCTCGAACCTACATACAGCAGCTCTGTAAGGATACGGGATGTAGCCCTGAGGTCCTGCCAGAAACGATGAACGATCGGGAGGAGTGGCTAGAGAGGGTCAGGTATATCCGTGCTAGCGACACGACATGATGATGATGATATATATATATATATATATATATATATATATATATATATTAATCTTAAAGTTCTGTTATTTAACTTTCCAAACTCACTATCCCTTTCAGTAATAAAAAAATATTCCATTTGTTTATTGGAAAATAATTGCGTTTTTGAATAATCAATTTTAAAGCAGTGTGTGTGAGAGCTTAGATTAAAATTTATTGATCAAGATAAGAACCATTTGAATATATACATTAAAAAATCATTTATTCCAGTGGCATGGCATTCTGAATTCTTGATATCGATGAATTCTTTGAAGGCATTCTGAATTGCTGTTTGGTTGATGCAAACCTCTTACAGGAAGTCGTCGAGATTCTTGAAAAATTAACCGTTCGTCAGAAAGAGGTCTGGAGAGTAATCTGGGGGAGACAGAGTTTCCCAGCTCAGTAATGTAAATTTTTGCAGTGTTTAATCAGGTGTTGTCATGGAAAAGAATCGGTCCTTTTTGGATTTCGCAGTGTTCGATGTAAACGTTGCAGTTTTAGATGAATGTTTTTGAATTCCTGGTAATACTCTGCTGTGATGGTCGCTTCTGGTTTCCGAGTAATAAACATAGACCTTAAACTTTATTTGATACAGCTTTGTTTTTGGAAAGTGTCCTGGTGATTTAGCTTGGTTCAGTCACTCTCCAAAACATCGTGGGTACTTGCATACAATCCATTTTTCGTTAGACCTCACGAAAGAAGCGTAGCATATACATAACATTGAATTAACAAAAGCATTTGTTTTTTTACGTTCATTCATATCGTGAGGCACTTATTTGTCGAATTTTATTTTTATCTATATCTCTATTTGGTGTACATCTCAAAGAACCTTTTAATGGCTAATGTTTAGTTCTTGATTTGTTTTGTGGGTCACTGCTTCAATGCTAACTCAGTTGTCAATCGCAGAGCAATGTCTGCTACTTCCTCGTCTTCAAATATCTTTTCTTAGTTAAGAAATATTTGGAACCAATTCTGAGCTCTACATTGGTTGAAATATTTAACCTGCACTCCTCCATTCATAGTGCTGGGATGCAACTCAAAGTCAGTTTAACATATGTAGCCGCGTAGGTAGTATGCTTCCCGAGAGACGGAAGCAAAAATTGCTCATGTCCCATTGGATTTCCTCATCAGGTATGCTACAGGCATCAGGTAACTTTTTTAGATAAAGGGGCAGATGCTGCCTGAAGGAAGGTCTTCTTTGACAGGTGTACGTTTGTTAAAGGTCCACTAGTCAAATTTCTGGATAATATAGCGGATCTGTCCGCTGTTTTCGTCCCATCGAAATCATTCAATAAAATCTATCGAATTTAACCTTTCTTCTTCTGTATTATAACGGCCTAAAATAAACAAGAATAAAGAGAGAAAATAAAACTATTAGCGTTAATCGACAGAGCAAGATGTGCACTTTAAAATTGTATATTACATGGACATAGTTAAGTAATAGTTTATTCAGAAATATGGAACTAAGTTTAAAAAAAGCCATTATTTTTGCATTAATCGAACATATTGTTTTCTCACTTAAACCATAGATAACATTCTTTATTTCAAGTATATATATATATATATATGTGTGTGTGTGTGTGTTTGTGTGTGTGTGTGTGTGTGTGTGTGTGTTAAGCCGTTGTGAGTGAGAATGCTGTTTATTAGTTATAGAATAAACATAAAAGACATATTTCATTGTTTCACCGAGCGGAACAAAAAATAAATGAATAAATAAATAAAAAATAAAGAAAAGAAGGTTAAAACAACTCTTCAACGGCAAATTTGTTCAGCCATTGTTATTACAATGCCAATGTCTATTTGCTGTAATTATTGAAGGACTTTCTATAAAATAATTATCCATTTGTTTGTGTTCATGTCGAATAGACTTGAAAAACAGTTTTTCGTCACTGTTCGTTTTTTATCTGAAGCAGAATAATTTCATGGTTTCGTAACCATGTAAAATTTATACAAAGAGAATAAAAACATGTTTACTGCTGTCTATAGTAATAATTTAAAGAAAAAACAGGAAAAGAGTATAGCTTCTCCTGGACGTTTTATTTGTATTCGTTAAAAACAGGAGAAAACAGATGAGAAAGTAAAGTATTTTCTTGTCATTTAAGTACGCATATCTGAGACAAGACAAAAGGTCAAGCGAAAAACTTTCCTATAGGTTTTCTGTTGCACATGCCAAGAAACATACAATATACAACGAATAAAAACGTTTCATCCCTTTAAAACATCTGAGTAGGCATTTTTATGTACTATTGAGATCTATCTATCTATCTTAGTCTGTTCATTCACTCTCTCTCTATCTCATACTCTCTCTCTCTCTCTCTCTCGCTATCTTATATATATATATATATATATATATATATAACTAAAAGAAATTAGGATCTCGTCTTTTGTTTTATGACAAGTAGTTTTTGATGTTTTCTATGAAATATGAAGCACAATCGTCAGACTAAGATTATATTTCCAGTTTCTTCATATCTATCTATCTATCTATCTATCTATCTCATTTTGTAACATGAACAAAGTATGAACAGAATAAGATAGATATCCTATTCTATTCATATTGATTTCACCTTATATCTATTTATTTCTCTGTCTAATTTAAAGATGACACGATCATGTGCTCACATCCAGTCATTTTTAGTGTACGGGCACACTTAATGCAACAATTTTGATCACACAGTGTATGCCAAGTAATTGAGAACAAATTATATTGTAAGTAAAACAAAAGTATTAAAAAAAATCAGTACATTTTGAAAAGAAATTGTATACCTGTTAACCCTGAAAACAGAAAAACGATTTTTTGATAAAATCGCTGTTGGACTCCCTCATCTGCATGCACTTACAAGGTGGCCCTCGTTCATATCTCATCTACTTTCATAACCAGACCTTATTGTGAGATCGGTGGTTGGTCTTTCATCTTCAGTATGTAGTCTCTTAGCTCTCCCGATTTTAATAAACCCGACTACTAATTGGGAGCATTGTCGATAGAGTTACGAACTACCGGCTCACATTAGCAAAAACTCTTTGAAGGCCATCATCATGGACCTGATTCACCTGATATAATCATACAGATATCTGAGGTCATCTCCGAAGCTGAATGCGGATTTATCGAAGAGATTTTCCTGTTGCACATTTGTACAATTGAAAAAATCTTATAATTTTTATATTATAATTTGTTCTTTATGGCTGAGTTGTTGGATAAACACACACACGTATGTGTATCTTGTATCGTTGATAAATAAGTAAACCCCGAACAATTTTTTTATATAAAAAAAGGTTATTGTTCTTCTAAACCGAAGACAATAGGATTTATCATTTCATTTGAAATTTTATATTATGAAAACGGATATTTTTTGGCATGATTTATTATCAAAATGTTCAGCTTTAAACTCTGTAGCAAAAAATATGAACGGTCCAAAAATAATTAAAGCCCTTCAATTTTATTTTTGGTTACAAAACTGTTGCAATTTTATATTTGGTTACTTAATTTCAATACTGAAGATGTTGGTAATAAATAAGATCTAACAGTACTTGTTTTGGATACATATTAATACATGAGAAATTATAAACTCCTATTACCTATGGTTGAAGGGAAAATTAATTTTTTTCTAAAATGTTGACAAGGTGTTTTTTAAAAAATTATTTATGACCAATAACGTAAACCTATGTCTCTACCGGACTCCTTTCGGTATATCTTTCTAAAATAATATAAAAATCTTGTTGAAAACAGGAACATATTTTCAGATCGATTTTTTAATATTTGTTTTTAGGCTTCTAATTCCTAGATAAATTGACTAGGAAATAAGTATATTTGTTGAATTCAAGGAGACTTTAAATCCTTTTACTGTTATGATTAGCTCCCCCACCCCACTTTTTTTGTATTGTAAAGCCGAAATATTTTGAACGATTTTGCGGTTTGATCGCCATGTTATCGTTTTGCACAAAAGGCTAAAAACAACTCATGAAATTAAAACAAGTAAGCATAAATGTCAAAGCAGACAAATTTTATCCTATTCATAATTAGAAAGAAAGTTGTCTAATAATAATAATAATAATGGAATGAATAAGGAAAAATAAAATGAGTGTTGTTGGGTGAGGGATAGGATTCCTATGGAAATTCGTTAAAGACTGTTTGGTATTCACAAACCGTTAATTCTATTAAAATTTATATGAAAATAATTAGAAGAATATAAACGCAAAGAAATAAACGTCAGTGATATTTTGATTGGTCGATTGTTCTGCTCTGTCGAGGCATACAGCGAACTAATCCGATTTTCCGACTCTGGCTCCAAGACATTTGAACAAATAACAAAAAAAAGAAAAAAAAAAAAAGAAAAAAAGAAAAGAAAATGAAAAAGAAAAAGAAAAAAGAAAACAAGATGAGCAGAAAGAAAAATGCTCATTCCTCAATAACACGTTATTTCCAATAAAAGTGATTACGAAGCTTATTAAGAAAATATCTTCAGCTGACTGAATTTGTCCAGGGGAATCAAAACGGAAGAAGACAAATAAAAAAAGGAGAAAAAGAATTAGAGAAAATAAAACGAAATGGAATATTTAAAGTAATTCTGCTTGAAAATAAGGTGTCAATCGAAATCAATAATGATTTTCCGTATTACGCACGAGAATAGCAAACTGGAGATAAAGAGGTCCAGTATTCTATCCAAAACGTTTGTAATTATTTAAAGAAAAATAAAGTTCTCTATTGACATGAGTATTTATTCATGCAATATCTATATATAACTAAAATCCTCATTATATTCGTAAAATTTCACACAGCAAATTACAAGCGAGACTATGGATCTGCGTTCGTATCTCGGTACAGGCTTCGATATGATGGAATGGAAGTCTGGCAGTTTCCTCTCTTCCAGACAATGCTGTTTGTCCGAGGAAATGGTAAGATGCTGTACAAACTGGCATCAGTTTCGTCGCAGGAGTCACCAGAACGAGGCTGAAGACAACATTGGTCTGCCTAAGGGACTCTGGCTCTTGGTTTTGTATTCAATTTTTTTCCTTCTCCTGTATGGGTATCTCTACCTAGGCTAGAGAACCTTGTCTGCTTTACTATTTTACTCATAGTAACTGGTGGATGGGAAAAGAAATGTATACATACACCACCAGCAAAGACATTACAGTAAAGAAAAACACAAATAGACTCGTCAAGAATTTGAACTCGTCATGCCATTTTCATTGATGAGATCCATTAAGTAACAAGAACCCTTATAAACAACACTATACTCAACCCTACCACTACCACCACCACCACCACTATCATCATCATCATCAAAGCGTACTTGCAGCACGGATTCCTTTGACCCATTCTCGACATCCATCTCAATCGGTCATCATCACAAACTTGATGAATGTAAATTTTTGCTTTATGAAAAAAAAAAAAAAATGAGAAGGAGAACATACGTGATCGAAAACATACAGGTGTAGAACTGGAGAGTTATAACTTCGCAGTAATAAAAACAATGTCTACTTCTGGACAAGTTAACGATCTCAGCTTAACACTAGGTATCAGATTCCGGAGGAGGAGAGTATATTATACGAATCGTACGTACATCATTGGAAACTATGGGATCCAGAATGATGGATGTGAAGCGAGGCAGATGAATCCAGAAGCGGGTCAACGGTGCGTTTTACCTGATACTTGGCAGAGGAGCCTCATGGTCAACAACCAGGATGAAATAGTTCAGTTAGGAAATTATTGCTACTCATTTATGAGGGTGACATCTATTAACGAGAAGCGTAGTCACCGAAAGAAAACTATGATTTCAATTCAGAACCCACACATGCTCGTAATTATCTCCTCTCCATAGTCTCTTACCCTACACATCTCAAAGAAAGTCTTCATTTCAAGCATTAAGATTAGGAATAATCTGCTCTAAAACTATTAATATAAACAAGTGATAATAGTTAATCGTATCGGGCAACTGAAACAATCATTTATTGCACTACTAAAATTTATTTGAATTGCAAATTTACAGTTATCTTTTTTCCTGTAAATGAATCCCTAGAATTAAGAAAAGAAAAATGAAACAGTATTCCCCGTTTAATTGTACCCTCTCGCATTAGCACAAAGAAATTATTTTGAATCTCTAGGACATCCTTACACCAAAACCCGATTAAAAAAGTATATTACTAAGCGGTATATAAAAAAAGGGTATATTGATGAACTCATAAGTGATGTACTCTTATGGACCCCCACGCATAACCGTGCAAAAGCAGGACGACCAGCACGAAAATACATTCAGCAACTATGTGAGGATACGGGATGTAGTCTAGAAGACCTGCCAGAGGCGATGAACGATAGAGAAAAGTGGCGAGAGAGGGTCAGGGATATCCGTGCTACCAGCACGACATGATGATGATGATGATGATATTACTTAGAGGAATATTACTCGTAAAGTACGTTGGCGACCGCAGGCTCTCTTTTCAATAGCTACTATACCAAGGTGTAGGGAAGAGCACTACTTCATTCACTGGATTGCTCCAATTTACCCTTGATCCGTACCTTATAATGCGGAGTGTTTAGCAAGGCGGCATCGTGTCTTTGGTATGACTCGACCTTGGATTGAACCCTGGTCTCTCGGACGATTGGCGAACACTCTACTCTTTAGGCCAATGGCCCGGTTAAGTAAAGTTGGGGGCCTTAGTCTAGGGTGACCAGAAGGCTCCCTTTTCAATAGCTACAACACCAAAGTATAGGGAAGAGCGCTACTTCATTCCCTGGATTGCTCCACTTTATATTGATCCCTACCTTATAATGCTGAGTGTTAAGCATGGAGGCATCAAGTACCATTTTTTGAGTCTTTGATATGACTCGACGTGGGATCGAACCTCGGTCTCCCTGACCATTGGTGAACACTCTATTCATTAGGCCTGCGGAATATCAATAAGGGGAATGTTACTAAGGAGTATATTACTAAGGGGTATATTACAAAGGAGTATATTACAAAATCGTTTATTACTAAAGGACATATAATTAACGGGTATATTACTAAGGGGAATATTACTCAGATGTGTATTACTGAATCTTATTTAGACGTATATTACGAAGGGATATATTATTAAGCAGTATACTACTAAGGGTTATATTACGACGGAGTATATTATTAAAAGGTATATTACAAAGGAGAATGTTGCTAAGGTGTTTATTACTAAGCGATATATTACTAAGATGTATATTCCTAAGGGATATATTACAAATGAGTGTATTTCTAAAGGGCATATTATTAAGTGATATATTACGAAGGGGTATATTACTAAGAAGTATATTAGAAAGGGATATATTACTAAGACATAAATTACGAATCGGTATATTACTTAAAACAGGACATAACTCACTTATCATAAATCTAAAATGCTAGAGATATAATCGAAAGCAAGAAAATTTTAAAAATTAAATTTATCCCTAACAAATCTACAAAGAAAATAAAAATTTGTCAACCATGTAATGAATAAAAAAAAAACTCTGCCGCAAATACACTTATTCATTTACTAATTCTGTAACTTTAGATATCGCTCACAAATCAAACTATCACGAGAAAAAACATTATTCACCTTTTAGAATACATGTTGTTATGAAAAATAAATAGGGAAATCAGAATGGCATTTCAGTTTCAGAATAAACAATTATAAACATAGAATAAGATCATCAACTCATAATAAATTAATCTCGGTTGAACAGTTTTGCCGAACAACCTATGACTTTAATATAGACGCTAAATTTCCAGAAATGTAGAGGATAGAAAAACATCTTTAACGATATCACGTCTGTATAAGTAATCAATGAAGATAGATTTTACGTCATGAAACTTGACCCTTAACAAATCACCTGCTAAACACTTTATATTCATAAATTTTCTGATTGATAACTTGAGTAGTCTTTAAATGTGTTCTAAAAATAAAGTCTCTGATGAAGGCCTAAAGTCGAAACACGTCGGTATTAAAAGCACACTATTAAATCTTATTTACAAACGATTATTTGCCGATTTTTTCGTTTACTCCCTGCCACATATATATATTGACCAACCGTTATATATATATATATGTGTGTGTGTATATATATATATATATATATAAACAGTTGGTAACAAGTAATATCTATCCTTTAATTAAAACACATTTAATATTAGAAGCATACAAAGTAAAATAACCAACAATTTCAGGGTTCTAAATGTACTCCTTCACAAAGCCCCTTTCTATCTCAATCATCGTCTCCCATCTTTGTATGAGAAAATGCATAATTTATAATGTACACCTCATTAATATTTATGCAATTTTATTTTTGTTTTCTGATATATTACAATTTTACTTTTGATTACAGATTTTGAATGCTGTAGAATTTGGTAATAAATTACACATAAATTGCTTGTTTTTATCCTATAATGCTCTAAGATATAAAATGAATTGTTCAGAACAAAACTTGTATAAAGAAAAATGGTTCGGGTGAACTTACTCATGTGTGATATGTGAAAAAAATCGCCTGACAAGCGGCAAGTCAACAAGACACTATTACAATAATTGACATTCTAAATACTGAAAGACAAGACACCACTAAACGAACTGAACCACAAAGTAAAAACAATCAAAACACCACAGAACCAAATCACAAAGAATAAAGACTAACAGAAGAAGAAATGAATACAGAGATGATAAATAGAATTAAGTCTGAATAGAAGACTACATTACCATCGCTAAGAAACAAACATCGGGAAACAGCTAAGCAGAAACTGAAAAAAATAAACGAAATATTTACACATACTCAACGAACAACATCACGGAATTAAACAAACTATGCTGGAGCGAAATTAGTCTTTGATCAAATCGGTGTTGTCCTATAGAACAGAAAGTCAAAACCTGATTGTGAAATTAGCCTGGAAAAAACAGATAAGAAATCCACCGGTGAAAATGATAAAACAGAAGAAAAAAGCTGGAACATGTTGGGACGAAAAGAAAAAAGCAACACAAGTAAAACAAACAATACAACCTAGGGAAATAAATTAGAAGTTACTGGTGAGAGAAGGAATACTAAAAAGACATTGGTACTGGATAAAACAATACAGACAAAACAGGACATTCCAAAACAACAACAAAAAATTCTAGCTTCAAGCAGAGGGAGAATACGTGAAGACATACCAACAACTGGATGACAAGGAAACAAAACAATTTTGGAGCAAAATATGGGAACGACGAGAATATAACTGAAAAGCTAAAAGGATAAACAAGATAAAGATAGAGTTACAAAGACTTGAAAAAGGACCTAAGGTTAAAATAGACTTCGATTCACTCATAACAACACTCAAAAAATAACAAATTGGAAAACGGCAAGCCACGATGGCTCACATGGATACGGATTTAAAAAATTCACTTCTATCTACGACAGACTGAATAGATGCTTACAAGAAACAGATATACCCGAATAAATGACCTAAGTATTAAAAAAAGACCCCCTAAAAGAAACGTCCCCTCCAACTACAGATCTGTAACGTGCCTACCGACGATGTGGAAAATACTAACGGCACAAATCAGGTAAGAGATTTACTATTCGTTAATGAGCCGTGGACTGTTCATCGAAGAACAGAGAGGATCCTACAGTGGAACAAGAGGAACCAGAAATCTACTATACATTGATCAACACATTCTCAAGGAAAGCAAAACGAGACGGAAAAATCTAGCTCTTGCCTGGATTGACTACAAAAATCCATACGATATGGTACTGCAAAGCTGGATAATAAACTGCCTCAAAATGTACATAAAGTTTATCGAGAATACCATGAAAAACTGGGGAATAGAATTGACAGCAGAAGGAAGAAAGCTTTGCTGGAGTGAAAATCCAGAGAGGCATCTTCAAGGGAGATGCGCTATTACTATTTGTGATAGCGATGATGCCACTGAATTATATACTTAGGAAATGCACAAGCGGATACAAACTTCTGAAATCGCGAGAAAAAAATCAACCACCTAAAGTACATGGACGACATCAAACTGTTTGCCACAAATGAAAAAGAATTGGAAACCCTAATACAGGCAGTGAGCATATACAGTGAAGATATTGGGATGGAATTTTGCATAGAAAAATGTGCCATGCTAATAATGAAAGGCAGAAAACGACAAATGACGGAAGGAACAGAACTACGAAATCAAGAAAAAATCAGAACGATCGGAGAAAAGGAAACTTACAAATACTTGGGAATATTGGAAATGAACATCAAAGATGCGGAGATAAAGAAGAAATAAAAAAGGAATACCTCAGGAAAACGAGAAAACTTCTCAAAACCAAACTATTTAGCAGAAATCTCATCAATGGGATAAATACTTGTGCTGTCTCTCTCTTAAGATACTCGAGACCATTCTTAAAGTGGATGAAAGAGAAACTTGAATAAATGGACCAGAGAACAAAAAAGTCATGATGACGCATAAAGCCTCACATCCCAAAGATGATATAGACAGACTATATCGTGTCAAGAAAAGAAAGAGAAAGATGATTTGCCAGCATTGAAGATAGTGTCAATACTTCGATAAAACGTAGAGTAGACTACATAAAAAAGAGCTTAGAAATTCTGATTACAACGACTAGAAACAACAACAAAAAAACACCAGGATCAATAGTAGAACAATAACTAGAAAACAAAAGTGGGTAGAAAAACGACTGTATAGACATTTTAAATGATAAACAAGAGAAATCTCACTTGAGAAAACTTGGACATGGCTAAGAAAGGGAAACCTTAAGAGAGAAACTAAGTCTCTGTTAATAGCAGCCCAAAGCAACGCCTTGAGGATAAACTACGTTAAAGCAAAAATAGATAGGACATAACAAAATTGCAAGTATAGGTTATGTGGTGAAAGAGACGAAACGATCAATCATATAATAAGCAAATGCATTGAATTAGAGTAAAAAGAGTATAAGACTAGAAACGACTGGGTAGAAGGGGTAATCCACTGGGAGGGGTGCAAAAAATTTAAATCTGACCATACGAACCAATGGTACATGCCCAACCCATAATTCGTCCTGGAAAATGTGACGCACAAACTTCTCTGGGATTTGGAGATACAAACGGATAATCTAATCCCAACCGACTAGACATAGTGACACTTAATGAAAAAAAAAAAACCTGCCGAATGTAGATTGAACATCATACTTCAAGGCTATGACTAGCGTCCTGTCACCAAACAAAAAAAAGTCAGAGTGTAACCAAATACACTCTAGAGCAACTAATAGACGTGGCCAAAGTGTTTTGTAATGTTATTATTGCGTGTAGCAGTGGTGATAGTGTCAATATTACCTATATTGGTCCATGCAGCCCAGTTCTTTTGTTGGCGATATGATGACATCTGAACAGTAGAGTGGCATTTTACAACGGATAATATGAGAGATAAGTTTGAGAACGTCCGCATGGATGATGTTCTTTCATTCTTGAGAGATACAGGGTTATACCTAAAAATATAACACTTTTCACAATTCTGAAAAATTCAGCCATCCTACTTACCAATCAACTAAGTACAAATAAATTATTGTCGAATAGCAATACTTGAAACCATTAAATCTCTGCGAGTAAAACTATAGTGAGAAATAGTAACTACTTGGCTGGGGAAACAAAATATATCAAACTACCGCATGTAAAGATAGAAACACTTGAAACCATTTAATCGTGTGCGAGTAAATGAGCTATGTTCTCTACAATATATGCATTCACAAATCATGGATATCTAATATATGTGAAGTGAATTTGGCATTAAGTAACCCACAGTGGTTGATATACCGTAAAACCTAAACAACCATCCGAACAGTAGCTACGACTGAGGTATCAGTCATTGCAGTTTGGTCCCGTAGTGCCGACTCAAATGCTTCAGCACTATAGATGTTCTGCTTGAGAGACTTTATCACCCCGGCTTTTGGTAGTAAGATCGGTCTGGAGTGCGTTGTTTGCTATCCCTCTGATAAATTGATCCTTGATGTAAATGTCGGACAGATCACGTCCCCGTTGTGACCATGAACTGTTCGCCATATCGAATTATTCTCTGAACCAAACATTGTTGTTCAACAACAGTTTGCTCTTCACCGAAAATTCGATACCGTATAGTGGACTTTGCCGTTCACAGAGTGAAAATAAAAGAAAGCGAAAAGTGAAAAAAGTGCCTAAACCTTGCCAGTGAATTAAAATTATAGAACATGAAGTTGATTGTGTTACCAATTGTGGTTGGTGCACTTGGAACAATCCCAAAAGGATTCGTAAAAGTACTGGAGATCTTGGAAGTAAAAGGAGAAGTGTAGACCATCCTGACTTCAACATTGTTAAGATCGGCCAGAACATTGAGAAGAGTCCTGGAGACTTGAGAAGACTTGCTGTCAATCAAACTTCATTGAGAAACCATCAGCTAATGATGATGTGAAAAAATTCATTGAAGAAGTGTTTAAGGCTTGGAAAAAGACTGGAGGATTTTGAAATCAGTGGAAGAGTTGTGACCATCCAGATCACAGCATTGTTTAAGATCGGCTAGAATACTGAGAAGTGTCCTGGAGACTCGAGGAGACTTGCCGTTGCTCAAATTTCATTGAAAGACTTCCAACGTTAAGTGATGTGCAAAACTCCGAGAAAGAGGAAGTTTTTTATTGACAAGAAAAATGAAATTGAAAATTTAAACAGTTTAAGAGGAGCGAAATTTTACTTAAAAAAGCATTTTTCATCCCAAACAAGAAACCAGCAAAATAGTTACAAAACAATAAGCTTCAGTATATATTATAGAGTTACTAAATAATAGTTTTAACATTTAAGAGCAACCCACTAAAGTATTAGACTTCATCAGAAAAAAAGAAAACTAAAATCAACAAACAAAAAACACAATTCCAAACTATCAAACCAGTTTATTGTCGATTTAGTAAATAGTTGTTATACTTACAAATGTAAATTCCATACTCTAAAACTATAACAGAGTTGTGGAAGAATCAGATTTCGAAAAAACACATTGACCATGCACGCGTATGCAATAAAGATAAAAAAAAGAACTATAGTGCTTTTAGCAATAAAAAAGTTTAACAACTTTCGTTGTTTCAATAAAGGAGAGATTGTTTTGTCTACAAGAAATTAACTATGCGCCAGACCCTTCTTTTCTAGTTTATGCAAACCGTTTGTATCTATTATTAATCATAAAATATATATTTCAATGATTATATTTACAAAAGAGAATTAAGAAAGAAAAAATATGTTTTTTTTCACTATCCAAAGAAAGGATGAGGGTTCCTCAGAAGGAGCACTGTGTGAGTGAGTGGATCTAAGTGCGAGGCCTTCTTCGCTTTGGCCCAGCTTTCTATTCACCAGATGCTTCTTTTCTAGTTTATGTATAAATATTATGTCTTAAAAACATTCAGAAGAAAAAAAAATATTATGTTAATATTACTTACTGTTGAAATGTATGCGAGTGAATCAATAAAACTGAAGCCTTTACTCACTTTGACGATTTTTGGACTGAAAATCAAAGAAAGATGTAGAGTTATGTTGGAATATCCTTCTGTTCCTTTTAACAAATTTCGATCGTCTTTTGTCAATTATTGGCTTCAGTTAATCTGATTGAGAACAGTACTTTTTTGAATCAGGAGTTCTTGTTTTTTTTTTTTATCCCGAAAGGTATTATAAAGGATGTCTCCTTTCAATCTTATCATATACATTACATTCGTTGAATGAAAAACAGTCTTTGGTACAGTGAGTAAACGTCTGTTTAAATATAGTACGTTACCCATGTAATTATTTGAAAAATTGGTCTGATTTGTATTAATTAATTAGGTTATGGGGTTATGGTTTTATTTGGGGTTTAGTGGTTAGCTTATAGTCTTGTTTGGGCTAAGAGGTTAAGTTGGGGATTTTTCATGTAAACATTTAAATTATGACCTTATTTAGGTAAAGTGGTTAAGTTATGGTCTTATTTAGGTTAAGTATTTAGGTTATAGTCCTATTTGGATAAGCGGTTAAGCTGTGGTCTTATTTAGGCTTAGTGGTTATTTTATAGTCTTATTTGTGCGTGTGGGTGTATGTGTGTCTGTTTGTAAGGATTGATAGAGTATTCAAAGAAATCAAATATTTTCAAAAACAACATATAACCTTATCTTAATCCAATCCATACAAATATCAAGCAACAAGGAAACGTACTTATTTAGAAAAGTAACTTCTGGATTTTTTTCTTCTTTTACAAAATTTATTATTTGTTTAATTGATGCATTATTGTCAATGTCACAAAACCTCTTTGTAGCCTCTGAAATAATCTACAACTCCTGATTATGTCTTCACGTGTAGATTTTCAGTGAATTCTCACAGCCAGAGAAAATATGTTTGAGACTAGCAGTCTTCCCAGATGCATTTTATCGCTCAGATTTTCTGGATATCCTCTATTTGAGGTTGACTGATGTCAGTAGAATGTCATTTACAGGTTTTAAACTTATTCACTTTGGATTCAACTATTTCATAACATCTATATTGATAATATCAATACTTTAAAGGATTAATATATAGAGTTTTTAAACATGTACAAGAAATTAACTTTGGAATAAGGGTTTGTAAAAATCGAAACTACATTTGATACATCCTAATATATATATATATATATATATATATATATATATATATATATATATATATATATATATATATACTATTAGTGAGTTATATAGTTTGAAAATTCATATAATTATAATAATAATAATGGATGATATCAAACTATTTGGAAAAATGAAAAAGAACTGGAAACTCTGATACTCGCAGTTAGAATATACAGTCAGGACATACGAATGGAATTTCGCATTGAAAAATGTGCCATGCTTGTATTCAAAAGTGGCAAACGACATCTATCTGACGAAATGGAACTACCAAATCAAGACAAGATTAGAACGCTCGGAGAACTAGAAAACTATTCGAGACAAAACTCTCTAGCCAAAACCTTATAAAAGGAAAAAAAAATACCTGGGGTGTACCCCTCGTTAGATATTCGGGACCCTTTCTGAAGTAGACCAGAGATAAACTTAGATAAATGGACCAAAGAACTAGAAAACTAATGACCATGCACAAGGCATTACATCCCAGAGACAACATTGACAGACTATATGTATCAAGAAAAGAGGCAGGAAGAGGACGCATCGATACGACTCGAAGACTACATAGAAAAACACGATTGAGGATTGATTACAGCCATCAGAAACGATACTGAGAACACAATGGACAACAGAATGACAATAACTAGGAAACAAAAGTGGGAAGAAAAACAACTCTATGGGCGTTTTAAACGACTAATAAGCAACATATCACACGGCAAAACTTGGACCTGACTAAGAAAAGGAAACTTTACAAGAGAAACAGAATCTCTCCTAATAGGAGCACAAAACAACGACGTAAGAACCAATCATATTTAAGTGAGAATAGATAAGACGCAACAAAATAGCAAATGTAGGCTATGTGGTGACAGAGATGAAACCATCAATCACATGATAAGTGAATACAGCAAATTAGCTCAGAAGGTGTATAAGACACGACTGGGTCGGCAAGGTGATCCATTGAGAGACGTACAAGAAATTTAAATTTGACCATACGAACAAATGGTATAGGCACATCCCAGAATCTGTCCTAGAAAATGAAACACATAAACTCCTTTGGGACTTTGACATACAGACGGATCATCAAATCTCGGCCAAAAGACCAGACATAATAATAATCAACAACAAAAAAAGAGAATTTGTGAAATTTGATGTCCCGGCTGACCACAGAATAAAACTGAAAGAATGTGAAAAGAACGATAAGTACCTGAACCTTGCTAGGGGATTGAAAAAACTATGGCACATGAAGGTGACAAGTTTATCAATTGTGATAGGTACTTTTGGTACAGTAACTAAAGGATAATTGAAGGGGCTGGAGGACGTGGAGGTAGGAAGACGAGTGGAGACCATCCAAACTACAACATTATTGAGAACAGCCAAAATACTGAGAAGTGTCCTGGAGATTTGAGGAGACTTGCTGTCTTTCAAACTCCTGTGAAAGACCATCAGCTAACACTGATGTGAAAAACTCTAATGTGTACATGAAATTGACTTTGGTGTAAAGTTTCTGTAAAAAATACTTTGGATAAACCATCATGTATGTGTCGAAATAGCCTCAAATTTTTTAACGATAATAGAAACCTTTAGATTATCATTTTGATATTCTAACCATGTAGCTATTTAAGCGAGAAAAAGTACATTTCAGTTTGAATAAGAAAGTAAATTGTTTTGCGTGAGGGGCGGATTTTTACGTTTTTTGTTTAAAAGAAGCCATCAACCAAAATATGCTGACATTTTATTCAAAGATTAAAATGCATTTTTATTGTCCTTTGTTTAAAAATGTATGTATTAAATAAAATGTCTTCAATAAACATAACTTCAAGTGGCCTTTTCAGAGAACATTCCTTTCGGCGGTTTTAGTGAATAATCATTTTCGATGTCAGTCCTGTTAAACTTTAAAGATATAAATTCAATTCTTTAAGCATGAGAGAAATACGTGTTTTAAACGTTTAAAAAAGGCAACAGGTTTGGCTTTGAGCGAATTTCATACTTCAAAACTATGCTTATACAAAAACATCAGTCTTTTCCAGCGACTACGAATTACCCATAATATTGATAAATTTGTTTACGGACCCATAATATAAATAAACTTGATTAATTAATACTGCCAAGAAGAATGTTCTCCGAAAAGGCTAACAAAAGGAAACTTTATTAATGATATTTTATTTAATATATGTAAGATTTTTAAACAAGGGACAACAAAAATACACCTTAATCTTTGAATGAAATCCGTGTGTCATGATTTCAATTATCTCGGTATTAACTAGCATAATACCCGTAAGAAATGACTGTACTTTTTTGCATGGATCTGTTTTTATTGCTTTTTTTTGTAAATATTTGTAATTACATAGATTAGTCTTTTATATTTCATCTCCACCCTGGCCCAGTCGGCTGGGGCAATAGAATACACTGACTGCATTTCTGCAGAGGGGTAAGTCTTTCCCAACGAGTATCTTCAAAATGACACTAAGCTATGAGATGGTGAGGCTCCAGTAATACTGGAGCTTTGGAGAATGCAGTGTACCCCTTTAATACCATCGCTTCCAGGTACACTTTGGCCCAGTGTGATTGCACCCGATTGGGTATTATTTATGGGTCAAAATAGATTAAGCTATGTGCTTATGCTAAACTGAATTGTTTGAAATAGAACTGTTTATATGCACAAAAATGAATTTGGCATTAAATAACTCACAATGGTTGAAACGCCATAAAACCAAAACTAAACCAAATCAAATCATTCTGCTCCCTCAAAAATACTGATTCGCTAAACTTATTTAAAATAAAGATAATTAATTAAACCTTTGTTTTCCATTTTTGATAAATTTTAAGAAGGTAGCTATAAGTTTTATATTTTAGATTCATAATTGATTTAAGCATTTTTTCGATAAATAGTTAATTTACTTTTTTCAACAAAAATTAATTCAATTTTTTTCAACAATGTATCGTAATACTTTGCAAACAAGAGGGAATCGGTGTCCCAAGTTCAAATCCTCCCAAAGCTGTTTGTATTTCCTTCCGAACTAATGTTCTTTGAGAAGGCATAAATCCATCTGTTCAACCCTAGCTATGGTAGACTTGTTTTTTAACGTTGGTTAGGCAACCTGTCTAGGAAAAGGAACGTTCTTGATTCAAACCAGCTTTACTCTGCTTTGAAATTGATATTGTGTCTCATTCTGTCCGTAGCAGAGGGATCGTGTAAATGCAAACTTAGCAAACAATCCGGATTTGGTTACAGTTGCTCAAATGATTTGATAGAAATGTCTATTAACAAATCCTCAGTGCTGTTTTATGTATAAATATTCCTCGCACCTTTCTTTCTTTCTTTCTTTCTTTCTTTCTTTCTTTCTTTCTAGAGCGACTAATATATTTTTATTAGTTTTATTTTAATATCCAGTACAATATTACCTCCATCACTTGAAAAAAGTTAATTTTCTTTGTAACCAGCGATATCGGGATTTTATTATTCCTAGTTAAACATTCCACTATCAAAAGATATTATCAAGTGTTGCATATTGACCTTTAATATACACTTTAAGTAGGGATCTCTAAACAGGGTTTTCCAGCTGTGCAAACAAGAGGACAGCTTACGTGGGTTGACAACCGGAAGCAAATCACGTGAATCCCGAACTGAAAAAAAAGCGTAGGTGTTATGAAATTATACTTATACGGGTACCCATAGATTGAACGGTCAGTCACAGTAAGTCAGTCAGTCAGGAGAGATTCGAGTAGACGAGAGGTTCAGAGGGCAGCCTGCGAGTGCCTAGAGGGAGTGGGACCCGGGGTGAGAACCTTCCGAAAAGCCCTGTTATGGAATCACAACATGAGTTGAGAAAAGTGTCAATATAGCAGTCATTCGTCAGCCTGTGTCCGAGTTCTTCGTCTCTGTCCCTCTCTTATGCTTACGACCGACTTGGACCTTTCGAGTCATAAATAAGAGAGAGAGAGAGAGAGAGATTATAAAAATAATGCCTCAAAATTGTCTGAATCTCAGTACTTGTATCTTTCATTATAATACCTGATAAAAGGTAATGCTGAATATTATTGATAAAAATCTACCTGATATACATTCAAAGTCAGAAAAAAACTATATATATATATATATACAAATAAAAAATTTAAAAAAAAATTAATTTACAATAATTCCAACCGGCAATAGAATAAAATAAATAAATAAAAAACCGGAAGTGGGCTAAACGAGGAGATAACTCTTCACCCCTCTTCTATCCCTTCCCACCCTTCCATCTCGTGTCTATTCTGAATTATTTTATCCATATGATCTGAAGAAGTCCAGTTAATTTTTTCGTGTTTTTGATTTATATCAAAAACACATAACAGGATGGAAATAAATTTATAATCCTAATGTGACCGTTTTTGTTTTTTCTTAAAGAAATTATTGCTCTGTAATATCAGTTACAGTGAGCTCTTTATCAGGAAAATTTAAATGTTCACTTTTGAATGGTTTTCTGGTCCTGATGGAATTACTTCCAACTCTGGTTTAACTGGATCGTAGTCGAGGGCGGCCCAAAGGCAAACTTTTTAATAGCTACTACACGGAGGTGTCGGAGAGAGCGCTACTCCTTTCCTTGGGATGCTCCACTTTACCATATAATGGTGATTGTTAACCAAGGAGGCATGAACAACCATTTTTCGAGTCTTTGATATGACCCGACCTGGGACCGAACCCCGTTATCCCGGAAACAGAAAGAGAGGGATTTTTGATAGGAATAATAGCGAGTATTTTTGACAGAATAGAAAGTTTATCAACATAATATAAATGAATTGTTATTGAATTTACCATAGAACTGCACAGAAAATAAGAAAAAATGTGCATTGGCCGTTGACAACGGTTAAAACTGGGGTTACTGACAGAATTGGGCTATTATATATATATATATATATATATATATATATATATATATATGCAATGCTAATTACTTGACTAGAAGAATGCATTGAAAATTAAAAAGAATTGCTATCCTGGGGTGGGGTCTAGAATATCCTGACTTTATCTCCTGAAGATAGTTAAGTCTTTTACTACCTTAAAAAAAGGGTGTCCTCGGAATAATAAATGAATTTGGTGGTGAGGCTCTACTTCTGAAACTTTTGAGAGTATGGAGTCTTTCGTTTCCTTTACTCTCTGGTCCATTTTGGTTCAGAGTGGTAATACTTGAGAGATTATCTTAAGATAATGTTTGAAAGGATATTAAACAAAAACATCGAAATAGTAACTAATTATGGAGTGTTTACCTGTTTAAAATGCTTAAAATCAAAAGAATTAAAAGTCAGATTTTTGTGCCGCATATTTGGGGTTCATAATTGTTAAATCGACATCCGCTCAGAATAACCCAACAAAAGTCGACTTGTTTTTAAACCAACTGACCAGCTAAACAAAGCAGAAAAAAATGGTTTTTCTTGTTTTCAGCAACTAAACTGTTATAGACAAAAATGGTATATTATATACATAATTACTAAGTATGAATATCAGATCCTAAATCTTTTAGTAATATTTTTTCTATCTCCAAGCTTTCTAGTTTGTGTAATTCTGTATTAGTAAACTTAAAAATCTCAATGTTTATAAACAAAATACCATAGTTAATTAATGCCGAAATCGACGGAAAAGTTCTTGGAGTTTGGTTACAACAAAGTCACAAGAAAGTGAATGGAATTTTAATGGTTGAAACCTGAACACACAAATTCTGACAACGGATGGAATTTGTCTGGAAACAAACAAGAAAGGTTTCATAAAATTTGAAAACTGTTCCTGATTTATTTTTTATTTGAATATCTTGTTTTATTTTCTGGGTTTTTTCATGAGCCCTGCATTTTTTATCTCTCCGTAATTTCATATTTTTTCAGAAAGATTATAACCAAGTAACATTTACTCTTTTATTATTGCAATAAAGGTTTTTTTGATAAAGTTTTTAAAAATTGTTCTATTATTTCCATTTTGAATTTGTCATTTGCATTCCTACAGGACTATTGCAGTATATTTTACAAAAAATGTATTGCAGGTTATGAAATATGGGGTTTTAAAATTTCCTTTAAATTTTCACCCTAATATAATCTACAGATTTTTTTTCAATTTGTGCTATCAATTTCAATAATAGTATTCTGGATATGACATGAAACTGAATTCGGTAGTGAGGTTCCAGTTCTGGAGCTCTAAGGGGAGTGCTCTATCTCTTCATTGCTATTACTCCCAGGTTCACTATAACCCCGAGGGGAAGTATATGTTAGGGTCCTTTCTTTGGATCAAATGGATCTATTTCTGATATTGTTTAAAATGATTTTAGACTAAAACATTGGTTCTTAAAGTACTGATATTGCAACTAATTATAAAGTATTTATTAGCTTAAATTCATATAATGTCTCTTAAAACCTTGATATTGTAACTAATTATGAAGTATTATATTTATATGTTTGAAATGATTGTGAAAATAGATATTTGCAACTTATTAGTATTAGATCGGAATACTTGAAACCATTTACATATTTCTCTTTGTTCGTAAAAATGTAACAGTAACCTTTACACCCCCCCCATATATATATATATATATATATATATATATATATATATATATATATATATATATATATATATATATATGGATGTATTAACCCAACTATATGCCAAGCGCTGGATGTGACACCTGGCCAAATTCTAAGTGGAGGAAAGCTGGTTTGAATTTTCCCTTTAGCCTGGTTTAATGACAAAAACTAAAGAACTCAGTTAGCCTTACTATTTACCTCTAGCTTGGAGTAAGAGTTGGATTCATCTCTTTTCCAAGTGCAACTTGAAACTCAAACAGCCCTATTCAGGGATTTAAACTTAGTGTTGCCAATTTCATTTACACTTGTGATTGCCGTTACACTAAGCACGTCTCTCATTCACACACACACACACACACACACACACACACACACACACACACACACACACACACACACACACACACACATGACTGCTTCTCTGCAGAGGGGTAAGACCCCCCACCTAACTAGTGTCCTGGATATGACACTAAACAATCTGATGGTGAGGTTCCAGCAATGCTGGAGCTTTGGGGAATGCGGAGTACCCCTTTATTACCATCGCTCCCAGGTCCACTACGGCCTGGAGTGGTAGCACCTGATAGGGCTCTATCTATCGGTTAAATAGAACTAACAGCATTCTTATGCTAAACTGAATTGTTTGAGTAAACTGAATAGCTTGAAATATAAATTTCTTTTTGATAATTTAACCGTACCTGCGTGCTTATGCTTAACTGAATTATTTGAAATAGAACTGTTTTTCGACATTAAAATTGTATTTACACTTAACTGAATTGTTACATATAACTTCTTGAATAGTTTGAAATAAATGTTTTTGACAATTAAACTGTACTTTTGCTAAACTGAATTGTTTTAAATAGAAGAGATTATTTACATAAAAATGGATTTGGCGTTAAATAACCTACAAAGGTTGATGTGCCATAAAACCCACCAAACCAAACCAAACCAAACAATAAATTCAGTCAATCATTGTTGGCACTGTCTGATTTGCTGACAATCAAAAGTCTAGGCACTTCTTGCTTAAATTTAATCTAATTTCTAATTTCTTTTACATTTGATTTTATTTTGATATAATTTTCCAAACTATTTTCTTTTTCCTTGTCAATTACTTTTGTTTTATCTTTGTTTCAGCATTTATACGTCTAATATTTTTATCTTAGAGGATTAAAAAAAAAAACATTTTTCATCCTTTATTTCTTATTACATATATTTTTTAATCTGTCACGATTTCAGTTTTGTTAATTTTTATTTCCTTTTCTAAATCAATTATTCAAAAAATACTTTTTAGAATTATTAACTTTTAAGATTTTATTTAGGATTTTTGTTTCACATGACCTTAAAATATAATTTTATCTGGAGAAAGATGAAGAAAAATATAAAGGTGTCAAGAAAAGGAGAAAGCAATAAGAGAGAAAGGAAAAAGAGAGTGAAAGAAATTAAGAAAAAGAAACAGGTGTAGACAAAAATGAAGCAAAACATAGAGAAGAAAGGAAAAGGGAGGAAGAGAATAAGAGAGAGAGAGAGAGAGAGAGAGAGAGAGAGAGAGAGAGAGAGAGAAAGTGTGTGTAAAGAAAGAAAACAAATGGTTGTAAAAGAGGAAGAAAGAAGAGAGGAAAGGGAAGAGAGATTAAAAATCATATTCTATATGTATGCAGTGCATTATTCAGTTGAAAATTGAACTGGAGATTGCATTATTCTATAAGAATATCCTAGTGTATTGCACAAATAAAGATATGCGTTGGTGTTCCATTTTTACTAGCTCATAGTCACACACAAAAACATACATGCACATACACACATATAAACAAACATAAATATACATACACACATATCATCATCATCTCTCTTGCCACTTCTCCCTATCGTTCATCGCCTCTGGCAGGTCTTCAGGGCTACATCCCGTATCCTCACATAGCTGCTGTACTATGTTCGAGCTGGTCGTCTTGCTTTTGCCCGGCCATATGTGTGGGTCCATAGGAGTACATCACTTATGAGCTCGTTCCTGCTTCTCCAGCAGTGTCCTGCATGTCTGGTTCGTCTAACTTGGATAGTTTTCGTGAAGGGAGGCAGGTGACCGTATAGTCGGTGCTTTGTGGGGTGTTGCCGCTAGGATTTGTTCAATATTGCTCGCAGCATTCTTGTGTAATTGCCATCTAGCTTCTTCTCCAGCCGTTTATTTAGCATCCAAGTAGTGCATCCATACAGCAGTATCAATACGACCGATGCCTGGACGAAACTGTGTTTCCTTTCATCGGTCCGGTCTGATTTCCATATGATCGATAGCCTATCGATAGCTGTCCATGCCTTCGTTTGTAGTGTTTCGATGTCCTTTTCGGTTGATGAGACGCTGCTTCCTAGGTAGGTGAATTTGTCTACTATTTTTAGAGAGGTTCCGTCTAGTGTGGAGATGTCGCCTGTTTCATTAAAGCATATATATTCCGTTTTGTGTGCATTGACATGGAGGTTAATGCCTGCGGCGGCTCGTTCGAAACTACGCATTAGTGCTTCGGCTTGGTTGGGTGTATTTGCCAGTATCGCTATGTCATCGGCGTAGTCGGCGTCGGTAATTATTTTTGTGGGGTACCTTCTGCTTCTTTTCTTTGTCAGCTCGAAGCCGTTTTCTCTGATTTTATCAATCGATGAAAATTGAACTCAAAGACGCCGGCACACATGCATGCACATATACATACACACACTCATACTGTATTTACCGACATATCAGATACATGGTTTATAAAAGTATGTGGAGTACTACCATTCCAAGTTTAGTTGCTGTTCATTTCAAATTTCACTAAATAAATCTCAAGAAATACTACAACAGTGTGTGATATTAGCATAAAATTATTCTAAAGTTAAATTTGCATATATATATATATATATATATATATAATACGCATACATATGAATTTTCTTTCTCTCTCTCTCTATATATATATATATATATGCAATGACTGTATATTCATATATATATGATGACAATATATATATATATATATGCTATGACAATATATATATGTATAATGATGAATAAATATATATTAGTTTTATTGTATATTTAATAGCATGGATGTTTATCTACGACCACTGGTTTTATGCTGTCTTTATACGACAAACATCAGGCGGAGAAAGAAGGATTTTGATGAAACCAAAAAATCGAAAAATGCAGTCAATGAATATTTACGTTAAAATTGCGTATAACTTTTTGTACGTGTGTGTGTGTGTGTGTGTGTTTGTGTAGTTTATATTTGCGTATTGTTGTGTGTGGTGGTATATGTGGTTGTTACTATGTGTGTGTGTATAATACATGCGCCACATGACAGATTTGAGGTTGTCTCCTGAATATATGTGTAGCAGTGTGTAGCGGAAATCGCGAGACAGTTGAAGATATGGCCGAATAAAGAAAAAAATGTGTGTAGTGATGATTTTAACTAAGGAATAAATTCATCATCATTGTTTTATGAAGAGAATGAATTTTTTGATTTGACGTGGAGACGAAAACGGATGCTGGATCTAAAACGTACGAATAATAGGTGAAGTGGGAATATCGTGGGGTTAAGAGACATATTGTTATATATAATGGTGTATAATGCAATTCTAGTATTTGTACGTTGGAATATGTTCTGTGTTAAATTACAATAATAATTTTTATTGTCTATGTTGTGTTAATGTTATATTACCATACATTATTGTAATCTATGATGGTATTTACGTAAGGAATATATTGTATTAAGACGTACTTCTGTCAATCATGACATTATAGCTAACATTATATCAACAGGTGGTTAGGGTGTTTGGAGATAGGTATAAAGGTTCAATGGAAGAAATTGATACTTATGGTGCGTCTGGTGTGTTGTGGGGTTATTCGTGAAGGAGAGTGGGTTTTTTTTTGTGATGTAGGTGGTATTATTATCGCGGATGTTTGTGGTGCATGGGTCGAAATGTCAAAGTAGATTTTGTGATCAGAAAACAACCTGCTAAACAAGAGGTATCAAGTACTATTCTTTCAGTCTTTGGTATGACTCGACCTGGGATTGAACAGATCTGTTTCGTTCTATCAGAACTCATCAGTGTGGCTCGACATACTAGATTCCCGTATACATATATATATATATATATATATATATATATATATATATATATATATTTATAAAATGGCAATTGTAGTAATTTGTATTGGCCATAAATAAGTATATCCTTACATTACTTTTCATAAAAAACATTTCATCTAAATCAAATATACTGGGATTGTATTATTAGGTGAAAGATTTTATTCATTAGCAAACCCTACACGTACATTTCCTTTTTTTTAAGTTGAGGAATTATATTGTAAATTGAATTACCACGACCAGAAAATCCGGCGAACACTTGCACGTGACATACGAAAACACTGGACAGCTGTTTCTACCTTATTTGGTCTCATCAGTGGTGTATACCGTGATATCCCTCACTGGGGATCGAACCAGCGACCTCAGAATTTCAGAGCCGAAACTCTACGACTGAGCTTCAATCCACATCGCACGCAAGTGACGCCAAATCAACTGGTCGTAGTTATTCAATTCACAATATAATTCCTCTACTTAAAAAAGAAAATGTACATCTATATCCTTGCCCTTGAGGTTATAATGATTACGCGGATACTTATTTCAAATCCCCCTGGAAAGACGTAGCCCTGGAGGTGACCATGTCCTCTTTAAGAGTACGGATGTAACTTGCAAGACACATTCAGGTTAATTCACCGCGCAATTACCATCACCAGTTGATTTGGCGTCACTTGTGTGTGATGTGGATTGGTAGTCAGTGGTAGAGTTTCGGCTCTGCATTCTGTGGTAGCTGGTTCGATCTCCAGTGGGAGAGATCACGGTATATACTGCTGATGAGACCTAATAAGGTCAAAACAGCTGTCCGGTGTTTCCGTATGTCGCGCGCAAGTGTTCGCCGGATTTTCTGGTCGTGGTAATTCAATTCATCAAACTCTCCATCATTTAAACTCTGTAACCAAATCAAAGTTGCACAAATATTTAGAAGAGTTGTGTTTTAGGACTATAACATCTTCCTATTTTTGATTGTTGTAGAGTTTGGTAATAATATACTTAATAATATCTATTTTAACTGTTTAATGTTACACTAGAAATGGAAAAAAAACTGGTATATTTAGTATAGAACAAAATTAATATATTTTTAGATAAATGGGAGAGGTGTACTTATAATTGGGTGATAATCTCTATAGATTTTACTTATTTATTTCCTATTTTTAGAAAAATTATTTTATTCTTTGACATCAATTTTCAATAAAGCACTGTGACCTTGAATCAAGCTTGAAAATAGAATTCTCTTCTTTTATCATTTAAAACCTCTTTTCATAATTTACTCTACTTAGCTCAATTCTAATATATATATATATATATATATATATATATATATATATATATGTGTGTGTGTGTGTGTGTGTGTGTGTCTGTGTTTTAGAATTATTTATACTTTGAAAGGAACATAGTTTTTTTTTCTTTTTCTTTAAACTTGAATTTAATATAAAAATATGAATATTTCACTGACAACTTTCAGCTGCTTTATTTTCCAATCTTTTTCCATTTTAAGTTAGAATTGTTCAGCTTAGAGGCAGTTGACCAGACGTGTCAACAATGATATTCCCAGCATATCGAACAGACAAAGTGTCAGTTATGTAATACCTCAACCAACCCACGCACCCTGATATCTGCATGCATTCAATTACTCAATAGCATCACATCTTTTTTGATGAAGTATTGAATGAATTTTGGCAGGATCCAAGCTGTGGGTGAAGTGTGTGGTTTCGGGTCAAGGAGTAAAGGAAAGCAGTTGGATCCCTTTTTTTATGGATGCTATCTGACTCATTCCAAACTTGGCCAGTTGCAGTGTTCACAGGAAGTGAGATCAACAATGGCAGTTGAAGTTATCGCATTGGTTTAGAAAAATTATATTTGAATTTGAAAAAAAAAAATACTTGCAGCTGCTAAAAGGGGGAAAAGATAATATGATTGTAATAGTTGTGGGAGTAGATGAGATGTGAAACATTCAAGAGAAAAGACATTGAATAACTCTCTCTCTCTCAAAAACTTTTAAATGTGTTATTTTTGTGTATTTATTGAAAAGATCAAAGTGAGTAAAATAAAAATTAAAAAAAATTTAGAATATAGAATGAAAGAAGAAGAAAAAAGGATATTAAAAAAAGAGAATGAAAGAAAGAGATGATAAAGAAAGATGGAAAGAAAAAGACACGAAGAAAGAAAGAAAGAATGAAAGTGAGAGGGAAAATGAAATTGTGAATGAGCTGAAAGAGAGTTAAAAGGGAAGAGAGAAAATAGGATCAGAAGAAGAAAAGAAAAGATTATTGGAAAAAGAGAAGAAAAGGAGCAGATGAATAGAGAGGATGAGAGAAGGAAAGGAAAAATGCAAGGAAGATAGATTGACAGGAAGGAAGGAAAGAATATATAAAGAAAGAAATATAGAAATAAATAAATAAAAGAAGACAGAAAGAATATGAAAGAAAGGAAGAAAAAGAAAGAAAGAAAAAATGAAGAAAAATCAATGAATAACTAAAGGAAAGGATAAAAATTGGAAAGAAATAATGATAGATCGAAAGAGATAAGGAAAGATAGAGAAATTTAAAGTAGAAAAGAATTAGTCAAGACGGAAGTGAGAAGAAATTCGAAAGAAATGATGAAATATGATTAGAAAAAGAAAGAAAAAAGAATTACAAATAAAAGAATGTTTAAAATTAGAAGTATAGAAGTAATTGGAGGAATGAGATTAAGAGAGAAAGAAAGAAAGACTAAAATAGAATAGAAAGAATAATTAGTTAAGTGAGATTGGGTATAAATGAAAGATGAAAAAAAGAAAGAATGAATGAATGAAAGAAGAAAGAAAGACAGAAAGGAAAGAAGATATAAAAAGAAATATTGAAAGATAGAAATGAAAGGAGACCGAAAGAAAAAGAAAGAAAGTAAAGAAAAAAGAAATAATAAAGAAAAAGGAATAAATGAATGAATAAAGGAAAGAGTGAAAATAGGAGAGAAAGAAAGAAAGAAAGAAAGAAAGAAGAATGACTGAAAAATCAAATCAAAAGAAATGAATTGTTTGTCAGTGCACTCAGTGAGAGTAAGTTTTCTACAAAGTAATACTAGTTTGCTTGACCAATTGTTATTCCACATCAAACATCACATTGAATGTAAAAAGTTATTAAGATCATAGTCGACAGATAAGAGCAATGGAATGTGAATAAGTCTTTACTATCCTTTGCTTAGTCAAGTGCAAGAACACGTGTATGGTGCACTCAGCAAAGATCACGCTTAATACATAAAATAATAATATTCTGTTTGAATAGCTGCTTTGGTGGTTGGGTTTTGAATACAACCTTTGCATAGAGTAAGATTCCAACGAAGAGGAGCTATAACATAAAGCTACATCTGGTGATGTTGGTCAACTTCTGAATCTTTGATGCGTATGGAATTGTCATAACTCCAAAGTCTACTCTGACCGGGATAGACAGTACCTGTTTGGCTTCCATGGTGTCAAATAGATCTATCTGAAAATTATTAGTGTAAGATAGGCAAACTTGAAGACATATAACATGGAAGAGGCTAATTTCTATGCAAGGGGTGAGAGAGAAGAAAAAATAATAAGAGAAAACAGCAGACAGTGATTTTACGGAAGAAGCCAGCTGATTTCTCAGTGACTCAGGTTAAAGCATTTGTTTAGGTGAGCCAGTCGCAGGTGTATGACTATATTAATTAAAAATAATTAGAAAAAACCGGATGACCCAAATCTTCTGTGTAGGTGTGGAACAAGCGGAGACGGGTGTTCCTCCCGCCGACATGCACACGGAAGTAAGGAAACAACTCAGGTTTGAAAAGCGGTTGATTAGAAGACGTAAACGGGGTAAAGAGTTGAACACCAGCCAGGAAGATGAAAAGACAGACAAAAATTGCGGCCTCCATTTTGGGGTGGTCTCCGAAAAGAGGTCTCACACAAGACGCAAACCTTTGAAAACGAAACTAGAGGATAAGCATGCTCGAACTACAACAGAAAACCAGGAAGAATATTCAAGGTTTGTGTCTGCTCTCTTTTTCTCCACATGACATGTTGTTTCTCTTTGTCTAGCTAACGCGGTTGACTCGACTTTCATACTTAAAAGTTGTAGTTGTGAATAAACTTTTTTGTTAGTGAACTAAGACAGAGTATCATGTTTTCGTCAACTTTTCCCATGGTGAAGTTACTCCAGGGTCCTGCTACTACTTAAGACGTTGCGTCACAGCCATTAACACGTTCGAGCACGTTGTGGTACAACGTTCTATTAGGTGCTGTAACATTACAACGTTCTATTTGTAACCATTATGGTACAGTTATCGTCGTTAGAAATCGACACGGCGACCCGAGTTCAAATCCTAGATGAGGCTGTTTGCATTTCAGATAGCACTAATACTCTTGAGAAAGGCATGAATTCAACTATTCTCCCTACAGCTTTGGAAGGAAGTGAAGGAATTTTGTACATATATCATTTTCCCCACGAGAGAGCTAAACCCACATGGGCTGGGGAAGAACTCCCCCCCGCACAAGCAGTATGGGACACCTGGCCAATTTTTAACGGAGTTTAAAAGGTTTGAATTCAGAGTTTTCCTGAATACCAAAGTTAATGAGTTCAGTGAGCCCGACTATTTACCTATTACCGGAGAGAATATATATATATATATATATATATATATATATATATATATATATATATATATCTTTATTATATTGTTTATACAGTGCTACAGTGTTAAACCTACTAGTCTGATACAAGTATTATTAAGATTAAACAACTGTTATCTATTTCTTACGAACAATTGATTACAAATTGTAAAATACGATAAAAATGAAAATAAAAAGATACAATTTACTTTTTTATCATTAAGGGTTTTTTTCATTTTTATTGTTAATTCCACAACATTTCGGCCGATATTTTCTCCGGCCTTCTTCAGGTGTTTGTCGAACTCGGGAACCTTCACGGAACTTCGAACTACGTCCTTTATTGAATCCACGGGGGTCACCTGTTCGGATTCCGTAAACCGTGACTGGGTATCATTCTTTAAAATGGCTGTATACACAACCGAATGCGCTCGAAACCCTGAATATTTTTGGAAATTTCTGTATTCATTATGTACTTGCTAGAAAACAAGCAACACATTTTTCAAGATGTCCGACATTCTTATGTTTTTTTTTTAACCAAGCAGGTATATGTATATATATATATATATATTCTGGAGAATCATGGAGTTTGAAAGAAGACAACAGAAATCTGAATGTATTTCAAAATGACTGCCTCAGGACAATGGTGGAATTTTCTCGCATTAATCACATCAAAATGAACGCTATAAGGAGTGACCTTGGAACATTAAATAAAATCACTGACATTATCAAGAAGGAAAGACTGAAGAGGTTTGACCTCGTGATACGTGAAGATAATGCAAGCTATGTCAAGTCTTCACACAAGATCTACCTTACTAGAAGAAGGTGATCACCAAAGTGATGAAATGACCAATTAAAAGAAGAAACAAAACTCTCTTTTGCAAACAGCCAACAGACTGATAACAGAGACAGGACGATGAAGAGTGTATTGTATTGACAAATATATACGTGGAAGCTTTGGAGTTTTATGCAGATAATAATAAATAGAATAATTAATTTCCCTTTTTACGACCTCTCATATATTATTCTTGCGATTTCAAATCAGGAGAGCTATGATGCTACATACTGTGTGTTGGATCATCGTGAAAATTCTCGACTAGCCATTTCTGGGTCACATGGACTATGTTAGAGAGATTAGAGTCTTGATTGCTTTGACTGTTTCTTTCTCTTGGATATTGATAACATGTCACCAGCTGAGGCCTACAGCTTTTACCTGATCTTGAATACAAAGGACTTGATCACGTTTAAGAAGATGGCTATCTCTGAGTCGTTGTATTTGACGGCTTGTGCTGCGGTTATGGCGTTCCTTTTCATTTCTTGTGTATGACTGAAAGTTGCAATATTGATGCTCTCAATATGTTTGAATGAGAAATCATCATCATCAACAAGTCGTGCTAACAGCACAGATTTCCCTGACTCGATCTCTCCATCCGTCCCTATCATCCATCGCTCCCGGTAGGTCTTCCAATATACATCTTGTGTCTGCACAGAGCTGATGTAAATAAGTTTTTGCTAGTTGACCCTATGTAGAGGTCCATGAAAGAAACATGAGAATGTTAGAATTTGGCACATGCCGCGTAACATCACGTTAGATAGTCTTTCTTTTATGCACTGCTAAATGTGTGTTCTCAAATACCTGATGCACTCTGTATTTCGTTAAAATAGGTAAAAAAGGAATGGGAACAGAGGAAATAGGATAAGAAGAAAAAAGTTAATTTAAGAAAGAGAAAGAGAGAGAGAGAGAGAGAGAGAGAGAAAGAGAGAAAAAGAAAACAGTGAAGAGGAGAATGGGATTAAAATAAATAAAAAGAAATATATAGAAAAAGAATGAAACGTAAAGAGAACATGAAGAAAAAAATAAAAAGTGAAAAATAAGAAGTAAGAAAAAGAAGAAATGTGAAAATAATGAAAAGTAATATAAACAAAAAAGATCAGTGAATGAAACAAGAAGAGAAGGAAAGGAGGGAAAAAAGATAAAGAAAGAAAAGATGAAACAAGGCAGGAATTTGTCAAGCGGCAAATGAGGATTAGAAAAGAAACTAAAAGAAATAAAAATAAAAAAAAATAAAAATGAACATAGAAAGAGGAAAGAAAAAAGATGAAGGTTAAAAAATGACGAAAGAGAAATAAGAAAAAAATAAGTGAAAAGAAAGAAAGGAAAACTGAAGAAAAGAACACTAAACCAAGTAAAAAGAAAGATGTAATAAAGAAAAAGAATGGAAACTGAAGAAAGAAGGAAGGAAAAACAGAAGAATAAGAAAAAGGAAAAAAAACTGAAGAAAAAAGAACTGAAGATGAAGGGAAAAAAAGAAAGAATGACGAAAAAGAACTGAAGATGCATTAAGATTAAGAAAAGATGTGATGACGAAGAAAAGAAATAAAAAACAGCAAAGAAAAAGAAAATCAGCAAACAGGAAAAGAATAGAAAAGAGAGAAAGTAAAATTATGTAAAAAGAAAGAAAGACTAAAGCAAAGATTAAAGAGAATCGGGAGGGGAAAAAGCTGAATTAGTAATTTGCAGGATTGATTCTAGAAAATTCTTGAAAACTGAATGAGTTTGTTGAAAGCATCATCAAGCATGAGTAATGGGGTCTTTTGTCAATATATTGATAATAAAAAAAGTAAATCAGATAAAAAAAGCAAATAAAGTAAAATAAAAAGCAGTTAAAGAAACAGAAGAATTCGTCTGACAATTCTTAAAGAATCTTAGACAAAGAAAAGAAGATTTCCTGTCGCTTTGGGCCAAGTGGGATTTTTTTTTGCTGTTAAATTTCGTTCCACTTTTTATGCTTTTATTCTGAAATTGCATTTTTTTACATTCTTTTGCTGTGTAGTCCTTCCTGGCTCACAAGAGCATTTGTCGCATTCACTACATTTAACATCTGTTCACTTGTTGAAAGCCACAGAAAAACAGGGAATAAAAGAGAGAGAAAGAGAGATAGACAGACATGTAGAGAGAGGGAAAAAGGGTATTAACGAGAGTAAGATAGAGAACGAGGATAGAAAGGGAGAATAAAAAAGAAAACTGGAAAACAGAGTGTAAGAGAATGGGTAAAAATCAAAAAGAAGAGAGTTAAAGGAAAAAGGAAAGAAAGCGCGGGAAAGAAAATGTAGAAACAGAGTCGAAGATGGAGTATGTGAAAAAAGTGAACGAATAAAGCAGACGGAAAAGAGATGGGAAAGCGCGAGTAAAGAAAAGGAAGTTGGGTTGCAGTAAAAAATCAAAGATAGAGTGTGAAAAAGAGAAGGCAATGTGAAAGATGGAGGGAAAGTGTGAGTAAAAGAGGAAGGACGTTGGGAAACAATGTCGAAGAGGGAAAGAGTGAGAAAAGATGAAAGAAATCAGTGAAGCAGGAGGGGGAAATGTGATTATAAAATGTAATGGCTATGTAGAATGTAGTGGACGCGGGTTTATAGATAGAGAAAGCGCAAATGAGAGAAGCAGACAACAGGCTAGGAAACAATAGAAAAGGAGAAAAGAGAAGACAGAAAAAGATGAGAGGCATACGACAGAAAAAGGAAAGAAAATAGAGGGAGAATGAGAGTAAACTAAACGGAGAGGCAGAAAAGTGAAAGAAACAGAGTAAGACAATAAGATTGGGGAAAACAGTATGATAGAAGAGAAAAAGGCAGAGATAAAGAAAGGGGTGGGAAATAGAGTAGGAGGTAAGAATAAAGAGTGAGAATAAAAGAAAGAAATGAAAAGAAAACGAGTAAGTAAGAAAATTTATGATAGAGAAATCCTGAAAGTGTGAGAGAGTAGCCAATTGATTTGTGAACACTACAAAGATATGCTGTAAAGTCATGATTCTTCTAGTCTTTTGGTTTCGTTAAGATACCTAAGCTTTTTCTTTTGTTCATTTTCTTATTTCCTTTCGTAAAATGTGCTTAGGAAAAAATGTTAAAAATCTTTTACTGTTTATAGAAATCAAAAGAAAAAATTCCCTAAGGAACAAGGAGGGGAAGTAAAAGCCACCTGTACCATTCTTTTGCTTCGGTACCTTTATTAAAAAAATGAGAAACATGAATAGGCAATTTCTATCAATTGGATCTATTAAGTGTATTATATGTTATAGCGTAAACGATACCCTCCAAGTGTAGATTGAAATGTTTCATTGGACGATGTTAAAGAAGGTGTTAGATCACCACCAAATTAATGAAATCTTTCATATACAAATGTAAGCAAAGAAATAGAAGAAAACAAAAACACTATCGTAAATTTATACTTATTTAAAATACACGCTGGTGGCTTGATGGATATCATTGATTGATTTAAATAGCATGTCAATTCGTCCAGGGTTGTTTTATGACTAGAGGTTAGGAAAACACGCACATTTTTTAGCAGTTGATTGTTAAAAGCTTTTTTACACACTGTTATATAATATCAAGTATTCATCTATTAGACAAACAATTTTCACATTGCTGTATGCTTCCAAGTATTTCTATCTAATACTAATAATTATAAGATTTCAAGTATTTATTTCTATTTAATAATAGTCATTTGTTTGCACATATATTGGTTCTAGTAATTAATAATAATAATCCTTAGAAAACAATTGTAGCTTTAAGTAACTAATCTTAATACAAACAGTTTACAGTTAAATGGGGTTAAGTCTTCTATTAAATTCTAAGAATTTTTAAACAGATTTATTTGTGGGACCCAAACAGGTACTATAGGAGTAAAGACAGTGAAGGAGTGCTCCATACTTCTCAGATTTCAAGAATTGAAGCCTCACCATCAGATGCAGTTTACTGTTATACTCAGGACACACTTGGGAGGGTCCTAAACCTCTGCAGGAAATAAAGTAAGAAAATTGAAAGCTTCGTCGAGAGAACTAGGAATGGTTATCATCGTAGAAAAATGACCCGGCGAAGTAAGTTCAATTTCCAGGCAAGGATGGATGTTTTTTTTTTTTTAATTCGCTCCAATGCACTTGCAAAGGGTGTGAATCTATTTCTTCTTAATTCGAACTTGGGCAGATAGTCCCGTCTAGGAGAAAAAACTCTGAATTCAAACCTCCTACCTGCATGATGAAGACAACTTGCCGCAGGAGAGAGGCTAAAATAAGACATAGCTGAAGGGAGAATCGTTGGATTCATGCTTTTTCCAAGGGTTTTAGTAGTTTGTGAAATACAAACGACCCAAAAGAAAGTCATTTTTTCATGAGATATCTGGGAAGCTTATTCAAAAAATTATTGTTTTTACTATTCAATTCACTGAAAGTGTTAGAAGACCCACAACTGTTGTTTCACGGTAACTATTACATTTGTTGCCTTTATCATTACGTAAAAATTGTTTTGAATCATCAATACAATAGAAAGACATTTTTCCTCTTTTGCACTCGACGAATAAAACTTGTTTCAATTACATCAATCTATCTATCTATCTATCTATGAAGTTGATTGCCCCATCTTTAAAGATGTTTGCCGTGTCTTGATCCTTCAACATTGTCGGAATTAGCACCTTTCCTTCGATTGTGTCTGATCAACTTATTTCTTAAACCAGCTGCTTTTTTTGCAAAACTTGAAGACAAATGAAGTGATGACTATAGATTTTGCTTGATTCGGGCCTTGCAGAAGGTTTTCTTGCACAACTTTTTAGGCCAATCAAAGACTTCCAGACTTTACGATAAATGACGCAAGTCGTATCCCCTAACCTCAAAGTAAAGTGTGTCCTGTTTACATCTCCCATCAGACTTCATATAATTGTCGAATCCAGATTTAGAGAGAATAACACGACCATGAAAAATCACTTCTGAAACTGAGAAACCCACACTGTTCCCTTTCTCAACCGCCTCAAATTTTCATGTTTTTCCAGCTCTCCTTAAAGAGGATACATCCTGTTTTTATTGTCGTTCTCCACTCAAATAACTTTTCGCAGCCAATTTGCCAATTTTTAGTGATTTGATATTATTCTCCATTTTGTTTTTGTAGAGTTTCTTTGACTTATGTTGAGAACAGTTGCCATGAAGCAGTTCATCATAGAATAGATATCTGTGAAGTCTTTGGTCTTCTATACGAACAATCGTATCCTGAAGTTTGATTTGCCAAGATCAGGGATTCTATGTTTACGCTATTCAGCTATGCTCAAAATGTCCACATCCAGTGTCTTTGCCATATTGAACCAAATATCCTAATGAATGGCACAAGGATAGATATGTGCAAAGCATTTGTATATATCAATAGTACGCTGGCAACAGATGTTTCTCTTGATTCTGAAATATTCCTGCTCATCTCGAAGGTCGCTGATGATTTTTGAAAGCTCTAAAAGAGAGCATGGCCAGACCGTGGTATCACCAAAAAGACGAAGATATCTATTTATAGAGCTTATGTGTTAACTTAGACTTTTGGAAGGTTTTCATCAAAAATGCCTCTGGTGAATAAGCAATGTGAAATAGCAAAGCAAAAGGCTCAGGATACTGAAATTTTAAACATGACTGA
>OY757942.1:27252091-27259591 GCA_963585895.1 Sepioteuthis lessoniana
TGGCCTTCTGTCTGGGATCAGGTGATCCATTTCTATCTCAAAGTCCCCGCAAATATTAAACATCTCAATTTCTTGGACAGATTTTGGTTTGTGCATATATCATTCAAGAATATGGTCAAATTTGAATCTTTTGCACCATTCCCAACGGATAACCTTTCCCACCCAGTCGTGCGTATTGTTGAATTCCTCTTGTGCTCCTTTGCTTGTTATTGGGTTAACAGTTTCATTTTTGTCTTAACATAATATACTCATTGCTGTTATTTTGCGGATTATAAATTTTTGCTTTGATATAATTAGTCCTGATGACATTATCTCGAGCTACTATTAAAAGATATTCAGATTCTCTCTTAAGATTTCCCTTTCTTAGCCATGTTCAGGTCATGTTCTCTCAACAGTTTGTATCCATGCTGTTGTTTTTTCCATACCTTGTATTCTAGTCTTTGTTCTTTTTTTTTCTGTTTGTTCTTATGTTGCTAATGCTGTTATTGACTGTTGTGATTATTCTTTCTTGGTTCTTTTAAGTATGTTCCTAGAGACCTTGAATTATTGCATCTATGCAATCCTTAACGCTACTGGGTCCTCTTCCTCTTCCTTTTCTTGATATCTATAGTCTGTCAATGCCAACTCTTGGGTGTAAGGCCCTGTACATGGCATGGTCATCAATTTCCATGTCCTTAAGTCTATTTGTCTGAGTTCCTCCCTTGTCCATTGTCCATTTTAAGAATAGTCCTAGCTATACATTCTTATTGTTTGTGTCAAAATCTCCAGTTCTTTTTCCTTTTTTTCAAATAGCTTAATGTTGTCCGCATTCATAACGTGGTTTGTCTTTTCTTTTGATTTTGTAAGTTTGAAGCCCTTAGTGCACTTCCTAAGTATGTAACTTAGTCGCATCATTTATTATTATTATTATTATTTTACTCATTGCAAGTTTGTTACACCTGCGTTAACTTGCGGGCTTTCACAGGACTTGGAATCGGGGTAACAATAAATTTCCTCAGATTTCCAAGACTCTTTCTCAGTATTCTAACCGATGTCAGTAATGTTGTAGTTTGGATGGTTTCCATTTTCCTTTGATTTCCAACTGTTCCAGTCCCCTTTCTAATCCTTAGGGCACTGTTCCAAGTACACCAACTTCAATTGGTATGTCTGTCACCCGCATGTTTCACAGTAATCCTAGTTGTCTATCATTTGATTTTTAGCTTTTACTTTCAGTTTCTTACAGTCCTTCAACGGGTCTTTTATTATTATTATTATTATTAATTGTCAACCTTGGATAGTAGATTGTCTAACGGTGTACACGATATCGGACAAGCTCATAAACTTCATCATGGAAGCCATGCAAAACTAGAAAGAGGAATTGACAGCAGGATGAAGCAATTTTAGCGGAGGTGAAAAACCAGAGAGGCATCTTCCTGGGAGATACGCTTTCACCATTATTATTCGTAACTGAAAGGATGCCACTTGATTACATACTTAGTAAGAGCAATGGGGACTACAAATTTACTTAATCACAAGGAAAGATTAATCACCTTATGTACATAGAAGGCATCAAGCTGTTTGCAAAAAATGAAAAAGAATTGGAGATTCTGATATAAACAATAAAAATATACAGCAAAAATCTAGGAATCGAATTTGGCATAGAAAAATGTACCATTTTCATAATGAAAAGTAGAAAAAGACAAATAACGGAAGCAATAGAATTACCAAAACCAGCAAAGAGTTAGAACGCTTGGAGAGAAGATAAATTACAAGTACTTGGGAATATTGGAAGCGGACACCATCAAATTGTTTCTTAACAGTTTTTTTTTTCGTCAACGGCTAAATGATATCAACTATTCCTCCCTAATAGAAATGATTATAAGGTTTCAAATAATTTTTCTGTCTAAAAATTGTCAATTCTTTGCACGCAGTTATATGGTTTCAAGTAACTAATATCCTTAGTAAACAGTGATAGCTTCAAGTAACTATGCTTGATACAAATAATTTACAGTTATGTAAAAATTAGTATTCCTATCGAATATGAATGATTTTTAAACAGATCGATTTGGCCCATAAATGAGAACTTTACATGTACTACAGCTCCAGGTTGGGGTGGAGCTAGGAGTAAGGGAAAAAGGAATGACTTTATGCTCTTAGATCTATTGAATTGGAGCCTCACTATCAGATGCTGTTTAGTGTCATACCCAGGACATTTCGTTGTATTTGGAGGGGTATTACTTTTCAGCAGAGGATACAATAAGCGTTTTTTAAGCACTTTTAATTGGGCGAACAGGGAATATAGCATTTAAGAGTGGTTACCATTTATTCAGATTAGCCATCATCATGTTCAACTATGTTTGCATAGATATGCACCCAACAACTGTCTACTTTGTTTATATTCTATTATAAACATATTTTTCTACAAAGAAGAAAACAACTTCAGTATTAACATTTTTTTATTATTATTATTATTATTATTATTATTATTATTATTATTATTATTATTATTATATTTAAAAAACTTAATTGGAGATTTGAAAAAATCCATTTTGGCCTCTAAATCTTCAGTTTTTAGCAGCGTCTATTTCTCGGAGGGTTGAGTAGTTTTGTACCGCCTTGCTAAATTTCCCTCATAGCCCTTGCTTCTGGTTGGGTACAATGCATGCTGTTGATAAGTGATACCCCATCTAATATTGAGAAGGCTTATTGCGGCTTAACTTCGATGATCTTGCAAGAGCAGGTGTTTTAAGCATGACTTGACAAAAAATTCTTGGATTAAAGAGAAAATGTGTTTAAATCTTCACTTAGGATCGAGCGATATTTAAAAATGTTCTGCTATAGAAAACTGTCCAACTAAATCCGGAGTCATGAAAAAGGCGATTAGCATCTTAAATACTAAACAGATAATCGTTAAACAACAAAAGCTACGCAAAGAATGTTAATCCACGCCTTGTACATTGTTTGAAATGCTAAACTTTCATGGCATTAATAATAATTGATTTTTTGTGTATTTGAAGCTAATTAATTAACTAATTAAAAAAGCGACCTTGTGCATGTAACTGACAGGCGGTATTTTTCTGATTAGATATTGAATTGCACTTGAATGACCTAACATCATGTCTATGATTATGCTGAAGGCGTTTTATGTTGGGTGTTTGTGAAATAAACATTCAAAAAGTCGAAAATATCCTTCTCGTTTTTAACCTTTGATAAAAAAGATTTTATTTAGTTTGATTTATTTTGGGTTTTACATGGCGTTGCCCAAGAAATTGGGAAATTCGAACTGCAGCTCAGTTCTGGAGATATAGGGAGTGTAGGATACCCTTTCGTTACTATCACTTCAAAGTTCACCCTGACCTGCAGAAGTAGTACCTATTAGGGTTCCATCTAAGGGCAAAACAGGTCTATTCAAAATTAGATGAATTCGATAGGAACGTGTGCAATAAATAAATAAATAAATAAGAAAATGAAATAAATAAATAAATAAATAAAACTCTTAAGAACCAAGTACACAAAAATGTTGATATGAATGTACAATCAATGGAATTCTTTAATCATTAGATATAAAATAACCCCAGACGGGTGGACATACCGTTAAAATTAATCAATCACTCAATCGAACAGCAGCTTAATCAATGTTTTATCTTTCAATATATTTTATATATAGAGAGAGTATCGCCCTCCCCTACACCTCGGTGTAGTAGCTATTAAAATTGGAACCTTCGGGTCGCCCTCGACTACGGTCGCCAACTTATATATATAACGTAGAATTACTTTGATACTGTGGTTATCATTTAATAAAACGGCCAAAAATCGGTTGTTCAACACAAGCTTTGAGCAGATCAGACAACTTTAAGAAATAATTTTGCACCGTTAGACATTTGTATAGATGCTATATCTCGAATTCAATTCCTATTTATAATGACCGACTGCAAATCCCCTTCATTGGCCCATAAAACAAATTCGGTGATTGTCCCTATCGGTGCTCACGAAATATGAATATATTCATTTATCTAAGTCCATACTCATGATTTATCTCATCAGTCGGGAACATTTTCACACTGCAAGTATTTATTTATGTGTTGACATTTATAAGTTGTTTCGCTGGTTGCTTGCCTTTACGGTATATCATCACTTGCCGGATTATTAAATGCTGAAGTCAGTCCTTTTTTCTTCAAGTATTTCTTTCTTTCAAGTAACTTCTGGTAATCTTTTGCAAACTCACAGTTCATACACAAACGTATAATTTCAAATAAGTATTCCAACTTAAAAATAAAGATATTAATAATATACTTCTTTGGTACTCGCTGTTCATGAACAGTCACAGAAACTGTTCTCAGTTACATCTGTGTCAGACGCGCAGATAATAAACAACCCCTGGGTCAGGTATAGCCACAATATACGACCAATGATAAAAATGTTGAATCAAAATATGGCACAGAGTGGGACGCAGGTAACAGGCTTGGGTGTCATGATTGGCAGGTGCTCTCCTGATAGTCAACATGGGAGACTCGGTCGTCATACTGCGAATGCTAGCTGTTCTTTTTTTAGGTACACGAATGACGATTTAAAGAACCACATCAATCAGAGACGTAAACATAAAATATGGACTAGGGAAGACAACCAACTTGCACTGCACTGCTATTTTAGGAGCAAACCTACACAAAGAGGATATAGGAAAAGAATGATTGAAATATGGCTAGAATGCGCAAGTTTTCAGACAACAAGTCAGGATAATAATAAAGAGAGGTTGGTTTTCTGACCTTGAAATATTTGAAATACACAAGAAAATGAATAATGAACAAGATACTAATACAATATCAGACACACCAAGTATTAACAAACAAAAACAGTGTAACCGAAATAAACCGCCAATTTCGGAAAACAGAAATAACACACAACCAGACAACACTCAACCAAACAACACAGAGCAAACACTAACACAAGAACAAAAAGTAATTCTTGAAAATTTAAAGAGAATTATGAACAGGGAAAAGACTACCTTACCATCACTAAGAAGCATAGAATGGAGAACAGTCAAGGCGGAAATGGTAAAAATAAATCAAGTACTACCTTATAGATCAACGAATGATTTAACCGAATTAAATTAACTAATCTATGCAGGGACGAAGTTAGTTTGTGAGAAAATTGGGATCCCATCAAAAAGAACGAAGAAAAAATCAAAATCAGGATGGGAAATTCGACTGGAAACGCAGATAAAAGATATACGAAAATAGACCAAAGTGATAAAACAAAGAAAAGACGCTGGAACATGTAGAGACAAAAAGAAAAAGGCAACATAAGAAAAAAATAGCATTGCAACTTGAGGAAATAAACCAGAAAGTAATGGCGAAAGAAGGATGATTAAAGAGATATCTACAAAGGGTAAAACAATATAAACAAAACAGGATATTCCAAAACAACGAAAGAAAATTCTACCAACAAGTGGGAGATGTCACGAAAACATACCAACAACTGGATGCAAGAGAAACCGAACGATTTTTGACCAAAATATGATAACCAAGAAAACAACGAAAAAGCCGTATGGATAAACAATATGACAAAGAATTAGAAAGGTTCGAAGAAGGCCCAAAACTGGAAAGGCACATCGATTCACTCAAAATGACACTAAAAGAATATCAAACTGGAAAACGCCGGGCCATGATCGAATACATGGATTCTGGTTCAAGAAATTCACCTCCATTCACGACAGATTAGAGCTAGAAATGAACAGTTGCATACATGGAGCACACGTACCCGAATGGATAACCAAAGGAAAGACCACATTGACCCAGAAGGACCCACTCAAAGGAACCGCCCCAAACAATTACAAACACATAACCTGCCTTCCGATGATGTAGAAAATATTAACAGCACAAATAAGGGAAGAAATTTACTAATCGGTAACAAGCCGCAGATTGTTTCCTGAGGAACAGAAACGATGCTGCAAAGGATACAGAGACACAGGAGAGTTACTTTACATAGATCAGCACATCCTAAATGAGAGCAAGACCAGACGGAAAAATCTAGCTATGGCCTGAATTGACGGCAAAAAGTAAAGTGGAATTGACAGCAAGAGTGAGAAACTGAGATGAAGCAAAGGCCCAAAGATGTATATTTCAATGAGATGCACTATCACCGTTACTATTCACAATTGCGATAATGTTACTTAACCACATACTTAGAAAATGCTCAGCCGGATACAAACTTAGTAAATCGCAAGAAAAGATCAATCATCTAAAGTACATGGACGACGTCAAACTATTTGCAAAAAATGAAAAAGAACTGGAGGCTCTAATACACACAGTTAGAATGTACAGTCAGAACAAAGGGATGGAATTTGGCATAGAAAAATATGCCATGCTAGTAATGAAAAGCGGCAAACGACACCTGACGGACGAAATAGAACTGTCAAATCAACACAAGATTAGAATGTTCGGGGAAAAGGAAACGTACAAATGCTTGGAAATCTTGGAGGCTGACACCATCAAACCAGTGGATATGAAAGAAAAAATTAAGAAAGAATATCTTCGGAGAACCAGAAAGCTAATCGAGACAAAACTATATAGCAGAAACTTTATCAAAATAATAAATACCTGGGCTATACCCCTTGTTAGATATTCGGGATCCTTTTTGAAGTGAACGAGAGAAGAACTTATACTAATGGACCAAAGAACAAGAAAACTAATGACCATGCATAAGGCATTACATCCCAAAGATGACATTGACAGACTACATAAATCAAGAAAGGGGGGAGGAAGAGGACATGCCAGCATTGGAGATAGTGTTGACGCATTGATACAATGACCCGAGGACAATACAGAAAAGCACGAAGGAGTACTGATTAGAACCACCAGAAACAATACTGACAACGCAAAAGCCAACAGAGTAAGAATAACCAGAAAACAAAAATGGGAAGAAAAACAACTCTATGGGCGTTTTAAACGACAAATAAGCAATATCTCACACAAGTAAACCTGGACGTGGCTGAGAAAAGAAAACCCTAAGAGAGAAACAGAATCTCTCCTAATAGTAGCGCAAAACAACGCCATAAGAACCAATCAAATTAAAGCGAGAATAGATAAGACGCAGCAAAATAGCAAATGTAGGCTATGTGGTGATAGAGATGAAACCATCAATCACATTATAAGCGAATGCAGCAAATTAGCGCAGAAGGAATATAAGACAAGGCACGACTGGGTGGGCAAGGTGATCCACTGGGAGATGTGCAAGAAATTTAAATTTGACCATACTAACAAATGGTATATGCACAACTCAGCATCTGCCCTAGAAAATGACAGACATATACTCCCATGGGACTTTGACATACAAACGGATCACCTAATCTCGGCCTGAAGACCAGACCTTATAATAATCAACAAAAGAAAGAGAACTTGCAAAATTTGCTGTCCCAGCTGACCACAGAATAAAACTGAAGGAAAATTGAAAGAAGGATAAGTACCTCGACCTTTTTAGGGAATTGAAAAACTATGGAACATGAAGGTGACAATTATACCAATT
>OY757942.1:27264591-27292091 GCA_963585895.1 Sepioteuthis lessoniana
TGCTATTCTAGTTTCATGAATATTAGTCACCAGGTAGGCAGCAATTTGAAGTAAACCTTATTTACTCTTTGTTGCTGCTTCATATTCATAAAACTCGAGTTATAGGAAAAATTTGCGAGTTTTTATATGTAATTTGCATTTTGTATTTCTCTGCTTAAAAACTTTTGAGCACTTTTTTAGTTTTTGTCATTTTATTGCTATTATTTTAAAACATATATATATATATATATATATATATTGCTTCCAAAGCAACCAATGATCTTGTGTGTGTGTGTGTGTGTGTGTGTGTGTGTGTGTGTGTGTGTGTGTGTGTGTGTGAAAAACGGAAAGAAGTGAAGAAAATAAAATAAATAAGTTGATAAATATAGTTGGAGCTAAGCGCACCAGTGTCTATTATTGAGTGCAACATGTTTACAGACATGTTGGGGCCATCTTCAGACCCGAGAAACTGCAAATCAAGACTTTGGGGGTGAACGAGCAGAAGATGAAAAAAAAATCAAAGCATACAAAAAAACAACATTGTAGCCAATTTTGTATTCCGGGCGAAATTCTGGCACCATTGCATGACCCTCTGCATTGCAGGCAGCAGACAATTATTATTTAGCTCTTTCCCCATCTTCCCATTGCAAGACTCTTTCTCCACTTTTTCTCCTATCTGCCACGACACTATCAACAAAAAATGGACCTTGTCGTTTCAGTTGTTCTATCGCTTACAACCGTCTTTTGGCATCCAATTCTCTTTCATTCATGTTTTTTCTTCTTTCTCTGTATAACACATCTTCGTCTTTTTTAAATGCCTGTTTTGTTTCCATATCTCTTCATGTATCCCTTGAATTTTTCTTTCGTGATTTATCTAATAGCTTTCACTCTTTTCTTCAACTAAAACCAATCTTTTTTTCTTGTTTTTAGATGTTTTAATGCTCCCCCACCCAATTTTGGTGATATTAGGGTTGGCTTCACCACTTCTCTCTTTTCAAATATTTCTCTTACTTTTAAGTATGTACGTTCATATATACCCGTGCACATACATATCGACAACCAACCAGTCAGATGATGCGATAGATACATTGTAAACTGACATAGATAAATAGATATGATCGGACAGATAAGTCGGGAAATAGATATATTAGTAGATAGGAACAGAGAGAGATAAATAGTAATTTATTAAGTTTAGTTTAGATTGCCTGTGGATTCGAAATATGTGTTATCCAACTTATTAGTAATGGCTTACTAGGTTTGCAAACTGTCCTCGGTACACTATATGGATACATGGTAAAGAAATTGAGATGTCCTGAAAATTAGATAGACATATATATATATATATATATATATATATATATATATATATATATATATATATCGATTAGGTAGATATGAGGAAACTGACACACACACACACACACACATATATATATATGTATATATATATAGTGAGAGAGATAGAGAAAGTAAGAGAGATAGATAGATAAGTATAATCTGATATGTATGTAGTCAGATTAATATGAACAGACTGATATATATATATATATATATATATATATATATATGTATATACACACACACACACACACACACACACACACACACACACATATATATATATATATATATATACACATATTGATAAATAGTCAGATATATATATTTGGGAAGACTGAGACTGGTGTTACTGTATACTAGTACTTGTAATTAATACAAGAAGGACTTGTGTGATACCGCAATTAGCCTTGGAATTAATGTATCGATTCGATAGATATTAATAGTCTGATACCTCTCTCTCTCTCTCTCTCTCTCTCTCTATATATATATATATATATATATATATATATATATATATATATATATATATTAGATTAATCAAATATTTATATTTATTTGTATGCGTGTGTTTGCGTGAATATTTGATATTAAATCTATCGTTAGAAAAGATATAAATATAAATAACTATTTTGTGAAATAATAGCTTAAAATGTCTCTACACATAAGCATATATACGCGCGCACACACACACACACACATATCCACATACACTTGCACGTACGTACACATTATGGCAGAATACATCAGTCATTTTGAAGTTGAAGTTATTTATTTAGCAAAGCTATGGTAGATGACACATCTCTATTAGAAACCTCCAATGTCTATAACGAATTATCAGCTGCTTTATTTCCTGAAATTCGATTTTCTTTAGAATTAGAATTTGTCAGAGAACAACTAGCCGCATTAATCTTCAATCTTGATGTTATACTTTTTGAAAGCGTATAATCTGAATAACCTTCTTCTTCTAACACTTTCTCTTTTCTCATATTTCCATATTTTTCGTTTTTCATTTTACTGAATTAGATGAACAAAAGATAATGAAAATATTAAACAATTGAACTACTTTGGGTCTTGTTTGACCTTACATCCATTAGCTGAAGTAAATCGCTGGGCATACTGAAATTCAACTCATAATTTGGATAACTGGTAATATTAGGGTTGGCTCCAAACCCAACAGGATTAAAAATAATCCTTGTAAAAGGGCGATGGCCCTTTAAAAGCAGTGGGATGATAGTATTTACTGTACAAATGGTACAGAAAGGAAAACGATAAATGGTTTTTTGTGAATATATTTATTTATCTTGTGATTAATCAAATAGAAATTAAAACAGAAATCACCAAGAGGTGTCAAAATGAAATGAATATATTTTATGAAGTAAAAAAAGTTAACAAAACACAACAAAGTGAGGTATGTAGTATTGTAAAAGTGATATCGGGTTCATCCGATATTTGGCCGGTTTTTGTTAATAAATCAGCAAACCTGTTTGGTTTGCTTTATTTGTGTAATAGCAAATAAACCCCTCATTGGTTGTTTGATTCATTTGTAAATGTTTCATTATATTGTGTTGTCCCTCTTTCATTACCATTAATGTCCCGGGATAATTATACCTTTTAGGGTCCCCTACATGGGTTAAATTGATTTGTCTAAAATATTGAAGTGTTTATATGTTTAAAATACATTTTTGCACCGTATATAATTGAAAACTATATCTATTAAACTGGCTTCAGCACAAATTAACCCCAAAAGGATCGACATACCTTAAATCCAACCAACCAACCAACTAAAATGTATCCAGTGAGACTCTTCAATTTTTAGAATCTAAAATTTAAATGGATTCGTGTGAACAGTTGATTAACATAAAATAAGACGTCTTTATAAGTCACTCTCAGTTGATCAGCTGTCTAGACATAATTTGATCATCAACTTATGCTGAAACACAGGATTGTGCTAGTGCAGCCACCGTCATACTCACAAGAGCGAGCTCCATGCGCCTTTTATTTGTTATCTAAACTGAAAATCCAGGTTAAAATTTGAGGACTTCGAGGATCTTAAAAGAAATGACATCAAAACAAGGGTTTCGGTAGGGATATAACCGACGGAAATTTCTTTAGAATAACTGAATTAAATACAAAAGGATCTGCAAGAGAATTTACGTTTCATTCATTGTTCATTTCTATCTTAAAGCTAAAGTCACAATACTTATTGAACACACGTTATGTCTTTTTTTGTTTTGATTTATTTGTTTATTCTCAGTCAGAATATACTGGGAGTTATGGCCACGAAGGAATTTGAAACTGAAGCCTCACCACAATGTAATTTGGTGTCATACACAGAACATCCCTTTTTGAGAGCGTCTTTCTTCCCTGCTGGATATACAGTTTACAGTTTTCTAAGCCCCATCGAAATGGCGCAATCTAGCTATCTAGCTATCGTTTTATTATTATTATCATCATTTTAATCTTTTGAGAGTTTTTCACACCAGCGTTAGCTTATTATTATTATTATTATTATTATTATTATTATTATTATTATTATTATTATTTTGAATAATTACTTCGATTGACTGATCGCAGAGACAGAAGTACATAAAATCATAATTAAACATTTTATTCCCTTTACTATTCAGTACTTTCTCATATTTTTATTGTTTTTCTCCACGATTTAAAAATATATAAATATGAAAAGATTTCATTTGAAAGTTTTCTTCATCTCTTATTTCAAAGAGCATATTGATAGGGTCCGGTCAGAGATGATGAGCGAGAAAGAAAAGTGTTTGACTTTTGAGGGTTTAGGTTCGTGAATAAGAATTCAAATTTCATTTTCGGTTCCCTAATCTCGAAGCAAGCAGGATCATAGATAATCGAATTAATGAGTGAGCCGATTGATATTGAAATAAACAAATAAATACTGCAATCAAAGGGAAAATACAATGATGAATCAATAACTGAAATAAATAAGTAAAATACAAATAAATAAGTAAAATATGAATAACATAATAAAAGGAAAAAGACAGGAAATAAAGTGCATTGAATTTTCCTTTTGATATAATTCTTTGTATTCTTTAAATTTTCGATATCTTTCGTGGTCCATTATGCGATGAATATTTTCATACTATGAATCTTATCCTTCTGTTATCATCATCAGATTGATGCTATTATTATTTTATTCATTTGGGAGTTTTTCACACCAGCGTTAGCTGATGGTTTTCCTCTGGAGTCTGAGTGACAGCAAGTCTCTTCGTCTACAATCCCTGTACCAATACTTTTGTGACTGTATCGAGCGCACCGGTTACAATTGGTATCAACGTCACTTTCATGTGCCATAGCTTTTTCAATTCTCCGGCAGGATCCAGGTATTTATCCTTCTTGTTGCCTTCTTTCAGTTTTACTCTGTGGTCAGCCTGAACAGTTAAGTCCACTATTCGGCAGGTTCTCTTTTTTCTTTTTTTTGTTGTTGATTATCTCTTGGTCTGGTCGTTTGGCCGAGATTAAATAATCTGTTTGTATCTCAAAATGCCAGAGAATTTTGGGCGTCTCATTTTCCAGAACGTATTCTTGGTTGTGGATATACCATTTGTTAGTATGGTGAAATTTAAACTTTTCTCAAATTTCCTAGTGGATCTCCTTGCTCTCCAAGTCGATTCTAGTCTTATACTCTTTTTGCTCTAATTTAATGCATTCGCTAATTATGTGATGGGGTGTTTCGTCTCTATCACCACATAGTCTACATCTACTATTTTGTTGCTTTGGCATAGTCTTTATGTCAGTAGAGACTCAGTTTCTCTCTTAAGGTTTCCCTTTCTTACCTATGTCCTCATCTTTTCGTGTGAGATTTCGTTTGTTTGTCGCTTGAAATGTCCATACACTTGTTTTTCTTCCCGTTTTTTGTTTTCTGGTTATTTTTGTTCTGAGGTCTGTATTGTTTTTGGTGGTTTTAATCAGTCTTCCTCCGCGGCTTTTTATGTAGTCTTCTTGTCGTTGTATCGATGCATCGACACTATCTTGAATGCTGGTAAGTCCTCTTCCTTCTTCTTATCTTGGCACATACAGTCTGTCTACGTCCTTATTGGGGTGTAAGGCCTTATACATCGTCATGAATTTTCTTGTTCTCTGGTCTATTTGTTGAAGTTATTTGGTCCACTTTCGGAATGGCCCCGAGTATCTTACAAGGGGGACAGCCCGGGTATTTTCCTTTTTATGAGATTTCTGCTATGTAGTCTGGTGTCGAGTAATTTTCTCGTTCTCCTGAGGTATTGTTTTTTATTTTTATTTTTTTCATCTCCGTTTGTTTGATGCAACCGCTTCCAATATTCCCAAATTTTTCTAGGTTTCCTTTTCTTCGAGCGTTCTGATTTTGTTTTGATTTGGTAGTTCTGTTGCTTCCGTTCTCTGTCATTTTCAATTTTTCCTTATTGGCATGGCACATTTTCTATGGCAAATTCCATATTATTATTAATATTATCATTATAAGCATTATTATTATTTTCCTTGGGAATTTTTCATGCCCGCGTTAGTTAGTGATCTTTTATTGAAATTTGAGTGATCGCAAGTCTCTTCAGGTCCTTTGGACTTCTCTGAGTATTCTAGTTCATCTTAGTAATGCTGTGAACTGGATGGTCTCAGTTCTTCCTCTTATTTCCAATTCTTCCAGTCTTTTTTCTAAACTTTTTGGGGTCATTCGAAGTGTATCAACTTTTTCAGTTCTCACACTAGATCCAAGTATTTGGGTCTTCTTCTTCTTCTTCTTCTTCTTATTATTATTATTATTATTATTATTTTACTTCCTGAGAATTTTTCTCTATAGAGTTAGCATATGGTTTCTCACTGGAGTCTGAGCGATAGAAAGTCTCCTCAGGTTTCCAGGACTCGTCTCAGTATTCGAGTCGATCAAAACAATGCTTCAGTTTGGATAGGCTCGATTCATTCTCCGATTTCTAAGTCTTCCAGTCCTTTTCTGAGACTTTGGGATCCGTTCCAAGCACTTTTATTACAATTGGTATTACCGTCACTAGCATGTTTCACAGCTTTTTTAGTTCTTTGGCAAGGCCCAAGTACTTATCACTCTTTTCCCTTTTTTTGATTTTCACTCAGTGGTCCGTTTAGACGGCAAAGATCCCTTTTCGGCAAGTTCTCTTTTTTGTTTATTATCACAAGGTCTGGTTTTCTAGTCGAGGTTAGGTGATTCGTTTATATCTCAAAATCCCAGAGAATTTTGTGCGTCTCATTCTCTAGGGCAGAATCTTGTTTATGCATGTACTATTTGATTGTGTAATTAAATTTCCATTTCTTGCATAATTCCTAGTGTATCTCCTTTCTCACCCAGTTAGGTTTAGTCTTATACTCCCTTGGTTCTAGTTTGCTTCATTAGCTTATTAGGTGATTAATTGTTCCGTCTTTATCACCACATAATCTCCACTTGCTATTCTGTTGCGTATAATCGATTTTCGTTTTAATATAATTGGTCCTTATCGCGATGTTTGGTGCTGTTATTAGAAGCGATTCTTTTTCTATCCTAAGGTTTCTACTTCGTAGCCGCGTCTAGGTCTTCTCGCTTGAGATTTCACCAGTTTGTCACTTGAAATACCCAAGCAAGCGGTTTTTCTTACCATTCCTGTTTATTAGTTATTATTGTACTTTTTGTCCTTATGTTGCTAGTACTCTTACTGGTCGCTATAATTAGTCTTTCTTTAGGCGGTGCCCGTGGTGTAATGGTTATCGTCGTAGGAAATGGACACAGTGACACGAGTTCAAATCCTGGATGAGACTGGTTGCATTTCACATAGTACTAATACCCTTGGAAAAGATATGAATTCAATTATTCTCCCTCCAGCTATGGGTAAATAGTAGGACAGACTGATTTCTTCAGCCTTGGTGAGGCAACGTCTAGGAGAAGGAATTCTATGAATTCAAAGCAGTTAAACTTCGCTTAAAAATTGACTCTGTGTCATATTCTGCCCGAGCGGAGGGGTTGGGTAAATATGATAATTAGTCTTTTTTTGCTCTTTTTAATGTACTCTTTGAGTCCTCGTATTGATGTATCCACGCTATCATCAATGCTGCCAAATTCTCTTCATCCTTCTTTTCTTGACACATATAGTCTATCTATGTCATTTCTCGTTCATCTTCATCAACTTTCTTGTCCTCTGGTCCATTTGCCTGAGTTCTTCCCTTGTCCATTTTAAGAATAGACCCGAGCATATTACAAGTGGAACGGCTTAGATGTTTATTCCTTTGATGCAGAGACTGGTTTCGAGAAGTTTTCTCGTTCGTCTGAGGTACTCTTCTTATTTTTTCTTTCATCTCTGCTTGTTTGTCCGCTTCCAATATTCCTGGGTACTTCCAAATTTCTTTTTCTCCAGGCGTTATGATTCTTCCTTGATTTAGCAGTTCTATAGCTTCCGTTATTTGTCTTGTTCCCCTTGTCATTATGAGCCTGGATAATTTTTCTTTACCAAATTCCATTCCTATATTCTGGCTGTATATTCTTATTGTTTTCTACAGTTTAATTCTTTTTCATTTTTTCTTACAAACTTGATGTCTACTCCGTGCGACATTTTTACACCTGCTCTTATATTTTTTCGGACTTCTGAGTGACAGCAAGTCTCTTCTTATTATCCAAGCCAATTTTAGTAATTTTGTGGTCTGGATGGTTTCAGTTCTTCCCCTGACCTCCAATTTGTCCTGTTTCTTTTCTATGTTTTTTGAGACTTTTCTGAGGAATCCTGCTATTATTGTTATCTCTGTTACCTTCGTATTTTATGAATATGAATTTTTAAATGTCGAGTCCTCTGGCCTGGATTCGATTATCCGTTTGTATCTCTTGGTCTCAGAGAAAATTTTCTCGGACAACTTTTGGTTTGTTTTGGAATTTCATTTTCTTGAACAATTTCCGGTGAATCACCATCCACACCTTTATGTATCTGTTCTTATATTCCTTTACTGTTAGTTTTTGCTTTACTCTCTTATGTTGGGATTAACTGTTTCATCTCAGTGAACACTTGCCATTCTCCAGTCTATTTTCTATTCTTACTTTGATATAATTAGTTCTTATGGTGTTCATTATTTCAGTCCTCACGAGTTTTTAACACCATCATTAGTTGTTGATCTTTTATTGGATTCTTCTGATTATTAGACCCGATTTTTAGAATGTTATGATTTTGATGTTCTTGATTATTCTTCTGATTTCCAATTACTTTCGTTTTCCCCCAAGCCTTTGGAAACCGTTCAAAGTGCGCCAATTACAAGTGGTATCACAGTCACCCTCATATTCCAAAGTTTGTTTAGCTCTATGGGAAGATCCAAATATTTGTCTATCTTTTTGCAATCTTTTATTTTGGTAGTTGTTCAGTAAATTTTTAAAACCAGAATCTATGTATGCCATCGTGACCTGGCGTTTTCTAATTTGGTTCTTTCTTGATTGTAGCTTTTGGTGAAACCAGGTATATGTTTACCTCGAAGATTTCTGGAGTTTTTATAATTCTTTTTTTTTTTCATGTTATTTATCAAGTCAGCTTTTCTGTTATGTTCTTTCTGTTTCTATATCTTGTTCCAAGACTATACTGTTTCCTTTGCATCAGGGTGTTGATTTGTTCTTGTTCATTCTCCTCTCACCTTTTGGCGGAATTTTCTGTCGTTATTTTAAAAGTTACTGTTTTGTTTGCATTACTTGATCCTGTCCTGGTATCTTTTGAGTGTCCTTTCTTCGATATCTTTTGATTTATTTCTCCCTGTTATATTGTCAGTCTTGTCAGTTTTTGTTTTTCGGCCTTTTTATTCCATCGTGTCCTTATGTATTTTTCTTTCCTTAATACTTTCGCTTGTTCTCGTAGTTTCTTTATTTGTCCTTCTAGTTTTGTCTTTCTGCTTTTATTTCTTGGAGTAATGCATATTTTATTACTTATTAGTTTTGATCGTTTAGTTCGTTGATGTTGTTCGTTGAGATATTTTTTACTAATTTATTTACTTTTTTAGTTTCTACCTTGACTTTTTTTCTGGTCCTGATTCCTTAGCATTCTTTTCAGTGATTCTTTTAATCAACTCTACATTATTTCTTTCTTCTTTTGTTGATATTAATGTTGTGGTGATGTGTTGCGCAATATTCTGGTTTTCAATATTTTGTGTTTCAGTTAATTTAGGGGATTCTTGAGCATATTCTTCACAACTTAACTGTCCATTTATTTCTTTTATGTCAAACTCAGAAAACCAGCCTTTCTTAACATCATTCTGTTTTGGTCAGCAAGCCTTTGTCTTGTATTACATTCAGTTGTTTCTGCCCAAATTTCGATCATCCTCTTTTTATAACCTCACGAAGAGCAACAAAGCACCAAGTTAGAAAACACCAGACTAAAATGACATCGATGGATTCTGGTTTTAAAAATGCACTCAACAACCTCAAAAATAAAAGAAATTGAAAAGATTGACAAATATTTGGATCTTTCTAAAAAGCTGAAGTAACTGTGCGACATGAGGGTGATTGTTATGCCAGTTGCGTAAGTTTTAAAACTGTGGATTACATTTGTTGCCTTATATCATTTATTTTTTCTTTAGTGTCTCTCTTATGAATTGTTTCTTTGGTCTTTGTTTGTGTCCACCTGAGTCATAACCGGTAATATTCGTAGGATGCGCATGTTGGTTGTTAAAGGAGTACCTGCCGATCATAACTCTCAGATCTCTCAACTGAATCCCATGTTGATTTGCATTTGACATTTGATATTGTAGCTATACCACTTTCAGAGGTTGATTATTATCTGTGCTCCTGTCATAGATGTTGCCAAGTATTCTTCGACGGAATAACAACCTTTAGGTGGCCAAAAACAAAAAGAAGATATTCACCTCTTTATAATGTGTTTTAACAGTGTAAGTACACATATCTCTTTTATTCTAATCAGGTTATGTGGTGGGGGTCTTACATCCTTATTTATGATGCTATTTTTCTTGCATACAAATTCAACTATTAACATTATTTTGACTGTTTTATCAGAATTTTAAGCCGAAAGTTTTGTATCTATCGTCTCTAAGTTTCTTAATTATTGATCAATTTTGGCCAGAGTTTAACCATTTTTCCATACTATTGAAAAGATTAATTGAAGTGAGTGAGGAGTTCATTTTTAGTCTTTTTGGGTTGGTGGGTTGATAAATGCATCCAAATTGAACAATCAAAAAGACTTGAAAATCTTATATAAATTTTACAACATGGCAAAATATTCACAAAACTAATTTATCAATAATATTAGCTTTAGTATGATTGGTCCTTATAGAGTTTTCTGTTGCTTTTAGCTGAAATTTAGTTTGTCTCTTTTGAGGTTTCCCTTTCCAGATTTTCTCTTGTGCAATCTCGGCGCTTTGTCGCTTGAAGTATCTATATGGTTGTTTTTCTTCCTATATGTGTTTACTAGTTTTTTACTGTTTTTATATTTGCTCTTATGTTGCTATTGCTCTCACTGGCAGCAATAATTAATCTTTCTTTGATGTTTCAATGTATTCCTCGAGTCCTTGTATTGGTACATCTACTTTGTTCTTTATGTTGTTGTGTCCTCTTCTTCTTTTTCTTGATATATAGTCTATAAATGTCATCTCTCGCGTATGCATAGTCACAATTTTCCTTCTTGGATTCATTTGTCAAAGCTTCTCCCTTGTTCACTTCAAGAATGTTTCAGATTATCTTGCAGAGAGGAACTGCCCCGGTGCTTATTCCTTTGATGATATTTCTACAACGGTGCTTTGTTTTGAGAAGTCTGATATTCTGCCGTACTTTTCTGTAATTTTTTTTCTTTCATTTCTGATGGTAGCTGCTTCCAATATTCGTAATTTTCTCTCTCTCCAAGCATTCTTTCTTGATTTGCTTGTTCTATTCCTTTCATTATTTCTATTTCCCCACTTTTCAATATCAGCATAGTACACTTATCAAATTGTCGATGTCCTTATTGTTTGTCTCAGTGTCTCCTTGATCTTTTTTTTATTTTTGCTAAAAGAAAAACTTAAAATCATCCATGGACAAAAGGTTTTCTGAATATTTAGTTCCAACTATGACTAGGAAGTTGGAGGACATTGAAGTCTGAGTGATAGCGAGTCTCCAGGGCTTTCTAAGAATCCTACGGTGCTGTGATCTTGATGTTTTTGATTCTTCGCCTGATCTCTAGTTCTTTCAGGTTCTTGGAAACTGTTCCAAGATTTCAAATCACTATTGGTATCACCGTCAGCCTCATATTCCACAGATTTTTTAACTCTTTGACAAGATCCATGTATTTTTCCAGCCTTTCGCTTTCTTTCATTTTAGATTCTATCGTCTGTAATCGCAGTAAAATAAACCAGCTGGCAAGATGTTTTCTTCTTGTTAATTAAAACTCGGTCTGATTTTCTGGCATAAAATGATTAACTGCACATAACTCAAAGTCACACAAAATTTTAGCCGTTTCATTTTCTAAGACACATTTGGGTTTGTGCATATACCACTTTGCAGTATCGTCAAATTTCGATAATAAAAAAGAAATTAAACAACAAACAACAAAAAACGTCCCTGATTAATTTTAGTTTTAGACTTTTATATACAAATGCTACCTCCTACATATCGCTCTATGAAAATGCAGACCGTTTTTATATATTTCTGTAAGTGTGGGTGTCTATGTTTTTGCTTTCAATTTTCTGTGGAGACGTGTGTTGTGTAACGTTGGTCGTCGCATTAAGTGGACTCGTCTACCCGAATTCAAATCCTGGACGATGCTTTTCGCATTTCAAATAGTGGTGATACTCACGTGATTAGTATGAATCCAACAATTCTCCCTCCGTCTGTAGGTAAATAACAGGGCCGACTATACTCTATGATACTGGTATGGCAACCGGTCTTGGAGAAGGAGAACGCTGTAGTAGACCAAGAGAGGGAGGGGTTCCACTTGGCTAATTTCTCCAAAGACACGGTACATTAATAGAACCCCACAACCAAATCAGGTTACAGTTTATGTCATTTTTTTTTCATTTTACTGTTTTGCTTTATTTCTGATTTCGTATCGATTTACTCGTGTGCGCAGCGTGCATTTACTCTCCCTCCATCACAGGCCATATGCGACACAAGTACAAATTCTAAGCGGAGTAAAGCTGGTTTTCTTCTCCAATGGCCTGGATCTCATCAATAAATCAGGGTTCTTTTCTTATGAAAACGATCAGAGAGAGTCTTCCAAGCAGCTGTACTTTCGTAATCATCAGTGGACTCATCCAATCCTTTTCGAATCCCCTGTACTGTTTTCACCAGAACACTTTGAAATCTTTGTATGGGTCGTCCGGTGTTAATGCCAAGCTGTACAGCATGCCATATCCAAATTTTGGGAGGAGTGAATTGTATCATGTTGCTGCTTTCCTCACAGACAGTGCCCAACTGACTCTGATTTGCTGCACAGTCGACAAAACTTCAAACAAATTAAGTGCATGCGTAAAATGAACAATTTAGATAGACAACAATTTACTTATCTGCACACACACACACACACACACACACACACATTTATATATACAAGTGTATCTTAGTTTTTCTTTCTATATATTTATATACATTTCCAATAATATTTGATTATTTTATTACTATTATATTGCGTAGCAAAATGTATTTAATCTTTTAGCATTTTTCTAAATGTTCAGCCATCCGTAACACTAAAATTACGCTGTTTTGATTTTAACAAAATGTTCAGAAATTGCCTGGATCATCTGTTTAAAGGTTTTAAATTGTATTCAGCAAGATTATTTGATTTTCACTGAAACTTTTATACAAATAAAACTTTAAATAACCGCAAGGCAGCTATGATTTTCAAGGAAGACACTGGATATCATTTGGAGAGAACGTAGGTAATTTTCAAAAACGATGACTTATCTGTTATAATAGGAAAGGGAAGATTTATTTATTTTTTACTGAATTCATAATTCATATCTTTTTGTATAAAGTATTTTATATCGTGGTACATAAAGTTAAAATCTTTGTAAATTTTAACTACACTTGATTTATATATATATATATATATATATATATATATATATATAATATTTGATTATATATATTTGATTATATATATTTGATTATATATATATATATATATATTTGATAAATCAATAAAGACATCCTTTGTCTACACATTTTTGCATCTATACTTTCGAGTCACCACGTCGACTTTATGGTATCCGGGGGGAATTGCTTAATAAACCCCCCATAATTAATTGGTTCCCGAGTACTTTCTGCCCGATCTTGGGCCATCATCAGTGTGGGTATATTATAAAAGTGATTAACATTTTGCTGTGATCTACTGAGTTTGTATCCGGCTGTGCATTTTCTGATTATGTGGTTTAGTGGCATCATGGCAAGTATGAATAGTAAGGGTGATAAAGCATCTCCTTGGAAAATCCCTCTTTGGATCTTTGCTTCAGCTAATCTTATTCCTCCTGCTGTCAGTTCGACTCTCCAGGTTTTCATAGTTTTGTCGATGAAGTTTATGACTTCGTCTGATATTTTGTACATTTTGAGGGTGTTTATTATCCAGCTATGCGGAACCATATCATATGCCTTCTTGTAGTCAATCGAGGCCATAGCTAGATTTTTCCGTCTGGTTTTGCTCTCATCTAGGATGTGTTGATCTATGTAGAGTAGTTCTCCTGTGCCTCTGGATCATTTGCAGCATCCTTTCTGTTCGTCAGGGAACAATTCACGGTTTGTTAGAGAGTGGTTAATCTCTTCCCTTGTTTGTGCTGTTAATATTTTCCACTTCATTGGTAGGCAAGTTATGGGTCTGTAATTGTTTGGGAAGGTTCCTTTGTGTGGGTCCTTTTGTATCAATGTGGTCCTTCCTTTAGTCATCCACTCGGGTACGTGTGCTGTTTGTAGGCATTTATTCATTTCTAATGCTAGTCTGTCGTGAATTGAGGTGAACTTCTTGAACCAGAAACCATGTATTCCATCATGGCCTGGATTATTATTATCATTATTTACTCCTTTAGAGTTTTTCACATCAGTGTTAGCTGATGGTTTTTCACTGGAGTTTGTGTGACAAGTCTCCTCAAGTCTCCAGGACTCGTCTCAGTATTCTGGTCCTCCTCAGCAATGTTGTCGTTTGGATAGTCTCCACTCGTCCGCCAACTCCCAAGTCCTCCAGGCCCTTTAATAATCCTTTAGTTACTGTGCCTAACACACCAATTACAATTGGTACAATCGTTACTTTTATGTTCCACAGCTTTTTTAATTCTCTAGCAAGGTCGAGGTACTTATCCTTCTTTTCACTTTCCTTCAGATTTATTCTGTGGTCCGCCGGGACAGCAAAGTCGACAATTTTGCAGATTCTCTTTTTTTTTTTTTTGTTGATTATTATGCGGTCTGGTCTTCTGGCCGGGATTAGGTGATCCGTTTGTATGTTAAAGTCCCATCGGAGTTTATGCGAGTCATTTTCTAGGACAGGTGCCGGGTTGTGCATATACCATTTGTTTGTATGGTTGAATTTAAATTTCCTGCACATTTCCCTATGGATCATCTCGCCGACCCAGTCGTGTCTCGCCTTGTACTCCTTCTGTACTAATTTGCTGCATTCGCTTATAATGTGATTGATCGTTTCGTCTCTGTCACCGCATAGCTTACATTTACAGTTTTGTTGCGTCTTATCTATTCTTGCTTTGATATGATTGGTTCTTATGGCATTGTCCTGTGCTGCTATTAGGAGGGATTCCATTTCTCTCTTAAGGTTTCCTTTTCTTAGCCAGGTCTAGGTTTTCTGGTGTGAGATGTTGTTTATTAGACGTTTAAAGCGGCCATTGAGTTATTTTCCTTCCCATTTTTATTTCCTAGTTGTTGTCATTCTTTTGTTTATCGTGTTGTCCGTATCGTTTCTGATGGTAGTAATTAGTCCTCATTATTATTATTATTATTATCATTATTATTATTATTATTCAGTAGTGATTGTTAATTATCTCCCTTATATTTGTTTATTTATATTTTACGAATGAATATTTAAAAGGAAAGAATATTTAACATTATTTTTAATAATATAGTATTTTTCATCAATTAAAATGTAGGTTTACTTTTTTTTTTAACTTTTAACTTAAAAAGAAATTAACTTCTAATTCTTTTTTTTTTTTAATAGTTTTTTGAGAGTTTTCTTCGGGGAAGTGATGAAAAACAACATTTAAATTTCATTCTTTTATGCAATTTCCAATGGACCACCCTTTCTACCTAATTAATGTCAGTTCCTGTATTTCTTTTTGCGCCAGTTGGTAGCATTCACTTATGTGATTAACTGTTTCATCTCTACCATCACATAACCAACATTTGCAATTCTCGTGCATTTTATCATTTTTAATTCTTGAATTTTGCTTTTACACCAAAAGCAACTGGTAGTTTTCCGACTGTCTGTAAGTTCCATCAGCTTATCAGGACTCTTCTACGTATGTTAACCAATGTCAGTCGAACATGAGCGCGAGGTGAAATACAATCAATCTTGTTCTGTTATTTACCAAGCATTACTTAATCTGACACACAAGCAGCAAATTGATTACAAATCCTTCTGTTACTAAGTGGTTATTTTGATTGCGCCTCAATTTTGATGATCAAATAGGAACTGATGCTATGACTTGACCATAAGCTCAGAGAAGTAGGCTTTTTTTTATCGAACTGATGCTATGACTTGACCATAAGGTCAGAGAAATAGACTTTTTTTTAAGCTAAGGTCTCTAAACCATAAAAAAAGTTACAGTTACCTTCAGACTGGGGGTTTTGAGTAAATTCTTTTGTTGGATATTTTGCGGGAAGTTTTTCAGTCTTAATTTCTCTTTTAACTTTTTCTCGCCAAAAAAGCTTCAAATGATAAAAAGCTGGAGTAAAGGTAAAATAAATTGCGATGAAACAAACAATAAGTTGAAAGAAAAGATGGATACTTAATAATTTTTTTAAAAGAAAATTCAGTTAAAAGAAAAGTAAAAACCAACAGAAAACGGGAAAAAAGACAGGTATAAAAATATATCTTAAAATGGTAATTTTTACTTATTTAATAATCTTTTCTTCCAGACTTTGAAATACAAGAAACCTGAAATATTTAATAATTTTTATTCTATTCCAGCAAAGTGTTTCTTCTTTAAACAAATTATTTTAACCATCATCATTTTCTTACTGGAAATATTTGACAATTTATAAAGGGTAGTAACTTTGTTAGTACTTGTTTGAAGAAATGGTCCCAAACAGAATGGAATGACATAAATGCTGATATTATACAGAATATTATTCTGGCCTTTCAGAATTTATCTAATAATATTTATTGATAATTTATCTTCATACATGAATAAAATTATTATAAAAAGTATTTAAAGTAATATTTTTGACAAATTTTGTTTTACTTTTTTCTAATGTTTGAAGCACTACATCAATCGATTTAAGAAGTGCTAATAAACAAACCCTTCTCAATAATTAATCTAAATAGATTGCAAAGAATTTTCGATAAAATGCAGTATCCTTGGTATGACACTAAACTCCTTCGTTGACATTACTCCCAGTTTCACTTTAACCTAGACTGATAATTCCTGCAAGGGTTAAAGGTATGGGTGAAAAAGATTTGTTTGAAGATAATCAATATTAGAAAATAATTCTCGAAAGAGTGAGCCAACAAATTATTATTATTATTATTATTATTATTATTATTATTATTATTAAATAGAAATAATTACTTGAAATCGTAAAACTCTATATGAATTATTTGAGAATTATTGCTTGAATTATTATTGTTTGCAAATGATCAATGAGATAGTTACTTGAAATCATGTTGATGTTTAAAAAAATGGCTTGTCATGACATAAAACTAATCAACCAGGCAGTAAATTTAAAATGCATTAGTAACGATTTTTATAGAAAAATTCATGAAAAATATTTTCCCCATCATGCATTTGAAAATTTTTACAATAAAATTTATTGGAAATGATTTTGCTATAGCATTACATTGAAAATGATAATAAATCCGTTGAAAATTATTTTCCTATAGTTCTGCATTGAATATAATTTTACCGTGAGAATGGATTAAAATTTTACAACGAAAATGCATTGGAATTAGTTTACAATAAAAATACATTGGAAATTATTTTACTATTAAAATGCATTAGAAATGATGTACAATAAAAATGCATTGCTAACTTGGTAGTTTTATATAAAACTGTTTGGTCAAATTACAGAGAACAGACAAACTCTTCTCATTTAATCATATGACTTTACATCCTAAATTGAATAAAAAATTTATAAACTTTAAAAATATAAGACATTTGTCGAAATGACCCACCAGCAACTTTTCGAGAGAAGTCAATAAGAAATGGACAAGAAGATAATCACGAGTTAATAACTTTAACAACTGTTCGACTTGAAATGCTTCAGGATATGATTAATCGTGCCTACGAATATCGAAGCAAGACTAATCGTCTATCCAGAGGTCAAAATATTTAATATTTAACTTGTTAAATGATTATAAAGTGGCCAAAGATATCGAAGTCATCATCCCCTTGGCAATTCTTGTCAAAATGGTTTAGAAACTTAAGTCGCTCTTAATCGAGACATGATAGGATAGATTAGTCTTCCTCTTATACACAGCTTCGTTTATTTTGTACTTCACAGATGCCGTTATGAAACTGTTAAGTGTTCAATTTAAGAGTAAGTGACTTAGAAAGTAGATATATATATTGGCATGATGGTTAGAGTGTTCGCCAATGGCCCAGGAGACCGGGGTTCCATCCAAGGTCGAGTCATACCAAAGACTTTACAAATGGTACTTGATAACCTACTTGCGTAACACTCAGCATTATAAGGTACGAATCAAGGATAAAGTGGATCAATCCAGGGAAAGGAGTAGCGCCCTCTCCGACACATTGGTGTTGTAGCTATTCGGGTCACCCTCGACTACGGTCGCCAACAAACTTATATATATTAAATCTCTGCTTTTGTTTTAAACTGTACAAAGAAAGATTTTTATGACACCAATAAACTTAAAATGTTGTAACTTAGAAACTGAAGCAATTTTAAAACTAATTTACAACTGAATGAACACAATGGGTTCATGTGTTATCTATCTATCAATCTATCTATCATAATATTCCATAACTGTGACAGTTTGTAAAGGAATTATTGTGAAAATGGAACATTTTAGGATAAACTTTGTTTTACTATAAGGTTACCTTCGATTTGCCCACCATTGAAAGTGAATTCAGTTTTGTGTCGACTCGGTTACAGGGTGATAAGTTATGGGTACCTTTTGAGTATCCTAAATTGTAAAACTTTCAGATCTTACACAAACTCTTACAATAATCTCCCTTGTCTTTCACTCTTTGGAAATCATATCGAAATAAAAAAAAATCAGCAATGAAAGATATTTACGATTTTATATTCAAATGTAGTATGTTACCATTTCATTTAACCTTTAGAATTTTCTAAAAATTAAACTATTTAAAAATTCTGCTAGAGAAATTACATTTTGTTCATTTAGCAATGAGACGAAATTCTATTTTGATATAGATTTTTTATGAATATCAACTTAGTAAAAATAGAAAATTGTATGGATAAATCAATGAGTAAATTAATTTAGAAGTAATACATTAGCGAATAATTTTTTTTCAACACTTTTATATGGGACTATATATATATATATATATATAAGAAAATCATTTTAAGAGGATACTATATATCTATATATATATTTGTGTGTGTGTGTGTGTGTGTGTGTGTGTATGTGTGTGTGTAGTATCCTCTTGAAATAATTTTCTTCTAAATCAAAGATACCAGAATTTCATTATTTTCTGTGGAAAAATATACAATCAAAACGAATATCATAAGAATGATTTATAACCAAAATCTAAAGAATAAGAAGTCTAGTGAAGCATAAAATTCCATTATGTAAATAGATATAACAGTAACAAAATACATATCAACTGATGATAGCACAAGATTGAAACTGGTAGGGATTAAAAAATTATATATATATATATATATATATATATGCTGGCGCAATAGGCACCGAATATCTTAAAAAATTGAACGATATTTCAATGAAAAAGGTGAAGAAATCTTTCATTTATTATATTCATTCTAGGATATTACTTTGAACTAATGGGTAAACATAAAATTCCTGAAAGATATGTCGAGTCAAACCAAAACTGAAAAAAAAGGTCTTTGATGCCGCATTGTTTCACACTCAGCCTTATAAGGTACGGATCAAGGGTTATTGGAGTAATCCTGGGAAAGATTTAGTGCCCTCCCTTACACATCAATGTAGTAGCTGTTGAAAAGGGAGCTTTCGGGTAACCCTCGACTTCAGCCAGCCCACTAACATATATATATATATATATATATATATATATATAGCACATTAAATCCTAATTATGGAAGTGGCCTTTTTCAACTATTATAAAAAATATACAAGCACTTAACCATCTTCAATACAAGATTATTCTTTAGACAAAAAAAGAAAATCTAATGCGATAGAAATTATCAATGCGGTGATAAAAACAAAAGAAAAAAATCGTTTTAAAACGAAGACAAAAGTCCTCTCTAAGATCCTAATTTGGCGCCATTTCAAAAAGATATGTTAAAAAATATCAAGCACACACACACACACACACACACACACACACACACACACACACACACATATATATATATATATATATATATATATATATATATATATATATAATGTGGAATAAGTGCATTTTCAGGCGTTGGTTGTGTGTCTTAGAATACATCATGCGCAGAGAGGACTACTTTTTATTGAATTCTAGAGTTTATGATGGTCTCTTAAACCTACTTTATAATTCAAACGTATCTACACTCAGTGCTTGAACTATAAACCAGATGAACTGCAGTTCAACGTTTTATTGATTCACTTCCTCGTCAATATCTTAAACTAATCGATGAAATTGTTTGAACCAAAGGCATTTTGCTATTCCGTTCAATTTCCCATTATTGAATTTGTCGTTGGTATTCATCAAGTTCATGTGCTTCAATCTAATATTGTATTCCGTAAGATATTCCTCATCTTTCCCATAACTCTTTAGAAGGAACGGAAGTATAAAACCCAGAGACTGTCCAACTCAGTACACTACATTGACCAAATATTGGTCATTGCATATAGCATATTATGGTGTATCATCTAATATTATATATTCCCAGCCATTTATAGCACTTAAAATCCATAATATCTGGCGGGAAAATTTCAAAGCAACTATTTTTTAGATTATGCTCACAGAAAATCAATTTCCTTTAATAATCAATTTGATTACTGCAGGAATGGCCATAAAATACAAGCTAAAAACAGAACGATGACCTAATATATAATCTCAGGGGACCAACACTTATATATATATATATATATATATATATATATATCCCATAAATAAGTACACATCAAAAATTCTTATTTCTAGTTATTAGTTATTATTCATTTCCAAACACTGCCGTATAGAAACTTTGATTTGCTTTAGTTTCTTTGTTTAATGGCATATCAAGCTTCACGGGTTATTCAATATCAAATTCATCGTTGTAAAAAAACAGTTGTAATAATATTTAACCCACAACGGGTTTCATATCTTTTACCGGTGTATAAGTCCGGAAGTGAACGTAATAGCATAATTGGAGTTTAAACTAGTTTAAACTATATGTTACGTTAGCGACTACACCACGAAGATTCACCTCTAAACTCTCTAACCAAAAATATGGATATTATGTTGTAGTTAGAGAATAAATCCAACTTTTATATGCAGTCATGCAATTTTATTTCGGTTTCAGGGTTTTAATGCTGCAGATTTCGGTCAGAAATAATAGCTAATGATATCCATTTTGACAACGTAATATTTACCTGGTATTCATAAAAGCCTGGTTACTTTGATTTTGAATGAAAACCTTTTACAAAAATGTTTGAAGCGTACGTATGTATTGGTCATATATATAGATATATAGGGCGCGGAAGCAAAATTAGGAATGTGCTAGCACGATAATAAACGACTATTATAAAATAAGATTAATTTCAATTTAAAAAAAAAATAACAACAAAATAAGAAGAGAGACACAAAACAGTAAATTTACACAATATGGCCACCTAATTTACTTATATGCCCATCTTAACTTATATGTGTGTCTGTGTGAGCATGTTGTTGTGTGTATATCTCTATATATGCATATGTTTATATGTGTATATATATGTATGAATATGTATGTATATATGAGTGGTTTTATGGCGTAATTAATATTATTTTGGACTTTCTGTATATATATATATATATATATATAAATATATATATATATATATATATATATTTACCTACCCCTCTGCACAAACAGGGTGTGACACAGGGTCAATTTTTATGTGGGGTTAGAATTCCGTGTTTGTTTTTCTCTTAGATCGGTAGCTATGCCAAGTTTGAAGAGCCTAATCTGCCCTACTGTTTACTCATAACTGGAAGGAGAATAGTTGGATGTATATGTTTCCCAAAGGTATTAACGCCGTGAAAAATGCAAACAGATTCGCTTTGGTTTCCTTCGACGTTATCCATTGCACAATACGAACGCTTTCTTATATTTGAATATATCATTTTCGAAAATCACATATAAATCAGATTTATCCTTTTTCACGGAACATAATATCATCAAATAAGATATTATTAGATATTATTAATTACCAAACTCAAATTACCAAACTAAGGAACAATTATAATATTCCATTAGAAATAATAAAACCATGGCATGTTTTTAGGAGAAAATCAACTTTTTAGAAAACATTGGGAGGATATGCGCTTATTTATGGCTAATTATGCTTAAATGTACATATATGTGTGTATGTGTTCAATCAAAAGCCCCTTTTTTCTTTTAGGAATAAGAACCAAACAAGTTTCTGATATTTGTCCAAGGGTTAAATGCAGGAATTTTGCACAGCATAATCCCTTTCTATGTATTCCTACATTTTGATTTAAGATGACTGACAACGACATGACAATGAAAAAAGTCACTAATAGTCGACTGCCAAAATTAAATGTTTTACAATCAGTTGTTTCAGATATCGATTTCTGCACTTTGATTTCAATCAATCAATTTTTTCATCTCTTTAGTTATACACAATAAATGTATATCCGTAATTAACGGTGTATTTATGACTGGACGGCTGCATATATTGGTGATATAAAACATAATGAGATTATATATTAGGGTGCTTGGAAATTAATGCTTGTATTCCCTTACAAAAGTGTAATAAAATCAGCCATTTTCACAAAACGTTCTATTATATATATCATCATCAAGTCACAGATTTTCCTGTCTTTTTCTCCATCCCAATCATCCATCGCTTCAAGCAGGTCTTCTTGGCTACACCCTGTGCTCTCACAGAGCTGATATATGCAAGTCTTTGTTAGTCAGCCCCTCCCCCCACCATGTGTCGGATTCCCCTTGGAAACGTTACTTGTGAGTTCGATCTTAGCTTCTCCAGCAGTACCCTGCATGTCTTGTTCGTTTTACTTGGATGGTTTGTGAGATGAAAGTTTAGAGAGGCATTGCTTCCAGGATTTGTTCAAGACAATTCTTATTTACTTATCATCTAGCTTTTTCTCAATACAATTTATTAGCGTCTATGTAGAGAATCTATGGAGTAGAAGGGACACAGTTACAGCTTGGAAGAAATCTCGTTTTATTTTATTGGAGAAATCAGATTTCCATATGATCGATTAGGATTTAACGCCTTCACTAGGCGTATGTTGACATCACTTTCAGTTGATGAAATGTTGCTGCTGAAATATGTGAACTAATTGACTAATTTTAGAGGCTTGCCACTTAGAGTGGACATAGCTCCTTCTTGTTTAAAACACATGTATTCTGTTTTATTTGCGTTCTCGTAGAGACCAATGCCTCTTGCTTGCTTGTTTGAAGACTATGCCATAAGGATTCTGTTTGGTTTGGTGTATTTGCGAGAAGTGCTTGGTCATCTGTGTACTCAGCGTCTGTTATAGTTTCTACGGGATATTGTCTGCTTCTTACTTTTTCTAATGTGAAACCATTTTCTTTTATTAGAACTATTGAATTCGACTTACGTAGTTTTGGCAGAGTATAAACAAATATGGTACTAATGTATTTATTTGCTAGAGTCCATCAGGTGAGCAAATCATTGATTTCGCATTTTCGTAAAGCAACATCATAGCGCTAACATTTTCTTTGGGAAGATTATATACAGGTAGTATTTGTTCCATTTTTCCTCTGTGTATGGAATCGAATGCCTTAGAGAAATCTACGAACAATAGTGTTTTCTCGAGATTTTTGTGCATGCATCTACGATGATTCGACGATTTGTTAGAATCTGTAAGGTTGTAGATTGATTTTTCCTAAAACCGTTCTGATTTTTCCTAAGAACTTCCTCGATTTCGGATCATATACAATTAGGAAGCAAGTCATTATAAATTTTAGCAGCTTCAGCAATTAGAGTTATGCCTTTGTAGTTCTTAGCGATTCCGTGGTCGTCTTTCTTTTGTTCTTTTCTCTGTGTTTTGTTTATTGCATTGCATAATCGGAGAAGTATATTATCAAATTTTCGTGTCTTCCTAATTTCTGAAGGCATTTCGTCGAGGCTAGCTGATTTTTTGTTTTTATTTTTTTCCAATACTGCATCAATTTCGTTCTCCATAAATGGTCCTTATTTGATGTTTAGTTGATTATTGATAATTTTTTGTATAGGATGGCCTGTGATATCAGGGGTGGGGGGTTCGAGCAGATTCTTGAAATGTTCTTTCCACTGCTGAAGTTTTTCTTCTTGGCAGACAGCTTTTATTTTTGATCTCAAGGTGCTCTTCCTTTCGCTTATTTCATTTACTATCTGCCATGTTAACTGTGATTACGTTTATTCAACCAAATTTTTGACTTTTTAAAATTTAGCCTTAGATTTACTCTTATTGTTCTTTTTGAAATGTGTTTGTTCTCTCAAGGCTTTCTTCAGTTGGCATTTGTTATTTTTTTAATTGAGTACGGATATATTTTAACGTTACCTCGTTTTCTTCCTAACTACTACTGACTCGAATGAAACTCTGCATTTGACTCTTGGTTTTGTTGGTATTCATTCTGTTACTGCTTCTATTTGCGCAGTAACAAAGTTTTTGTTTCGTCATTCAGAGTATGTTTCAGGTATCCACTGAAGAGTATTAAATTTGTTTCTTACAGTTATCGAGTAATTTATTGCTTATATCTCTTGGTTAATTGAGGACCCATCATAACATAAAGTTTTGACAGTTTCTTTTTTCTCCGTATATTCAAGCGTATCTTTCCGAGACGATACGGTGATCAGAAGTTACTCCTTCAAAAGAAGAGCATACGTCACATTTCAAAGAGCTATTTGTCCACTTCTTGTTTATGAGTTTATAATCTACCTCTGCCTTAGCGTTGTTTGGGTAGGTGTGAGTCCATAGCTTCATCTCTTTTTTTGGTGAGGAATAATTTAGTGTATAGGCATGTAAAACTCGTTCTCGAGGAAAAAATCTGCTACATGTTAGCCATTTCTGTTTGGCAAATTGTATAAGCAAGTTCTTATATGTAAAAAAATAGATTTGGCTTTGAATAACTTACAATGGTTGATATGCCATAAAAATAAACAAAATCAAATCGAACCAGTAACAAGTAGGGTGCGGATGGAAATGGATTTCTTTCATTTGAGCTTCGTGTGGAGTAATGGCTAACAAGCAAGTCTAGAAAGCTATTACTTTTGAGTTCGAGTTTAAATTGGCGCCCCATATATCAGGCCTTGTGCTCCAACAAAGCAAAACTTAGTAAATAATAAAATATTAACTAAGAAAACTTGTATACATATATATATATATATATATATACCTTTTTCTCTCTCTCTCTCTATATATATATATATATATATATATATATATATATACGCACGTGCGCGTGTGTGTGTGAAGAAATGAAATGAATCAGATTTAATTCAATAATAATTTAATTTATTTTAAACCTTTTAAAAATTTCTAAAACACTAAAACGATGCAACCCTCTTTCAAAAAATTCCACCTCATGACATAATCAATTTCGAATATATTACTCTGTGTTATTTCCTTTTCATAAGAAATATTATTTTGTCCTGATGATATCTTCCAATTGATATGAAGATTTAGCTGTTATGATTGTTTTATTTCTCACACTTAAAATGATTTTAATGGAATGTTTTTGAATGCAAAATTTTTGAAGTCGAAACGCGTTGTGCATAAAAATAAACAGAACAAGCAAACAATTAATAAATCATCAAAACTACACCAATATATATATATATATATATATATATATGCGCTATGGATTGTTTGAAAAAATGCGTTACGTTTTTGAAAAAATTTCGAATACCAATTACATGACAGAGTTTTGAAACAGAATACCACTAATAAAAATAGAATGTATAAAACTTTCTCATCTTTTTTGTTTCATTAAACAAATATCAGTTGTCTGAATTTCTGAGATGAAGCAGGAGGATTCTTAACATTCAAGGTCTTCATCTTTATTGTTACATTCACAGCGTTTCGGCCGATGTGTCCTCCGGACTTCTTCAAGTGTTTTTGTCGAACCTGGGAGCCTACACGAAATTTCGAACCATGTCCTCTTATTTAATCCTCGGGATCGCTTGCTCTGATTCCGTTAACCATAACATGGTATTAGTGTTAAGTAGTCTTGCATTGTTACTCGCTTGCAGTCAGGATTGAAAAACCAATCTCCTGATGATTGTCACTTAGAAGCTTTGGGAACCAACGACTATAATCGTTACGCCATGCAGGACACATGTATCAGTGTCAGTAAAGACCATGAAACGTTCAGGCGAGAGACTAAAATAGAAAAATACGACCTTTCTACCATTACAAAATGTCGAAATTACAGCGAAAACAACTTGGACGAATCTATGAACGATTACTATTCAATGAATGAGGAAATGCCGAAAATGAATTAATGATAGAAGAGAGAGATAATATAGATAAGAACTGGGGGCTCGTGAAAAGATTGAGATTTGTTAAGACGATGACAGATTTAGCAATAATTCTGAAGAAGGTTTTTACATTTGTAAAGACTTGTTGTCACTTTATCTCTATCAGATATTTGACGGGAGAATGCCTAAATAAATATAAAATATATTAGGTAAGGGAGATAACGCTTTAAAATCCCTTTGCTACTCTGCAGTTCGTGTGGAATCTTATATATATATATATATATATATAAGATTCCACACGAACCGCAGAGCAGCAAAGGGATTTTATATAGTTATCTCCCTTACCTAATTTTCCCATCTACCCGAAATCGCATCAAAACAAACAGAATCATGTAGGCATCTATATTGGCGTCGGGTAATCAGGTCTGTTTCGGATTGGAAGAATACTGAGCAGAGGCAGGGTGGGTGGTACGGTATTGCAGCGAGTCATGTGACTATAAAAGACGCAAGGAGAAGCGTAGGCTTTTATGAATAAATCTCCGTGGAGAAGATTATTATATAAGTACACATTTAAAAATAAATCACCTTCTCCTCGAGGATCCCACTTCATTGAAGAGAAACATTTATGATGACAATGTAAACCAAAGGATTTATTAATAAGGGTTGGCAAAGAGAATTATATTTTATTCGGCAGAATTTATTACTCGTGTTTTATTTTGAGTTGGCTTTTGGGAGTATTTTGAATCATATGGCTGATATATATATATATATATATATGTGTATAGAGAGAGAGAGAGAAAGTGAATGGGTGCTCACAGTCAGATATATGCTCATGTGGGAATATTGACACACACACACACACACACACACACACACACACACACACATATATATATATATATATATATATATATATATATAAATATGTGTGCATGTGGTCAGAGAAAGAGTTAAGATAAAGGCATACGAAGTTCACATAAATGTAAAATTAATGAAAAGATTGATACTTAGATGAATTATGCTTGTTCGACCAATATTTTGAAGTTATATATATATATATATATATATACTAGGATCATTAAATAAGTTTCCAGACTTTTTTCATACGGGCACTTTTATTGACAGTACACACATGAAGCTCTAGTCCTCTTCGAAGTAATCTCCTCCGGCTGCAATGCACTTGTACCTTTCCAACAACTTCTGGAAGGTCCCATGGAAGTCCTCTTGTGTGAGCGTGTCAATGACCTTTGTCTCAGC
>OY757942.1:27299591-27319591 GCA_963585895.1 Sepioteuthis lessoniana
TGACGATAAGGGTAGCCTTTGTTGTATTTTTCTCACATCATAGGAAAACCAGAAGAAAGTGTCAATTTGTGAAAACCGCTGTCTCATTCACAAGTGTCCGTTCCACGTCAATATGTTCAATAGTGCACACACACACACACACACACACACACATATATATATATATATATATATGAGCCACTTAGAGTATAGATGGCTCCCTCTTGTTTAAAACACATGTACTCTGTTGCCCAGTCGGCTGGGGCTGTAGAATACACCGACTACTTCTCTGCAGAGGGGTAAGACACCCCAACGAGTGTCCTGATATGACATTATACAATCTGATGCTGAGGTTCCAGCAATTCTGGAGCTTTGGGGGAATGCGGAGTACCCCTTTATTGCCATCGCTCCCAGGTCCACTCTGGCCCGGAGTGGTAGTACCTCATAAGGGTCCTATCTATGGGTCAAATAGAACTAAACCGTGCTTCCTTCATTATACTGATTTTTGCATTTAAACTGCGTATTTATGCTAAACTGAATTTTTAAAAATAGAACTGTTTTGACATTTAAACTGCGTAATAATGCTAAACTGAATTGCTCGAAATAGAACTGTTTTGACGTTTAAAATGTGTACTTATGCTAAACTGAATTATCTAAAATAAAACTGTTTGATATCTAACTCTGTGTATTGCCCAGTCGGCTTGGGCTGTAGAATACACTAACTGCACCTCTGCAGAGGGGTATGACCCCCCCCCAATGAGTGTCCTAGATATGACACTAAGCATTCTGATGATGAGGTCCCAGTAATGCTGGAGCTTTGGAGAATACGGATCACCCCTTCATTGCCATTGCTTCCAGGTCCAATCTAGCCCAGCGTGGTAGCACCTGATAGGGTCCTAATTATGGGTTAAATAGAACTAACAGCATACTTATGCTAAACTGAATTGTTTGATTAAACTGAATGGCTTGAAATAGAAATTCTTTTGACAATTAAACCATACTTACATTTATACTGCGTGCTTATGCTAAACTAAAACCGTACTTACATTTAAACAGCGTGCTTGTGCTAAACTGAATTATTTGAAATAGAACTGTTTTTTGACATTGAAACTGAATTGTTTAACATAGAATGTTTTGACAATTAACTGTGTGTAAACAAAATCTGTACTTAACAAAACTGGATTAGCTGAATTAGAACTGCTTGACTAAACTGAATAGCTAGAAACAGAAATATTTTTTCTCAATTAAACTGTACTTACCTTTAATCTGCGTACTTATGCTAAACTGAATTATTTGAAATTGAACTGTTTTTGACATTGAAACTGTACTTACACTAAACGGAATTGTTTAATATAACTGCTTGAATAGTTTGAAATAGAAAGGTTTTGACAATCAAACTGTGTGCTCATTCTAAACGGAATTGTTTTAAATAGAACTGATTATTTACATGAAAATAGATTTGGCGTTAAATAATCTACAAAGGTTGATATGCCATAAAACCCAACTAACGAAACCAAACCAAACATGTACTCTGTTTCTTTTGCGTCCACGTAGAGCCCAATGCCTCCTGATGCTTGCTCCAGGCTATGCAGTAGGGTATCGATGTGGGCTGGAGACCATCTGCACAGTCTGCGTTTATTATAGTTTCTGCAGGATATCATTTGACGAGTTCACATTCCCCCTCAGCAACATCTCATTTACTGAAATAATCTCAACTTACACATTTCGAAGGTGTGGAATGCTATTAACAGGTTATCGATCATGTTGAAATCTAATCTATCCGATAGAATAAAACGGGATTTTCTCGAAACTATGAATGCATTAATACAACTGTATGGATGCACCACATGCATGCTAACGAAAGGCGTAGTGAAAGAGTTAAATTGGAACTACACAAGAATGTTACGTGATATTTTGAACAAATCCTGGAAGCAGCACCCCACCAAACAGGAGGTATGAGGCCACTCTACTCCCATCGCACAAACCATTGAAATAAGATAAACAAGATATGCGTGCCGCTGCAGAAGAAGTAAGGTCAAACTCATTGTCAACATTCTTTTATCCTATTTACCCAACCCCTCCGCTCGGGCAGGATATAACACAAGGTCAATTTTTTAAGTAGAGTTTAACAGGTTTGAATTCAGAGTTTTTCTTCTCCTAGACTAGTTGCCTCACCAAAGCTGAAGAAACTAGTCTGTCTTACTATTTACCCATAGCTGGAGGGAGAATAATTGGATTCATACCTTTCCCAAGGGTATTAGTGCTATGTGAAATGCAATCAGTTTTGTCCAGGATTTGAACTCGTGTCGCCGTGTCCATTTCCTGTGAGGATAACCATTACACCACGGGCACCTCAACGTTCTTTTATTGACTCGCTATTGTTGGCCGACCAGCAAAGACTTACATACATCAGCTGTGCAGACACTGGTTGCTGTCTATAATACCTCCCCGGAGCAATGGATAATATAGTCGGAATTCGCTGACTCTCTCACTATCCGTTTATCACTCTCGACTGCCTCTAGTATCCACACAGAGCTGATATAACTCCTTACTGGTCGGCCAACATTGGCGCCTCCACATGTAGGACTCCATAAAAGAAAGTCACTCATGAGTTTGTCTTTTCCTGCAGTGCCCAGCATTTTTTGTTCATCTTACTTTGATGACTTGTGCGATGGGAGGCAAGTGGCCGCATAACTGCTGTTTTGTGGGGTGTTGGATTTGTTCAAAACAGCATTTTGCATTCTTGTATAATTCCCACAAAGCTTTTTCTTTAAGAATTTCGTTAGAAAATCGGTGGTTCACCCGTACAGTAGTACTGACACAACCACAGCTTGGAAGAAACCCTGTTATATTTTATCAGGGAGATAAGACCGACAATATGTTTATAGAAGTCCACGCCTTCGCCATTCGTATGTTGACATCACTCTCGATAGATGATATATTGCTGTTTTGGTATATGAACAGATCAACAAATTTCAGAGGCTTGCCACTTAAAGTGGAGATGGATCCTTCTTGCTTAAAATGCGCCCTGTTTTATTTGCATTCACATAGAAGTCAATGCATCCTGCTGTTTGTTCCAGACTTTGCTGCGGGGATTCGGTTTGGGCAGGTATATATACGGCTTATTCTCCGTGGCTTAGTCGCTAATCTGCTGAATTGGAACATCGTAGTAAGTGACTTCCAACTCTAATCGAGCTATTACGTTCACTTTCGGACTAATACTCTCCTAAAACGTATGAATCACCTCATCTTTCCAGCTATGGATTAAATAGTACCATTACTATTCTTCTGCAAAGTTGACTTTGGCATTAAATAACCCACTAAAGTTAATATGCCGTTAAACACACAAACACACGCACATATATATATATATATATATATATATATATATATATATTACTGGTCATATGTACGTGGGTCATTGTTGAAACCTAACAAAAGGTTACTGAATGAGAAATCACCAAAACAGAAGTTGGAAATTAAACGGAAATCCTTAGAACATTAACAAAATGCAATACTCGACAGCGGTGTGAAGAAGGTAACCCACTGCTAGTGGTGACTGCTTAGTCAGAATTTTGCACCCCCCTAATAATGTCCAACTTATTTACGAAGAATGGAACATACCCATTAATGTTCATAGATACCGTATATAACAGTTATTTTGCATTACAACTCACATTTCACTTTGAAATAAATTCTTTGCTTAATTTTTCAATATAATCTCCACATTTTAAAGAATATTTCCCCATCAACAAAAAAAATTGTGCATTTTTTCTGGATAAAATATTTGGAGGGAGTTTATAATCTTTGCAGACCGTGCTTTTCATTTCATCATCACTTGAAAACTTTGTTCCACGCAGAAATTCTTTGAGGAGGTCAAATAAGTTTAAATCAGAAGATTCTTGATATGTAGTGTACGGAGGATTTGGTAGTTATCCCCTACCAAATTGACTGATAGTTTTCCACTTTTCTTGCTTGTATTGTCTGGGTGAAACCCATCGACAACAGACCTTAAAAACGTAAAGTCATCATGCAGAAATTTGTGTGTTGTTGTTCAGAAATATCTTTTATTGTAACTCTTCTGTCGGACAAAATGAGCGCAATAACTGAATCCACCATTTCAGGTGTGCTCTCCATTGTGAGTCTGCCTAGCCAGTCTTCATCTTGAATATTATTTTGACCTTATTTAAACAATTAAACCAATTTTCTTTTTTTTTTACTAAAAATATTTCTGCGTAGACAACGCACATTACTCTTTAAATTTGAAATGGTTTGCGTTTCTCAGCCACCAAAGGTTTGATGACAAATCTCTTTTCAAGCGAGAAGCATTCTGCTTGATTTGCGGTAATTTTGAATTGCCTCAGAAATATTTTTGTGGGATTAGATAAATTTTGATATAAACCAATTCCATTAAACAATTATGGAAAAACATTCTGAAAAAATGTTTTAAAAAATCACTGCATCTATTGATTGGTTCTCGTATTAAAACAAGCCTCTAATCATTTGGTTTTCGTAGATAAAAACAAAAACATTACTAAAGAAAAAACTAATATGGATCTGCTTTGGTCAAAATTTAAATTGCCTCGAGAACCCTAAGTAATACAAACAGATTTTAGGCTCCTTCAAATGTTAATGATCAGCTCTTTCTATGGGATAATGATCGTAAATTATATAAAAAGTATTGCTCAAAAGTATTTGAACGAAAGTGACCGTTTAGAATGAAGAGAGAAATCCATCCCCTTCCTCAGCGCTTCTGTTAATGTGTATGGGTATGTGTGAGAGATAGGGAAAAGGAAGAGATGAAGAATAATTATGTTGGTGAAAGCTCGGCAAGTTTTTGATTGGAGGAAGGATTGTGTAAGAGGATTTAATACAGGTTTTATCACTGGTTGATCCGAGAATTCTTCCTCGATTTTGCTTTAATCTCTTTCCAAAATTGGGCGTTGGAAAATATATTTACAACTAATCATTCAACAGAGATTTCAAATTAATGTCTGAAAAGACCGGAAATTGAAAATTGCTTTTTTCCATGTTTATTTTGTCTTGCTTTAAGTTTGTTTTTTTAATTATTGACTATTTCTCCACTGATAATTTAAAATAAATTTTGGAAAGACATTTAAAAGATATTATTTTTGTTTATACGAAGACATGAGTATTAAAATAGAAACACTATTGACAAAGACGACTATCTGTCCATACACTCGCTTGTCTTATCCTGGCCCTATATCAAATAAATTTCTGTTTGATATTGTTGAACAGCTTTCGTCATTACTTCGTTTTTTGGTACACAGCAAAATACTTTTTCTTCCACCTTGTGTACCTTGCTTCATTCTCTCATTTATCCTGCCAGGAGCCAAGGGTTTGTTTTCTCTCATAACTATGGCTCGCTGCTTAACTCTACTATTATGACTGATCCAACCACAAGCTTTTGTCTGTCCCTACATTAGATTGACCCAGTGTCCCATTAAGCTTCGTTGTGAAGTGATTAAATATGGATTTGAGGGTTGAATCTGTTTTTCCTTTTCAGGATAAAAAATTATAACAGAAAAGAAAAGAGAAAAGGTAAACATGAAATTTAAAAAGTATAAAATTATAATCATTTCACTTTTAAAAATTCAAATTGAATAGAAGCAAAAATATTGATCTCGTCACTGCAAAGAGAATCCATTGTAGGAAGATATTTTTAAAAAATTTAATTTTGTTTAAACAAAAGACATACACATTAGCAGTAAAGTGGCAACACAATCGACAAAGTTGAATCTCTGTCTATACACTCGTTTGTACCTGGGCTAGCAAAAAGTAGTTGCAGAAGCGAGGTTCTTTAGCTGAACTGAAATACGATAACTTGGAATAGTTTAGGGAGTCTGACAGAAAGAATTACGCTAGCATTATCATACCTTCAAATTAACGCATTGCTGTCGTCTGATGCAAGAAATCTATATATTACGAAGAGTTTTATGATATATATACTATCTGTACCCGGCCACGCGTTGCTGTGGCTTAGTTTGTTTCAATGGTGGGGGGAAAGAAAATGCAAGTTTCTAATATTTCTAAAGTTTATTAACAAAAGAAAACTTTTTACGTTGAAGTTAAACAGAAAAAGAAAATGAAATATTTAGTAAACAATTCGTTACTACTGAACTGACGAAATATGGTTTAAAGTTTAGTGTCTTATCGATAATAATAAACGAAAGAAATAAGAGAAAAAAAATGTCATATTGAAAAAAGAAAAAAAATATTTAGTAAACAATTTGTTACTACTGAACCAACGAAATATGGTTTAAGAAAGAAAACTTTTTAATTGATGTCTTTCGTTAATGTTGAAAAAATATAAGAAAATATTTTGTAAGCAATTCGTTTGAAAAACATTTACTTACTACTGAACCAACGAAATATGGTTTAAAGTTTAGTGTCTCTGTTTAAGTCAACCAATAAAGCAGAAATAAATCACGTGTAAAATTTGTGAGGTTTGAGTGGTAGAGGAATCAGGGGTTAGGAGCAAGCCTGTGTTGCTGTTAGATATCTGACTCCATATTTTGGTTATATTTATTTTACCCCACGTTGACTGGCCGGCGCAATGCCTTGCCTAAAGAAAGTCCCCAAAAATATACAAAAAGAAAAGATAGAAATAAATAAGAGACGAAGACGTTTCTTTTATACTTTCCTTTATTTACTGGGTTCAACAACCATTCCGTGGATGAGGGGTTTTTCCTGAATATATTGAAATGGTTGAATCGCCCAGTTTAAGGTGTCAAAAATACATTAATTCGTTTCACGTATGTATGTGTCCGTTAATTTTCTTTTGGAAGTTTTGTCAAAGTCCGGTAAGAGTTAGTTTACAGTTCATTCGTGGGTCTTGTATATTTCGGCATAATGCTGACCGATAGAGAGAGGACTGCTACCAAAGACGTATGCGTGGTGCCCAAAACACCAGACAGCAAAATGATGTTGTTGGTTCGACGGACACGGCCTGAAAGGGAAAGAATATTTTGCTCCCTTTGTCAAAACGAAAGCCTTTTTTCTTTTACGCATGCGTCATCCCCTTTTCCTGTTATGGATATCTGGGAGTTTTCTGCAAATTTAATAGTTTTCTTTTGATTTATTTATTTATTCATTTTTTTTATTTCTAATTTTAAAATTTTTTATTTATTTATTCGTTCCCTACAAATTCTAGGAAAATAGGAGTAATATTTTCCATCATTATTTGCGTTCGCCTTTTCTCGGAGAAAAACCACTTATTAATTTTTTTTTAATTATTGTAATATTTTTGGATAATAAGTATATAAAAACACTTCTGAATTAGAATAAGATACTCTCTGAAAATTTTAAACCCATTAATGCTATAAAACTGATTATCGGTTAGTAACAAACATTTATATATATATATATATATTCGAGGATCATAGAGTCATACTGTGATAATTTTGGTGTTTCAGTGGCAAGTAGGTTTCTATAAATGTTGTTAGCACCACGATAACCACTTTAGGAAAAGAAGATTTTCCTTCCTCAGAAAAATATGAATTTTTGCCTTTCTCAAGTGCATTGGAACGAAGTAAAATACCAGCTGCTTCGTCAAAGTTTTAACTTGTTCCGCCGTACATTTTCTACGACAATAACCTTTACTCCATGCAAGCCTCTACATTTGTATCTATGTATGTATGTATGTATGTTCGATACCCCACACGAATTATTACGGACGCGGACTACGCTGATGACATAGCACTTCAGGCGAATACACTGGCCCAGACCGAATCCCTGCTGCATAGTCTTGAACGGGCAGCAGTTGACATAGGCCTCCATGTGAACGCAGTCAAAACGAAGCACATGTGTTTTAATCAAAGAGGTGCCATCTCCACTCCAAATGGCGGTTCTTTGAAACTAGTGGACAAGTTCACTTACCTCGGAAGCAACATCTCATTTACGGAAAATTACATCAATACGTGACTAGCGAATGTTCAGACAGCTATCGATATGTTATCGGTCATATGGAATCAGACCAATCCGAGGAAATAAAATGCATTTTTCCAAGCAGCGATCGTGTCAATACTACTATATGAATGCACCACATGGATGCTGAGTAAGCGTATAGAAAAAAATGCTTGACAGCAACTGCGCAAGAATTCTACGAGCTATATTGAACAAATCCTTGAAGCAACATCCCATAAAAAAGGAGCTGTACGGCCACCTACCTCCAATCTCAAAACCCATCCAAATTAAACAAGACATGCGGGACACTGCTGGAGAAATAAGGACGAACTCATGTGACGTTCTTCAATGGACCCCATCTCACGGAAAAGCAAGTGTTGGACGACCAGCAAGAACTTATCTACGGACACAGGATGTAGTCTAGGTGACATGCAGGAAGCGATGAATGAGAGAAACAAATGGTGAGAGTTAGAGAAATCCATGCTAGCGGCAAGACATGATGATGATAATGAAGTATGTATGTAAATGAAAAGCGACCTCCTTATAAGCTCAAAGTGAGGTACGAGGACTGTTTGAAAGTTTCCCTTTAAGCAGCTAATATATTACCTGAAAACTGAAATCACCAGACAAATAATCGTGGTCATTGAAGTGAGCTGGTTTATCAGAGAAAAATTGATTTTAAGCAATTCCGAATTGAAAATGAAAACTTTAAAAAATGCCCGGAAAGACCCAGAATTTCAGCTTTATTCGCTGAAAGATGACCGCTGAGAATTAACTTGAAAAGAGCTGGAATAAAAAGTCATTCACGTACTAATGAAAGGAGAACGAAGGTAGACTATCAAATAGCTATCAGTTGCAACAATACCTACCTCACCAATGAAAATGAATGTAATTAAAATACATTGAAATTGTGTAACAACATTTTCCCCACAAGACTAAATATTTTGTGCGCTAAATTTATGAAACTTTCTGGAAAAACTACAAATATTCTTAATCTCTCTACACATAGAGCAAAAAGCAACATAGAAATTAAAGTCAGAAGTTTTGCTGATTTTAACGATAAAAAAATTACGCCTTGATTACACACTTAAAAAAGACCAGAGATTATGGAAAGCGCCTAGAGAGAATTTTCTTTTTACAAATTACAAACAAAGTTTTTAAAACATCTTCAAAGAGAATTTATTGTGCATTATTCGGAGAAGACAAATAATTGCATTATGTAGCATCAAAATTCTTCAAAATCTGAAGGAATACAAAGATCACCTGATCTTCCGAGATCATACGAGCAGAAATAAAGGGTTCACAAACTCCTTTCACGAGTATATATATATATATATATATATATATATATATATATATGTTTGTGTGTGTGTGTGTGTGTGTGTGTGTGTGAGAGAGAGAGAGAGAGAGAGAGAGAGAGAGAGTCTGTGTATTGTGTGACACTTGATATTTCCTCTTATGTGATATACCTTAAAAAAGACATTAAAATACATAGAACTGATATAAAGGGTGGTCATTTACAAATTTCCCTCGTGGAGGATATTGCTTTCGAAAAAAGGGAGCTTGGTCAGGAAAAGGAGGATTTACTATGTTATCTATAGTTGTATATTGATAAACTGTATTTTTCCCTTTGTTAATAATCTCTACATCACAACGACATGCTGCAAAGAAGACATGAAAATCATCTTTTCTGTTTCTAAATATAAATTCCAAATTTTCGGCCCATTTATGGTTCAACTTAGTCTTTCTTTTTGACATTTTTCTCGGTAAAATTAAACACACAAGACTTAATACTATATGCTTTTAAGAGGGACTCAGCCTGTATGCAAAAATAGAAAGGTGGGTTCATGCCTGACATTGTAATTTAGACCTGATTGAAGTGAAATGTAGCATTTGAGTACTTCTTAACTATGTAAAGAGGGTTATTTTTGTGGAGTCCTTGAGAAGTCGAAGAAAACCTGTTACTATGGTAATAAATTAGGACCCAGTGACAATATGTGAAATTCAAAACAGGTTCGGCTCAAGCTGGTGCCTGTTGGTTGATGTCCATCACAACTAATCCACAATAACACCACATTTCTTAATATAAAAATATATAGTTGTTAACAAGTGAGTATAATGGGTCACCCACAGTACATTAGGCCACATTATAGATGGCTTAAGTAGGAGATTGCACCATATCAAACTTCTCAAATAAAAATTCAGAGAGAGAGAGAGAGAGAGAGAGAGAAAGTTCGTCTATAACTGGAGAGAATAGATGGATTCATGGATTTACCATGGCGTGAAGTGAAACGAGAACAACCTCATCCAGGAATTGAAATCGGGTCACCTCGTCCAAATCAAACGATGACATCCGTAAAGACAAATACGTCATCGTCAATCGATGATAAGAAACCATAACATTTTTTTTACAGCTCATGAGTTTGGGATGTTACACAAAATCAGTCTAATGAGAAGTACTTCGCAGGAAGTTAGACGACCATCTCTGAGAGTGCAAACTTGCTCATTTCCGTTGGCATTTCTCTTCAGGGTCGCTTAAGACATTATACGTCCATATTAGGTAGTAGGAAATGAGATACCAATGTATTTCTCTATGAGACCAGAATATCACACAAGGTCGGTTTAATGTGTTGCCTTTCAGGAAGCATGTCTCTCGAGGCGTGGATTAAAAAAAAGCCCAGGTCTGTTCAAAAAGATGCAAATTTTATAACACTGGAAATAACAAGGCATTTACTTATGTTTTGAAGTTGTGAATATTAAATATCTTGAAAAAAAATTAATCATAGAATGTTTCAGTTTCAACTTTCAAATGCAAGCCATTACAAAGAATTTCTTTAATGTAATTTTGTTTTAGTAGAAGGTAATATAAATACGCTAAACGATATTTATATTAATTTTAAGAGTTATAATAATCAGCAAAAAAACAAAAAAAAAAAACAAAAAAAAACAAGCAGTAAGGGAGACAATTGTTGCACTTCAAATTTTCTAATTTTGGTAAGACGCTAAATAGATGTCTGGAAACCATCAGTGAGCGCAAATCATTGCATTCTGAACTTCCTGCAATGCACCAGTATGCAGGTCTTGTTGGTCGCTTTTATAATAATTATAAGTTTTATCTAAAATTTTCAATTTATAAAATTCACTTAATTTATAAAATTCATTTAATCATGATTTATTACATATTAGAATTGGTCTAATGAGTAGAGTACTCGCTAATGGTCCAGGAGACCGGAGTTCGATCCTAGGTCGAGTCATACCAAAGACTCATAAAATAGTACTTGATGCCTTCTTGTTTAACACTCAGCATTACAAGGTAAGGATCAAGGGTAAAATGGAGCAATCAAGGGAATGGAGTAGCACCCTCCCCTACACCTCGGTGGAGTAGCTATTGAAAAGGGAGTCTTCGGGTCACCCTCGACTTAGAATAAAGTTCGTAAATGGTTGCAAAAAATATATTCAAAAGAATTACAATAAATTTAAGTCTTTATATCTTGGAAATAAAAAAGATGAATAGCTTTATTTTAGATTTTAAGTCAATTGTTTTAAAATAAAAATGTTGTTTTGATAGTTACTTTTATTGTAAATTTATTTAAGAATTATTGGGGCTTTTCAAGAAAAACAGTCTCTTTTAAATGAAATACTATTTATATTCTGTGCACTATAAGAATCTTGCCTTATGACAGTAAAAACTGTTTCCCCATAAAACGGAATCTTCTATCTATGGGTTAAATAGTACCACTATTGTTTTTCTACTAGGATTGAGTTGGTATTAAATAACCAACGAAGGTTGATATGCTATTTAACAAAGAAAACTAAATTAAAACAGAATCTATTATCCACCAAATTTGTAAAATAGACTTTAAAATATTTGCTGGTTTAAAAAAATGCATCAATTCATGGATTGGTTAATTATTCTTTTACAAAATGATATCATGCTACGATATTCTTTTCTAAGACCGTATTTGTATAATGCAATGGTCATACCCGTATCTGAAGTGGCAGCCATGACTTACGTACGGAAGCAAATGTCTTTACAGCCTAATGATAACGAAATATTTATTTTCGTCTCAAATCAGAAACTTACCGTGACACAATCTTCCTATATTTAACATTTTTCTTTTACATTTGGGCTTGAGCTAAGTTTATCAATATTGCTGGCAAAATTTCTTAAGAATTTTCTGGGGGCTTAATATTTGCTTTTCATTGCTTTATTTATTTTTCCTTATCATCATTATCGTTTTAATAAATATTTTGAATGCATAAAATGCGAAAGAAAGAAAAATGAATGAATAAATAATGCTTTATCTCCCTTTCTTTATTTCTTCTTTTTACCTTTTCTTAAGTCTAATAAACACAAACATAATAAAAGATATACACAATTGGACATATAAAGTAAATATAAAAAATAACATGAAAACCTATCCATAGGCCTCTTCATCTCTCAGTACGTATATTCTTACCCACTTTATCCTCTTCTTCTTCTTCTTCTTCTTCTTCTTCTTCTTCTTCTTCTTCTTCTTCTTCTTCTTCTTCTTCTCAGTCTCTCTCTCTCTCTCTCTCTTATATATATATATATATATATATATATATATATATATTTTTTTTTTTTTCTTTAAATTCTTCCTGCTCATATTTTCCCATTTCCTTTCTAAACCCAAAACTACACCACCGCCACCACCATCACCAGCACCACCAGCTCCACCACCACCAACAAAGCAAATAAAAGAAAAACCTATTTATTCCTTTAATTTGCACAAGTCTCTTTCTTCAATGGTCATGGACAATAAAACTGCGTGTCCTAAACGCCAACCTATCTTTTTGTCTGATGGGCAACTAAGGGCGTCGTGAGGTCTACTCAACAAACCGCTAAAATAACAAATAAATTAAACTAAATAAAGCTGGGGGTATTAAAGTACATTTTCTTTTTTCGTTCAGTGACTAATTGCTGCCGTTTCAGTCCATTACAGAAAGCAAAACATTCTTCTTTGCCAGGCTTAAATGTCTTCCTTTTTCTTTGCATTTGTTGTCGTCTTTTCTCTAATTAGGAATGTATGAAGCAAAACCATTTCAATAGGAGAGAAAGAATTCACATCTATAAGAAAAGATATTGTTATCCACATTGTATGTTTGTTAAAACCATAACATGAATTTGTTTACAGCAACAGTTATTATTATGGCAATATTTACATTATCAACAAAACATGCGTAATAGGTGTTCCTGATAGATTGGTAGATAGATGGATATGAATGAAAGATAAATAGATATGAGTAATTTTATAGATATAGATAGATATAGATTAGGTGCTAAAAACATGGCAGCCGTGTATCTTTCGTACTCTAACAAATCACTAATCCTGATTGAAAAAATCACCAAAAATCAGTGAATTATCCGATTTTAATGGAATTTTTTCCCTTTATTTATTAATAAATGATTTTCATAATGCATCAGCTATTTCATCTAAAACCTTGCAGATTTTTCCATATTTTATTTTATACCCCATGTGTCTGGCGCTATTTAATCGGTAGGGACCCATGATATGACATATACTTTCAGTATGTAATAAAATAACCAAAATTTGAAGGTGTACATGAAATAAATAAAAAATAAATCGGGAGCTTTTGTCAGAAAATAATTTCCCAAATATGAATATTAAAATACATAAAATTTTTCTAAGAGGTTTTGAGAGGTTTTGATGCTGAGATTTAAAAAAAGAATATCATTTTTAGATTATTTGGAAAATAGTTTTGTGCTCTCAAGGACACATGGCACAATGGATAAAGACGTTGGTTAGATCCAGTGACATACCCAGAAAGAGTGTGAGTTCAATGCCCGGTAAAAGCAGTGGAGAACTTTCAGGGGGGAAATTAACAGGAGATAACTGATAACTGACATTCATTAAACATGGCTCGTGGAACTAGAACAGTCTACCCCGGTGAGCGAAATAAAGGGCTAAGTTCGACATTCCAACCACCTGAAGAAGGTCGGAGTGTACAACGGCCGAAACGTTGGGATAAATATCGCGACAAAGATGAGAACAATAGTCCGAAAAATGTAAATAATGTACATAATACCGCATCTCAGAAATATAGACAAATTTTGTATGGGTATTTTAAAAAATGAGGTTAGTCATATTCAAGATTAAATACAAAAAATAACTATTACGAAGACGATTTCTTATACTTAAAAAAGTTAAGTTTTTTTGTGGTTGGACTTCTGCACTAATAATATTTGTGGGAAACTAAATGGCACCTTCATAGTTTATTGTGAAGTGACGCAGAATATCTTTTGTCACTAATTTTGACTGACTGCTTAGATTTAAATATTATAGTAAGCAACATAGTTATCAACGTGTTAGTAATATTTTTACATAAAACGATTTATTTACGTTTCTGGCTGCTAATTTTTTCCAAAACACTTTTTCAAAGTGTTTAAAAATTTTAATAACATTTTTTAATTTACGTAACCTCCAGTTGAGTAAGGTTGTCAAATTTTGTGGGATTGACATTTTTAAAATGTATTAAAAAATGATTAGATTTGTAATCTTGTTTTGCTTTTAATACTGATAACTATGATTCAAATAAAACGAAAATTTAACCTTGAATATTAACTTTAACAGTCATCCTTATCATCTATTGCTCTTGGTAGGTCTTCTAGGTTGCATCTTCTATTCGCACCGAGCTGATTTGAGTAAATATATGCTGATTAGCCAACACTGGATGGAATCCATAAGTAAACGTTGCTTATGAATTTGACTTTGTTTCTCCACCTGTGCCTCATATGTTTTTGATATTGGAGGTAGGTGGCTGTACAACTACTATTTTGTGGTGTGCTGCGAAATTGTTCAAGACAACACGTACAATCATCGTGTTGTTACCATGTAGCTTTTTTCTCTATACATTTTGTTAGCGTCCATAAGTAAATCCATATAGTTACAGTGTAACCAGGATATATGAGAGTTATACGAACATGAGAAGTCTCTTATATTGGGGTTTCTCTTATATCCGGGTTTGGTATATTTTGTTTAGGTAAGTATGGGAACACTTCATATAACACTTTTTACGTACAGAACATTAGTTTATTTAACAGTTATAGACATAAAAAACACAAAAACACGGACAAAAATACATTTTCAATCAGTTCTCACAAATAATTCAATCAAAAATTAATTTTTCTTTAAAAAGTCAGTCATATACATTAACACAGGTTATAATTTGTGACCAGAGAAGGTCTCTCTTATATCAGGGTTTATCTTATATCAGGGTCTCTTATATCCGGGTTACACTCTATATGGACATAGTGATAGCTTGGAAGAAATCCCGTTTGATTTTATTTAATAGATTAGACTTTCATAAGATTAATAAGTGGTCAATTGCAGTCTACATTTTCGCTAGACGTATATTGACGTCACTTTCAGTTAATGAGATGCTGTTGCCGAGGTATGTGAACTGGTCTACAAATTTTAGAGACTGCCACTTAATGTGAAAATGGCTACTTTTGTTTAAAAGCAAACACTCTATTTGCTTTGCATCCATTTGTCAATTCCTCTTTCCATGCTTATGGCTCAAGGCTATGCAGTAGGGATTCACCTTGGTTTAATGATGTATTTGCGAGAATTGCTAAGTCATTTGCATAGTCTGCGTCTATCATAATTTCTGCGGGATATTGTCTGCTTCCAGCTGTTTTTAATTTGAAACCATTTTCTTTGAATAGATCTATGGATGTTCGAAGTACGTAATCTTAACAGAGGATAAACAAATATGGTGCTAATCAATCTCCTTGCAAGAAGCCTGAGAAAATGTCAAAGAAGTCGATATCGCCATCAGGGGAGACAACCATTGTTTTTGTATCTTTGTAAAGTATCATTATAGTGGTGACATTTTCTTTGAGAAGACCATATGCAAGTAGTATTTGCTTCATCTCTGTGTATAGAATTGAATATCTTGGGGAAATCTACGAACAGTCGAGATCCTTTGTCTGTACTGCTTCGATGATTTGATGGATTATCCGAATCAATGGGGTTGTAGAGTGATTCCTTCGAAAGCCGCTCTGATTTTTCCTAAGAATTTTCTTTCTATCAGGTCGAATACGATTGAAAGGCAGGGAATTAAAAACCTTAGTAGCTTTTGCAGTAAGAATTGTGCTTTTGTAGTTCTTAGCGATTCCGAGGTCGCCTTTCTTGGAGAAGGGGAGGATGGAGTTTTTTTTGTAATTTTCTCTGTTGTGTTTTGCTTAAAGAGTACGTTGCATTATCAGAGATGAATGTCATAAAATTTTCTTATCTTCCAAACCTATGGATGGTATTTCTTCGAGGCCTGCTGATTTTCTGCTTTTATTTTTTTTCCAATACTGCATCGCGTTCTTTCATCGAAATGGTGTTAATTTGATGTCTAGTTTCCCTTTCATAATGATAACTTTTGAATAGATTAGTCAGTGATTTCGAGCAAATTTTTGAAATGTTCTTTCCATTTCTGAAGTCTTTCTTCTGGGCAGGCAGATTTTTGTGTGCCCTTCATTCTGCTCCCTTCATTCACTGTCTGCCATGCTATTCGAAATTGTCTATCTTTCAATTTTACTGATTTGACCTTGAATGTATTCTGACTGTTATTTTTGAGATGTGTTGGTTATTTCTCTCTGTGTTTTCTAAAGTTTCTATGCGTTAGCATTTGGTTTTCTTTTTTAAGTTTTCTCGTTTTTTCCTAACTACTAGTGTCTTCCATCGAACTCTATATTTAGTTCTTGTTTTGGTTGCTGTATACTCTGCTGCTGCCTTCATATGAATATTAACAAGATTTATGACTCACCTAATGATTATGACGTTGTGCTTAAGAATATGTTGAGCAAGGGAAAATAGAATGGAATCCATATGATACAGTATAGTGGATATGAAGTAAGGTAGTTTGATCCAAAGTTTGGTCATCGGCGCTCTTCGACAGATGCTAGGCGGAAGAATCTCATTGGTCAACAGCGAGGATCAAATAGTTTGGAAACTGATGCTATTCATTTTTAAGGGTAACGTTTATTGATAATAAAAATACAAAAGAAAAAAGACCCCCCCCAAAAAAAACCCCAAAAAGCAGCCAACGAAAGAACATTATAACTCATCTAAACGTCGTATATATATATATTTACTAATTTAATATCTACCAGCATTCACGGTACCAGAAAAAAAAGCCCCCGCCAGGAACAAGAGATAAAAGTATCTCGAATCACCGCCCAGGGGAAAAAGAAAAAATTATTGGTCAAAAAGAAAGAAAAGGTCAACCTCGTCCGACCCCTTGAAAAAAATCAAGAGATACGCAGTCAGTGGTCAAAAGAAAACTAAAAACCTTCCGCGAATCCTGCAATGCTACAATTACAAAAGTGCTCAACACAAGTGGAGCCAATTATAAAATTAACTTAAATCGCGAGTCGGAAATCTTCTACTCTTGGAGTTAGGCTTCCTGATGATCCGATAAGGTGAAACTTTAGTAGAAGATTTCCGACTCGCGATTTAAGTTAATTTTATATATATATATATATATAGAGAGAGAGAGAGAGAGAGAAATATACTGACAGAGGCAGAATGTTGGAGACGGGGAGAGAGAGGTAGACATGAGCAATATAAAACTCACATGTGGATGAATGCATATATAAAGAGATAGAGACGAGAGAGAAAGAAAAGAAAGTGTGTGTGTGTGTGTGTGTGTGTGTGTAAGAGAGAGAGAGGGGGGAGAGAAAACATAAACGGTCTGCAATAGATAAATACAGACTGATATTTAGAGATAAACAGAGTGACTGAGAGAGAGTGAGAGAGAGAGATGTAGAGAGAGAGAGAGATGATCAAAAGAGTCTAATAGTTATAAGAGGTTTAATATATATATATATATATATATATATATATATATAGATATGTATTCGTCCATATATAAGTGCTGACAGTATTTATCACGCTCTGTTTCTATGATCTCTGGAGAAACTGTTTTAGTTTGATTTTGTTTGATTGCTTTATGGCATATCAACCCTTGTGTGTTAATACATAGCCAACGAGGGCCGCTTGGTGGCCGAGAGGTCTGAAACTTAGTCTAACGTAAAGTTGGACGGGTTTCGATCCCGGCTTCGAGCGTCCTGCGTGTCTAGCCACACTGAAGAGTTCTGATAGAACGAAACAGTCTGTCTGTGGATGACAATATATATATATATATATATATAAGTAAATAAAGTTATAAGTTTTCAAGTATTGCTCTCACTAATAATTCGAAAAGGTTTCAAGTATTGTTATTTAATACAAACAATTATATTCATTATTAATCACTTATTTGCACGTAATTAATTGGTTTCAATTATTGCTATCTAACTCAAATAATTCTATTTAATATTAATTGTTTAATTTGACACAGTTTAATTGCTTTAATCTATTGCTAACTCAACACAAATGACTCTAAGCCATCGCCTTTTCGTAACTTTAAGACAAAATTGGGTACTTGTTTGCCACAAGAGAAACACCGAGAATACAGTTGGGACCATCAAATAGTTGCAAGAGCTGAACATAAGCGGCCGATTGATCGTATCGGACTTCCCTGACCGCATATTAACACAAGTAAGAGCATAGATGGAATGCTGCTAGTCACGTGACCACTTCAGTTTTGGGTCACGAACTCAGTATCCTGTCTTCGAGCATTACGGGTCGTCATCGAGGGTTATTAGGTGACATCGTGTATGTAAAAAAAGTGCATGGATTGATGTATTTGCGGGTAGGGGTTGTTATTGGTTCGGAAAATCTAAATTAAAATTCCAGCTGTGGCTGGATGTATTCATTCCGTACATTAAGAAAGGCATTTATCAATCTCTTCCCACAAGGCATGAAATTTAGTGCAGGTTGGTCTCTCTAAGAATTAATACGAATTATTTTATATGTCCAGCCAATAGAACTACATAGAATTAGTAACATTTAATTATCTGTTAATTATTTTATTTGAAAAAATAATAATTCATTAATTTTCCCTTTGAAAATTTGAACATTTAAATTCTGTAAGATTAGTTATGTCTTGCAGCAACATGGCTTCCTGCTGATTATAGTTTATAGTTACAGACACTTCTTTCTTTAAACCTTCCCCTTAGGTGTGTATTGTGACATATAATAAAACTCGTACTGTCATGAGTATGCACGCAACAAATTTCATTTGAAAATATAATCTAGGAAGAATTCAATTATACTTATTTTATCGAATCACAAATCTAATGATTTCCTGTTCATTCAATAATGAAATGAAGTTGGTAGAGAAGTCAGGAAGATGAATTCAAAGTGGAAAATTATGAACAAAGATATTTTTCTTCGGGGATTCGCGTAATTTGATCTAAATCACAGGATGACCAAATTAGTGAAACGATAACTGGGTGACGACGTTCTCAGTTCCTTTTAAAAGATTGCCAGCTATAGGCAGTTGGGTGGACTCTGTCTTTACGGTGAGAAGAAGACCACAATAATGAGAAGGGCTGACCAATATCAGTTTTTCTCCTTATACAGTAGACGTATGACTCAATTCTATTTAACTCACCTTCCACCCTTTTCTTGTGGTTCAGTTTTATTTGTCTTTAACACTTGATACATCAAGGACTTGAGCTGCAAAGTAAAGAAAGCTTAGTACATAAGAGTTGATACGCCGAGGACTTAAGAAGCAGACTAAAGAAAGCTTAGTACATAACAGCTGATACGTAAATACCCTATGGTCAAATCATGCTGAAAGCATCGGTTCCCACCAGATAATCGAGATTAAGCAGTAATAATCAGAAGAAATCAAACGAACCACTTATACATTTCTTTATATTTTCCTTTTCTACCTCATATCTTTATCAGTTCCCCACCTCTTTCTCCCTCTCTCTCTCTCTCTATATATATATATATATATATATATATGTGTGTGTGTGTGTGTGATCATCGGTGATGATTCTGTATTATCAATCTTAGTCTTGCTCTCCTTTTTACCATAATTTACAATATATATACAATTTCGAATATAAGAAGAAATTTAGTATCTTATTACATTTCTTTCTAAATGCAATTCCTCTAATCCATCTACCTGTATAGGTTTGTACAGCTGATACTTGCCAATCAAGA